>JAOTRH010000025.1:11229573-11290028 GCA_034768845.1 Heliamphora exappendiculata | reverse complement strand
AATAAATAAATAAATAAATAAATAAATATATATATATATATATATATATATATATTGTTAACTTCCAATTTTGGAGAAGGAAATGAAGCAAAAACATCTTTATATCATTGGTGAGCATGTGTTTCCTCATGCCTACCAGACAACCAACCTAGTGAAAAGCAAAGGAAAAAAATGCAATGAATATCAAAAGGCATACATGTTCAAATCTTCAAGCAACAATATGGGAAGGGAAGCTCAGGAAGCTCAAGAAGCTCATTACATCTGACCATAAAAGAATACAATATATAGCCTTTCACATTCCTCACAACAATTACAAGAATGAATCATCTAAAGAACATATTCATCTAAAGAACAGAGACACCACCTCCTTACAGGATTATAGGAAAACCAAGCAAAGAATCGATCGTTGTACAACAAATGGAAGATGGAAAAGATTCCACGGTATGATAGTATAAAAGTTCACAAACCAGCCGAGACCAATCCATGGAGTGTAACAATACCTATCAAGATGTCGTGTTGGTTGATGACGGGCAAGAACTGAACGGGAAATGGAGGAGATTCCATCTTCTGCATCGCTTCAACTGCCATTGCATCAGGGTCGATTGTCCTCGGGTTCCTGAAATGCCAACAAATTTACAAACTAAGTAGTATGGCCACGGATGCTACACATGTTAACACGTAAAAAATACAAAACACAACACGTTTAGCACACGTTAAAAATCTATATGTTCATATAATTATTATATGAAAAATCTATTCGAAGGTAATAAAAAATACACAACATATCACTAATGTAATTTAAAAATCTTATATTTTATCTTATAAATATATATATATATTTTAAATTAGTGTAAATGTTGCACTTTGAAAAATGTAAAACGTTGTTATTATGAAGAGTTTCATCACATAAGTCATATTCGACGAATTCAAAAATTGTCATCAAAGTGTCCACGAAATGTCAGAAAAGTGTCTGCTACTATCATCTTATTTTTAAAAAAAGACACGTTTAACAATACAAGGCACGCTTTTAAGAGTGTCCGATTATTATCCTTGTCCAACACGACATGTTTTCTCCATAGAACTTCTTAGTATACATTGGCCCCGTTTGGAATAAAAATTGAGGTTTTTGCATATTTTTGTCGTTTAGGACTTATTTAATTTTGTGGCTAAAATCTTCTACTTTTCCAAATCATTTTGATGAGAGATACTGAAAAAGTAAAATTTTTGATAAAAATATAGAAAACAATTCACTAAAAATGAAAACAAACAACTTAAAATTTAGCTTACTTGGCTTATTTTTGTTTTTTTTGAATTGTTTTCATATTTTAGTTAAAATATTTACTTATTTGGCTCGTCTTAATTAGAGAAGTCGGACAAGTATAATAGTTTAACTTTAACCATACGATGAAAAAAGTTTATTAAAATAAAAAATTTATCAAATAGGTCATTATCCCAAACGGGAATTATTAAAAAAATTTACTAATGATTATTTAATTTTTTTGTGCTTATTTGTCTAGAAGCATTCCAAATTCCAATCATGATGATAATTTGCATAAAGAATTACTTAAGCAAAGTGCTTCACCAAACTACCCTTTAAAACCCATATTTTCCCCTAAAGATGTTAAGCAAGACACTTTTACCTGTTGCACATCTCCCCCACCGTGAGTTTGAAGATCCCTTGCCCACTAGCTTTCAGAGTGCGCCGCAGATCTCCGTCAGTAAATGTGCCTATCAGGTGGTACTGATCATCAATAACAAGGAGGCACCCGCATCCTTTGCTTGTTAGTTCCACTAGCTGATCCATTATCAAATCTGCTTCCCTGCAGACTGGAAGTTCTTCTTGCTTTTTCATGACATCCTTCACCTGCAACAGAATTTAGTCCAACTGACCCAAATTAATTGAAAAATGAACTTGGAATTTATAACACTCTTAGAGTTCAAAGCGATGGAATTGGAATTCAGTAGCAACTAGAATTTGGTTGTTAAGACACAAGGAAACAAAGTATAAAACCAATGTTACATGAAATCTTATAAATGTACAAAATATCCATATCACGACACTCAACACTCAACACTCGGATAAGGATATAAGATGTGTATTCGACATTTTTACTTGGACTTTCATCTACAAAGAATTTAGTAATTTGAATTTAGTATAGAATTATGCATAAACACTGATATTACGCATAAAATGCTTACTGGAATTTTGTGAACATTATTTATCCTGAAAACTAAAAAAAATATACCAAGACATGAACATTTTCTTGTATTCCAGTGTCTTTAATATGAGAATGAGATGAATTCGAGACTTAAACATATACTCGTACCCAAGTTCATGTAAAATAGAAAAAAAAAAAAACATAATTCAGAGATCATCATAGTAAGATCCCATCTGCAACTTCTCTTCCAGTAAAAAGCCACTAAGACAACAAAACGATTTGCAAATTTCGGATAGCAAAAACTTGCGGCCAATAAAGTTGGACTTTTGGTAATTCATCCACAAATATGAACTATAAGTAAAATCTAAACATGACAGCTCTGGGGTTAAAATGAAGCTAGCGTTACTATTTTTTCCTTTTTCCTTTTTCTGGGGTTGGGGGGGAAGGGGATGGGAATATGTGAAGTCTCATCATACTTATAGACCTTAATTCTAAATGGAGTCTTCTATCTTTAGTATCATCCCTTGAAAAAAAATTGAAGACAAAGGGCCTAGAGGGGACAACTTATTAAAACACAGGAACGGAAAAAGTAGTCACTGGGTAATTATGCCTTCATGTTCTAGAGACAACGCGCAATGATGAGATTCCTGCATCCCTGTATATGTTAATCGTTTCACATCCCCTAAAACTAGTATTGTGCATTGGCGAGAGATGCACATGTTCGCCACAGAAATGATTTAATTAATCAAGTTGAACATATGAAGATATAACATATTATATTGATGGTATCTACAATTTGTATGGCAATAGATAAAGAAAATAATACTCAGTTGGCATAAAAATAAAGCCAAGGTAATTATTCAATTGTTCTGGTTATGAGGTCAATTGTCATATTAAGAAGCATCCATTAACGCCCATCAATTTAGAGAGCCATAGCGTACCATTTGGTAGTCTGCAATTAAGATAAACATAGTTAGAGAAAAAGAAATAAATACTGCTTTTTTTATGTACACTGAGCATACAACCCGAATCAACATCAAACACTCACAAGTAGGCCTGTTTGGGATAGCTTTTAAGCTGGCTTCTGTAAAAAGGCCGGCTTTTAAGCTACCTTGTTTGGTTTAAAAAATAAGCTAACTTTTTTTTTCATATCCCAATCAAAGAAAAAAAGGCAATACATATCCCAAACACCATAACTTTTTTTCAAACAAATTACTATACTACCCTTACTTCAAAAATTCAAGCCTACTCACAAAAACAAAAAAAGTTGTACCAATATTCCAAACACTACAATTTAAAAGTTAAAAGTAAGTCATTTTAGAAATTTTAATAAAAAAAAAAAAAGTAAAAAAACTATTACAAAAAATTATCCCAAACAATCTAACTTTTTTTATTCTTCCTTTCTTTAATATAAATAAATAAAAAAAATAAAAAAAATAAAAAAAAACTAAACTGCTTAAAAGGCAAACTTTTTAGGCATTCCAAACAACGTCCCAAATAGGAGACCCACACCAAGATTTCTTTTCTTGTTCCCTTTTTTTTTTGTTGGGGCCAAAAGCACATATCATGAAGATCAATATTTCAGCAACAGGTGTTGGAAAAAAAAAAGTGAATTTTGAATAGTTAGAACATGATTTTTAACTAACTTTGAAACTAAATATCTTTGGATTAGATTAGCTTTTTTTTTTATGATTCCAAATTCTAAATTGTTTATCTCTATAAATAGAGTAATTATGAATTTTGTAACATTCAAAGCCATTAATAGGTGAATGAGAAATTGAGTCTAAAAGTATGTTTTTAAAGTTGGCAAAATAGTAGTAACTTAAGTCCAATCCCACATTAGTTGAGAGAGTTTTGGATGAGTGACTTATATTAGCCAAGTCTAGCCTAAGGGGTGTGCCATTTGGAAGTACCAAGTTTTATGACGGGGGACGACCTACCCAACGGTAGGTTCGACCCAAACCCCACACGCGCGCCGCTGCCGCCGCCCGTCCAACCAGTTGGGCCGAGCTCTGTCACAGGTCACGGGTCATTCCTTATCTTTTTACAGAAAATTTATTTATTTATTTAAATTTTTGAATTTAAATATTAATTATTTAAATTTTAAAGTTACCATTATTTCGTTACCATTATCGTTCGATTCGGGACAGTTGGAAGTCATTGATTCGCGCCTGTTAGGCAGTCCAATTGCTACGCCGAACCGGTGTGTTTGCCTGTTCGGGTTAAGACAAACAGTCACCTGAAACGCCTATATATAAAGGCTGTTCCGGACCCATTTCTTGCATCTATTTTCCGTCCCTTTGCTTTCTCCGTTACCGATATTCTGCTCCTCCATCATACGATTATCGTTGAGAAAGTTCAAACACGGTTCAGTTCACTATGTGTGCAGATTGTCGTGCTTTTTCTGCATATGGCAATAGCTTTATTCTGGAGGCATACGCCCATTCCAACGCAAGCACCGAGGCGGGGGCGCAATCTGTCTTAAGGGCACAACGTTGAACGTTGGACCCGGTTGCATTAATCTGTTCTTCAACTGTTTTGTAAGATTAAATTCCCGGTTCTATTCTGCTTTTAGTTTTTGTTCTGCTTTTGTTTTGATTAAAACAGCGTTTGTTTACTATTCTATTTTAATTCACTGGTTTTAATAAAACTGTACTGCTACTGTTTTATTTTCTGTTTATAAAAGGTTTACTGAAAAACAGTGTTTAATTCATTCTATTTTAATTTAATTCTGTTTATCTGTTCTGTTTACTCATTCTGCATACCAAAAACAGATTTCAAAACCTTCTATTTTTCTGCTTCTGTTTTACAGTTCTGTGTTACTGTTACAAACAGTTTATCGGTTTTTATTATTTCTTTAGTTGCTGTTTCGATTTTAATAAACCGACATATTGCTGTTATTCTAGTATTCAAAAACCAACAACAGGATAATCAAATACCAAGAAGAACGCGACTTATTTTGCGCTAGTTTCATACAAATGACTTAGATCTAGAAAGCATATAAAAACAGCCGCTGCGCCATTTCCCTACCAAACACACAAACCAGAGTGTGAATTTCGTATTAAGAACATCACAATGTCACATACCAGCTAATCCCTCAACGATCAGGTGAAGCATTCTATTGAAAAGAAAAGGGCCTAGATCAATCAAAATTTAACCAAATCCATATCTGTATTCATACAAAATCCAGTATCAAACGCAAAAAAAATCTCAAATGGTATAAAAACTACACTCACCTTGAAAATCAAACTTTTCCCAATTCGCCCAGCCGGATGATTTGCTGCGTACTCATCCTTGCTCAAATTCCTCGCACCCATCAGCGCAATGGCCACCGTGTCGCCGAAAACCATCTGAATCGCCGTCGACGTCACCGGCGCCAAATTGAACGGGCACAATTCCCTCTCCAGAGGCAAATGCACGTTCAAATCACACAAACCCATCAAGCAATTCGACTTCGAAGAAGTCACGGAGATCATGAATGCCCCTTTGGCCTTCGCGCACGGCACGAGCCGCAAGAGCTCCTCGGTGTTGCCGCTCTTGCTGAGCAGCACCAGAACGTCGGAATCGGAGAGAATGCCGATGTCGCCGTGGAGGGCGTCGACGGGGGAGAGGAACCCGGATCGGATTCCGAGGGAGACGAGAGTTTGCGAGATTTTGCGGGCGATGAAGCCGGATTTTCCGACGCCGGAGAAGAAAATGGTGCCCTTGGAATTTAAGAGGGTCTGAGTAAAGGCTAGGGTTTGGGAGAGATCGAGGTTTTGGAAGAAGAAGTTCAGGTATTTTTGCTGGGACTTGAAAAGATCGAGGAGGTCGTTTGGGTCGATTAGGGTTTTTTCAGAGGGAATAGAGAAGTCTGAAGATGGAGGGAGAGACCCCATTGTAGAATAATTGATTGTTTCTCTCTCTTCTGTGCTGTTTTCTAGAGAGGGAAAAGGAGATTGAGAGAGGGAGCCGGGGTTTCGAACGTTTGATTCCGTTATGCTTCGCGGGGGATGGCAAGGCAGTGTTTGGTTTCCCAATATAAATGGAAGGAGTTTCTTTTCTGTTTTTTTATTTATTTTCAAGACAAAGGAGATGGTTATCTAAGAACTTAGATTATTTTTATCTCTTAAGTGATGATAAAGAAACTGACAAAGATAAAAACAATCGAATTCTTAGATGCTCTCTTAACTGGATATTTACAAAATAAATTCATTGGCCGCTGACTAACTAAAAGCCCTCCTATATCCAAATTAAATAATTCTTTGATAGAGAAATAATATGTGAGAGATGAGAGAATAGTGTTTATATCTTTGCCTTGAGTGTTTGGGTTCTTACATATAGTGAAAAAAAATTAATTTTCATGTCTAAGTCATGTCACTTCTAGCTCATGTGTTTAGTTAGGTCTAACAATTTTATTTTCAATAAGAATAAAATTACTTTATGTATAATATTTATACTTCAGAGTTTATCTACTCTAATAATTTTCATGTAGAATATAACTTTTAACATAACTTCAAACAAAAAAAAAATTGTTAGTCGTGTTTTAAAATATAAACTATGCAGATAAATTTAAATTTTATTTGTTTAAAAAAAAAAATTAAAATAAAAAATATTTGTTGAAAAAAATGTTTTTATATATTTAGTTATGATTTTGAAATTAATGCTATTGGTTGTGATATTATTAATATAGATATGTGGTGGTTGTATTGGTTGTGATGGTGATAATAGTTATGATGGTGATTGAAAAAGTAGTGGTGACATTTGGAAAGATATTAGTATTAGTGACCGTAGTTATAATAGTGATAGAGTTATCAGTTGTGAAAAATAGTGGTGGCGATGTTAGAATGATATTAATAATTTAGTAATAATATTTTGGGTAAACAAAATATCTTTAAAAAAATATTTTTTTGTCAAAATTAAAATTTTTTCATTGATTAAAAATATTTTTTGTTTATTTTTAATTTTTTCGTTTTAAATAACAAAAAATATTAAAAGTGTTTTTCATGATTTTTATTTTGTCAAAACAAACTAAATATGATTTTATAATTTTCAAGTGAGTGGAACGAATGAGCCACATTGATTTTTATTAATTCAGATGAAAATTCGAGTTTTAGAGGGGAAGATTTTATAGATTTTACGAATTTTAGGCCCGATTAACTTCGCCTATTGATTATTTTAGCTAAATAGTTAAAAATTAATATAGTCTATTTAATAAAAAAAAAAAAAATTTTAAAAACTAAAAAATTAAATTAAACAATTAATTCATAAAATATCTTATTTAATTTTCATTCTATTTTAAAAGAAAATAATATCCTTATTTGATAATTTATTTTTACATAATTTTATATAATTATTATAATTAATTATATAAAACAATAATATTGTATAATTTGAACGAAAAGTAAAAAGGAATAACTTTTTACTCAATCAACTACTTTTTTTTTGAAAAAACAATATACTTTTAATCAAAACAATTATGTTTTTGCTAGGAAAAAGAAAAACTAGCTCACAATCAGACCATTAAAAACATTGATATATATGGATTAAAAATATTTCCCATACTGCTTTTCCAATTACGATTTGTCTTTGTGAAGAACCTTCTTCAAATTGTCTTCATTTATCTCAGCCTTTTGTTTGGTCAAGTTTTTTTTTTTTTGTTTAAAGATTTTTTAAAAAACTTATTTATTTGCCTCTTACTGTAATTAATTCATTTTTTATATTTTTTAAATATACTTTTTTTTTTATAAAAAACTAAAAATTAGGGAAAAGAAAAACCTAAACCAAATACACACTCGAGTAATTACATATCATTTTCGGATTTAGCCATCAAGAAGTTTACAATTGTCATAGATTTTAGAACATGCCTTTTTGGATTTCACCGTCAAGAATTATGAACACAAGGATGGTGTTAAGTCTTCATTACTTTAAGTTTTCAATAGTTTATTGTGTACAATTAGATTATTAAATTATTTATGTAAAAAATTAAATTTAATAAATATCAATACTCAATTTATCTAATTATTTACTTAGAATTATACTTATTATTTATTTTTAAAAAATAAATGTAATCCGATTACTTAATTATTAATGCCAAATAATTTAGGTCCGGTTTAATAAAATAACAAATTGTTTATTATATTTTATTTTATTCATTTTTTCTTTTAATAAAGAATTTTATCAAATGATATAAATCTTTTACTTTTTAATATATATCTTTTCATCGAGACGAACTAAATAAGTAAAAAATTTTGACTAAAAAATAAAAAAAATCACCAAAAAACTAAAATAAGCTAATTAAATTACAAAAAAAAATTAAAATTTAGAAAAACTTACATTCCACTACGAATAAAATTACATTATGTATAATATTTATGGTTTCAGTTTAACTATTCTAAGTAATGGGTTATCATTTGAAATATAATTTTTCACGTAAATCTAAACAATATAATTTGGTAGCTGGGTTTTAAAATTATAACTATACTGATAGACTTACGTCTTAAAATTCAAAAAAAAAAATAATGTACTTAATTTCAACAAGAAAATAATAACCATTATTAATTAATTGTAATAGTATTTGTATGAATATAAGCATTTCTAAATTCATAAAATTTGTAGTGAATTGGTGTTTGGCCAAGCTTCTTAGCTTAGTTTTTAATTTTATACTATTAATTTTAGTTATAAGATATAATTTTTTTTTAAATATTCACAACTTTTACTACAAATTTTAACAATTTTTTTTTATTTCAACTAAAAACTATAATTTTTACCAAATACTTATACCTTCTGTTACAAGTTATAATTTATAAGTTAATAATTTTAGTAAAATCCCAAACACCCTACCTAATTTGACCAACTCTATCTACTGGTGAATTATGATGCTTTCTTCTAGAACCGGAGTAAAAGGTAGGCAATGTTGATGATTAAGGAATGCATTAAAGACCCAACTATTTGGAATGGATTGGAATGTTGCCCATGGGTGGGTAAACATGCCAAGCTAGCTCTACGCATTGGCCAGTGCTACCTAAGCCATGCTTATTCAATATGCTTTCTCAATGTCCACGCCGGAGGTGGAGTAGGCAATCGAGGCAAAGAAGGAGGCGATAAGTTTAGTAGAGGGGAAGGATTTCGCTATCGTAACTACGGTGGTTGACGGCGTGGTTGGTTGTGAGCATCGGTGATCATTGGCGTGACGACAATGTTTGGCGATGTCGTTTGTCGACGCAAACCAGGTCGGTGGTGAGTGATAACAGCAAGGGTTGGCAAGCCAGGTCGTTAGCAACAGCAAGGGTTGGCGACAGCAAAGATCTGGTGGTGATGGAGAACATGCTGCATTGGGAGAAGGAGAGGGAGAGGGAGAGTGAAAGTGAGAAAGGGCGGAAAAGAGATGGGAGTGGGATTAGGAATAATGACATATTTATTCAATTTATTAATAAATTTTAAAAATAAGACCTAATAAAATATTAAAAAAGTAGTTAGGACCTAATAGAATAAAAGTACTCTAAATAGGATCCTGAATTAATTTTTTCATTAAACTATTAGTTTCTTAAATATTCTATATAACGTTCACTCTATTTTAAAATATAATAATATTTTTATTTGATAATTTATTTTTATTATTATTTTTAACTATATATAATTATTATAAAAAATTATATAGAACGATAATATTATATAGTTTAAACAAAAAATAAAAAAAATAATTTTTCACTCAGTCAACTAATTTTTGTTAATTAAGTTTCAAGTTAATTTATAACAATCTACTTTTCATCAAAACAAATTTGTTTTCACAAAAAAAAAAAAAACCTAGCTCACAATCAAACCATTGAAAACATTGATATTGCAGGGCCAAGAGTCTTATATTATTTATTATATTATTTATTGTTGGACCACTAATTATTATATTACTTGGTCTATATATAATTGGGTTGAGATAAGATTATGAACTCACTAGAAATTCTTTATATATAGGATATAAAATAGTATGGGCTTTAAGGTTTTTAGTGTTTTCACGTGTGCCTATAAATAAGGCATTAATAGAGCTCTAAGGTTACAAGAAATTTAAAAGGTTAACTGGTAGAGAAAATGGAGACGGGTGCTGTATATTTTCGCATTTGACATAGTAGAATATTTTCTCTCTCGTTTGTAAACGTAAGCTGACGTGGGCCAAACCATGTAAATCTTTGGTGTTAATTATTTTTTATTCTTTTTTCTCTGTGAATTTTTGTTTCCATTTGCGTTCAGAGATTAGTGTTTAAATTTCAATAAGTTGTTTTGAAAAATTAGAATCTAGTATCCAATTTAATTTTCCTACACCTAAAGTAACTGTGAGCACATCTAATTCTTCATAATTAGAGCCATTTGTAACCGCAATCTCTCATGATTATTTTTTTCCTTGTCCGTCTTGTATTTCAGGCAATTCCTCTTTAGATGACCTTTTTTTATCACAACAGTAGCACGCCACTTTGTAATCTCTCGACTTGGAACAACCTTCTTCTTGAACCCTTCCTGCCTCACTGTCGCATTGCCTCTAAATTTCTTATTGCCTGATGCAACTATGATTCTCTCTCCCGGTGATCTGTCACTCTCTCTTTTCTTCAACATCTCATGAGATATGAGAGTAGTAATAACCTCATCTAAATCAAGGTTATATTTTTGAAACTTCAGTGTAGTCTTTGGATGTTTGTATGATGAAGGTAAGGAAACCAATAAGAGATTTGCATAATTCTCGTCCTCAAATTTTGTGCTAATAGAATCCAATTTTATCAGTATCCTTTTGAACTCGTCCAAATGCTCTATAAAATTCACACCCTCTGTCATCTAAAATTCATATAACTGTTTCTTTAAACACAATCGATTCGTCAATGTTTTGGACTTATACCTGCTTTCTAACTTAGTCTAAAGTTTCGTCGAATCACTTTTGTTGATGACTTTTCAAAGAATGCTATTATTGAGATACAACTGAAACATGTTATTTGTCAAATCCCACTTCTCTTTTCACTCTACATCATTCATCATTTTTGATTTTTTTGATTTTTTCTAAGAGCCTTGACCATCCCTTCTTGCGTTAAAATATTCTTCTCTCTTTACAGCCATAAGGTGAAGTCGTTGTAGCCGTTAAAAGGTTCAATCATGAAACCCGAGCTTTTTACTACCATTAGCTTAATGGTTGACAATCCCCCACAATTAGCTTTGTCGTTGCACTACCAGATATGTGTAATTCGTGTCCCACCTAGCCCAAATCCCCTCTGATTGTACCCGATTGGTTATGATTGCCTTTGTTAGTCCATGGGCATTTAAAATTAATTTTGAAAATTTTATTAATTTACATTTTCTAGTTAAATGATTTAAAAAGATTATATTTAATTATTTTTAAAAAGGTAGTGTCGACATTATATGTCAAATGAGTCGACACCTTATATCATTTGTGTTGACACATCGAGTTAAATAGGTTGACACTTAGTGTTCTTGAACAGAACGTTTTGTGTCAATACTAATTAGCTTTTGGATCGACACCTACAGGAAAAACACGCTTGACAAAGTCAAGTGCATCGACACCTTTAACAGCTTTCGTTGAGACGTTTCAAAGACTCAGGTGTGTCGACACCAAATAGATTCGTGTCGACACCTACAGTATCGGACCAGAATCCAAGTTGAGTTGACGCTAATGCAAATGGGGTGACACCTTAGTACCTTGACAGGATTTAGCATGTGTCGACACCAACACGCATATGAGTCGACACCAAGTGATCCTCTAGGTTCCAAACCACTGGTTCGGAGAGTTAACACCAAAGTTACATGAGTCAATACCTAGACACCTTCCAAGAAATTTAACGTGTCGACACCAACAAAGCAATTGGTCGACACCAAGACTTCAAGTCATTCCCCGGACACTAACCCAAAAGTTTCAAAACCAAAAAGCAATTGAGTCAATACAAAGGCATCCTCCAAAAATAAGGATTTTGGGTCGACACCAAAATGAAAAAGGGTTGACACCGAAATTGTAGTAGCCAAGTCGGACTTCCTGGGTCGACACTAAAATGAAGAAGGGTCGACATCATTTTTCCAGTGGCTAAGTTTGACTGAACGGGTCAACATCAAAGTGAAGATGTGTCGACACTATTTTTTCAATAGCTAAAGTCTCTGATATGACTCGACACCAACGAAGACATGAGTCAACGCCATGAGCAGACCATAAAACCTTAAATCGACATCAACTCTAATATGAGTCGACACCAAGGTCCTAGCTGAAAAACTAAAGTAATGCATGGATGGACACCAAAAGTTCCATGAGTCAACACCACTATTTGGGTGAGAAAAATATAAAAATAAGGTCGACACCAACAAAACACTAAGTCAACATAGTTGCCCAAGAACTAAGGCTCCGACTAGATTGTGTCGACACCAAAATTTTTTATGTCGACATCTGTGACAAATTTCAAAATACGCGCTAATTCTAACGGTAACTTTTTCAGAGCATTTATTGCCTCCACCAACCCATCAACGGTCATTTATTTCAGTAAGCTATATACAGAGTTAATTTTTAGAGTTTCAAATCTCTAAACACTATTCTTTTAATTGCATTGAAAGCTCAAATCTTTCAAAGAAGCATTTACTACTACATTAATTTCTCCAGCCCAAACATTCTCACTTATTTGTACATTTATTATCAAGTCTTTATAAGTGAGTGTTTGTGAGTTATTACTTAATCTCATTTATTGTAAAAAAGGGTGGGTCACCCTTGCGATCCTTTAAGAAAGTGTGAGAACTTCTTAAAGAAGAGCTTAAGAGAATTTAGAAAAAATAAGAAATTGTTTGTAGAAATCTCTTTAAGTTGTAAAGGTTTTTGAATCCACATATGAAGTATTTGGTTATAATGAAAATTTTGGAGTCTTTAGAAATGGACGTAGATTTGGAAGAAGTCAAACCACTATAAATCCTGGTATCTAGTTCTACATTCTCCCTCTTACCTCTTTAATTTTACTGTTATTTATATCTCTTCCATATTTGTTTGTATGAACTTAAAAAGTTCTAGAAAAAGTTTTTAAAATTGTTATTATTGTTTTAAAATCTAATTTACCCCAATCTTGGGTTGCCTAGGACTAATAATTGGTATCAGAATTTGGACTCTTATTTAGTGACTTGACAGTCAAAGAGAATTCATGGCAACCAATATTGGACCAGTTCAACCAGAAGGTCAGTTGACCAATAAACATTCCTTGTTCAATGGAATAAATTGTAACTATTGAAACGCTAAGATGAGGATTTACATCTAGGCTGTTGACTTTAACCTATGGAAGGTCATCATAAATAGATCTAAAAAACCTACCAAATTGGTAAAAGGGGCAATTGTCTCTAAGTTTGAGAATGAATGGACTGAGGCTGATGTAAGAGAGATACAAAAAAATGCTAAGACCATGAATCTATTATATTGCTCTCTTAACCCTATTAAGTTCAATATGATCTCCGCATGTGACACTGCCAAAGAGATATGTAATAGACTTGAGGTTACCCATGAGGGAACCAACTAAGTCAAAGAATCTAAAATAAGTATGCTTGTTTATAATTATGAATTGTTCAAGATGAAGTAAGATGAAACTATTTCTGAAATATTTACAATATTCATTGACATTATAAATGGACTAAAATCTCTTAGTAAAGTAAGTGTATACTAATATAGAAATGATGAGAAAGATTCTAAGGTGTACGCTAAAAAGTTGAAAAACCAAGGTGACAGCTATTCAAGAAGCTAAAGATCTTACCACTCTTAGCTTAGAAGAATTTCTTGGGTCACTCATGACTTATGAGATGAACATCAAGATGTTGATGAAGATGATAACAAAAAGAAGAAAGAAATTGCCTTTAAATCTTTCATCCTCAAGAATGAATCTAATAAAGATTCCTCTAATGATGTAATTGAAGACCTTGAACTCATCACAAAAAATTTCAAGAGGTTTCTTAGAAATAAGAAACAAGGAGGAAGAATATTCTTCAAGAAAGATGAGCACAAAAGTGAGCACAACAAGTTCAAAGGAGAAACAAGTAGATTCAAAAGTGACCACAAGAAGGATGAAATCATTTGCTTTGAATGCAAAAAGCCTGGTCACATGAAGGCCGAATGCCCCTAACTCAAAAAGTATTACAAAAAGAGATTCAAGAAGGCAATGTTGGCTGCATAGGGTGAGAGTTAAGAAAGCAGCTTTAAAGATGAAAAAGATGAGAATGAAGTTGCAAACTTATGTCTTATGACTAAGGAAAACAATGAGGCAACTAATGACTTTTTCTCTTTAAAAGAACTTCAAGTTGCATTTGAATATTTGCATGATGAGCTAAGAAAAATATGTGCTAAAAATGCTATTCTTAAAAAAATAATTTTTTCCTCATCTATTGAAATTGAATCTTTAAAAGAAAAAAAGCTTGCTCTATCAAAACAAGCAACTACTTTGCAAAATAAAAATCTATCTTCAAAAGAGAAAGTTGAAGAGCTTACTAAAATTGTGCATAAGTTCAATCTAGGAAAAGAGAACTTAGATAAGTTTTTTAGTATGCAAAAATGTGTTTTTGTCATGGCTGGTATAGGCTATCAACTAAGGAAGAAACAAAATTTTTTGAGCAATACTTTTGTTAAAGCATTTTCAAATCATTCAAATACCACTTCCTTTTATTGCTATAAGTATGGACATATTATCACACACTACCCACATAAAAAAATACACGATTTATCTGCTAAAAGGGTTTGAATTCCAAAAAAAACATACCCACATAGAACCAACTCCAATGGACCTAATAAAATTTTGGTACCAAAAATAAAAACTTGATTTCTTTTGCAGGTGTGTCTCAAGTCCTCATTCAAGGAAGGGATGCGGTACCTTGATAATGCATATTCAAGACACATGACGGGTGACAAGTCAATATTTTCTCTCTCATGCCCAAAGATAGTGGATTTGTGGCATTTAGAGACAATAACAAGGGCAAAATCATAGGAGTTGGTTGTATTGATAAATCTTCTTCCCTTTCTATTGAAAATATTTTGCTTATTGATAGTTTGAAACAAAACATTCTTAACATCAGTCAACTTTGTGACAATGATCACAAAATTATATTTGATCATGCTAAGTATGTTAATGAAAACTCAACTAACAATAAAGTTGTGAGACCCTATACCGCTTTATTTTGATATATATACATGTTGACGTGTATCTTTCATGTTATGTATATCATCGATGCATGATTTTATGCTTTGGAGTTGTAGAACAGCATGTGTAGATGTATTTTACGCTTTCTCGGATCTTGTCTAGGCTTGTTGGGATGGTTTTTGGGCTGTTAAATCGAGACCCAAAATAGTACGCTTCTGCCCTGAGGTTCGGTCGACTGGAGGGGTTGGCCTAGTCGATTGAACCTAGTTTTTCCAGTTTTGTCGACTGAACTGGGGGTTTGGTTGACTGAACTGTGGCGGTTTGGAGAGTTCTAGAGTTTTGAAATTCCTTTAGTCGACCAAAGTGGCCTCTTCAGTCGACGGAATTGTGATTTTTGACGAGCCTATTTATATTCCAGCCCCTGGAATGTTTGGAGAAAGCTTATTTCTTCCATTCTCTCTGCCTTCTCTCTACAATTTTGTGTTGACCGAGCCTAGTTTTCGACGATCAGCTTGTGGATCCCTACTATTCACGCTGCTAGCTTCGTGTTCGACCAATCATATTCTTTTTCCGACGTGGTTCAAATTTTGAGACTTCGAGTTTTGACTCACTGGGGTAGGATCCTAGACTATGTTGTCTTTAAAGGGTGCTATGTGCAACTTTACGTTTTTTTACCGATTGAAAATGCCTACATAGCTTATTGTATGTTTGAAATCATGTTTATACGGATAGAAAGCTTGTTTTATGCTTTTCTTAGTATATTACATGTGACGGGACGTATGGGTTTGGTGAGAGAAACCTTTGGGGTTGGTCTCATGGTGTTGCGGGTTTGGTGAGAGGAACCTTGATAGGTTGGACTCACACGTGTGTTTTTTGTTTTGATGTGATAACTAAAAAGGACCGTATGATATTCGGGTCTTATTAGCATGGACACGAGTTGCTCCTCGGTGAAAGACCAAAAAACTATGCAGAATGGGTTTCTCTGCTCGCCGGCTAGTAAATCGGAAAATGACGCAGATCGTGTCGGGGTATAGAAGGTCCGTTACTCCATGGGGCCTATGTGGCCAGGTGAATGGTAGCGTTATTTGGGTCTATATGCCCGCTCGACATCGGTGCCTAGATTTTGAGACCACGAGATGGTAGAATCACTTGGATGTGACATTGATTTGTGTGTGTGTGCGTGCGTGTGTACACGTTGATAGCTTGGGGTTTTCTGTGGTAAAACTTTTACTTTATGCTATGTGATTATATATCTTACTTTACTGCATCATAGTATATTTCTATTCGACTTTGGCTCATGTAGTGGGATTTGTTAAAACCTTTTTCAGGTATTGATGATCATGTGGAGATGATCTAACTGTGCCGTGGTGGCCGGAAGACTATTGTATAGTTTTTCCTTTTGTTATAAGAGCATGTATCTAGATATATGTCGCCTGTTTCTGAAGGCATGTTTTGTAAGCCTTGAGGCTGTGTATATTATAACTGTATGAGCAGGTTGCATGTGATTTTGAGAGTGAACCTTGGGTACTCTTTTATTCCAAAACTGTATTATTTTGGATGGTTGTTTATCAGTAAAAGTCCTATCTTTTATAAACTGGTGGTTTGTTCGGTGTTTCACGTGATTCTCGATTTTGGGGCATGACAACTTGGTATCAGAGCTCTGGGTTCTAATACCTAAGATCCATGGGAAGATGGTGCATCACTCGGTGAGGATAGCTATGTGTGCTTGCTTGCATGTGTTTAAGTGTTTTGATAACATGCTGATAGTTTGTTAAGCATGATGGTTGATGTATATGTGGGCATAGAGGTTGGGTCTTGGGATGAATTAGTCTTGCCTTTGGGCGTTTGGATTAACAAATTTAGAAGTCAAGTGAGAAACGCGTTTGGCCGACGTGTTTTCTAGTAAGGAATCTGAATAGGTTATCTAAATTGACGCGTTCATCTTGTTGGCTCTCCTTGGTATGTGAAACATGTTTATGGAGTCTTAAGTGGCTATGTGTTAGCATGTTCATGTATATTATGCTTTCATGTTAGTAACAGCATGTTATAGGAAAGCTTATCCTATTATCTTGCTTTTATATATAGAACTATGTCCACGCGGGGAGGACGGGGACGAGGTCGTGGCCGAGGCCGTGGCCAAGGTCGAGCATATATTCAAGTTCTAGAGGAGGGAGACGTTCATGCCCCACAGGAACAAGTGGGCTGTGTTGACGTTATGCAAGAGATGCTTGCCACTATAAGAGCTATGGCTGAGGCATCTAGAGCTGGAATGAGGGCCCCTGAGCCAAGGGCTTCTGTGGCTATGAGGAAATTCTGGCGGTTGGATCCACCTACCTTTTCTGGGGAGCCGGACCCCAAGGTTGCTACTGAGTGGTTGAAAGTGACCACGACCATCCTCGGTACTCTGGATATTGAGGAGGATGCTTTGCGGGTGAAGTTGGCGGCGTTCCAACTGCGGGAAGATGCTAGGGAGTGGTGGAAGTTCGCCAAGACCACGGTGGATGACACGTGGGCTGCTTTCACGAGAGTCTTCTTGGTGAAGTATTTTCCGAGATCTTCGAGGGATACATACCGAGAGGAGTTTCTTTCTCTCGTCTAGGGGGACCTTACTGTGGTTCAATACGAGGCCAGATTCGCGAATCTGTTGCGATTCGCAGCTGAGATGGTATTTACAGAGGAGTTGTGCACTAGGAGGTTTGAGAGGGGCCTTCGACCCGCTATCAAGGATAGGATTGCAGCTCTGGATTTGGAGGTGTACATCGCGCTGGTGGAAGCTGCCATTCGAGTAGAGAACTCGCTAGCAGAAAGTCGCAGAGTTAGAGAGAGTAAGAGCTAGCAGAATGATGGGGGTACACAGTTCCAGGGGCGTGGGAAAAAGCGCCAGTGGTCGTCTTGACCGAGCCACAGTCTTCTACGCTTGCACCTTCAGTAGCCTCTACAGGAATGCCGGAGCAGAGAGAGGTCACATGTTATCGCTGCAGACAATTAGGGCATCGTTCATATGAGTGCCCACTGAGGGGCCCGATTCAGAGTTCAGTGCCTGCACAGTCGCAGTTACAGTCACAGTTGCAGGGGAGAGAGCCACTTGTGTGTTATGAGTGTGGTTAGTCTGGACACATTCATAGACACTGTCCCCAAGGAGGGAATGTTTAGAGTGCGACGGGAGCGTTACCTGCTTCATCTGCCCAGAGACGACAGGCTCCGCAGCAACCTAGGGCTCAGATATCTAGGTTTGCAGAGGAAGGTGCTTCAGCACAGTCAGTGAGGCAGTCTACAGCTCAGAGTTACAGTGAGCAGACCAGACTACTGCAGGCCAGGGCATATGTTCTTACTAATCACAGTGCTTCCAAAGCACTAGTTGCATCCGATGCTGCAGCTACGTCATCCATGATCAGAGGTACTCTTCCAGTCTATAGATCATGGGCCAGTGTTCTCATCGACACGAGAGCATCACATTCTTTTATATCTTCTGCCTTTGCATCTGCATTGGGGCTGGTGATAGACTCGTTGGGTAGTGCATTGAGTGTAAAGACCCCAGTTAGTGGAAATGTGGTGTTGAGTAGAGTTTACAGATCCTGTGAGTTGGTTGGGGTTCGAGGGGAGCTACCCCCTGTGGTGTGCGACTATCCAGATGTCTTTCCAGATGATCTATTTGAGTTATCACCTAGCCGAGATGTGGAGTTCTCCATTGATCTTGTTCCGGGAGTGGCTCCCATCTCTATGCCATCGTATCGCTTTACACCGGCTGAGTTGTAAGAACTCAAAGTGCTGTTGCAGGAGTTGATTGACAAGGGATTTGTACGGACGAGTACGTCTCCGTGGAGAGCTCTAGCTCTTTTTGCGAAGAAGAATGATGGATCCTTGAGATTGTGCATAGACTACAGGAAGCTGAACCAGGTGACGGTCAAGAAAAAGTATCCCATGCCGAGGATTAACGACTTGTTCGATCAGTTAAAGGGGTTGCGCTGCTTTTCGAAGATTGACATGAGGTCCGGATACCATCAGTTGAGGATTAGGGACGAGGATATAGCAATGACCGCCTTTCGGACTCGCTATGACCACTATGAGTTTTTAGTTATGCTGTTCGGCTTGACGAACGCCCCGGTGACATTTATGGGTTTGATGAACCGTATCTTTCACCCTTATCTGGACAGTTTTGTGGTGGTATTCGTAGACGACATTCTAATCTATTCACCTACGAGGGAGATACATGAGGAGCATCTGCACGTTGTTTTGCAGTTTCTGAGAGAACATCGCTTGTATGCGAATTTCAAGAAGTGCGAGTTCTGGATGTCAAACGTGAGATTCCTTGGACACTTGGTGTCGAAGGATGGGGTATCAGTAGACTCGTCGAAGACTGATGCTGTGATGGATTGGCAACAACCGAAGAACGTCTTTGAGATCTGCAATTTTCTGGGTTTGGCAGGTTACTATTAGCGGTTCGTCGACAAGAGTTATTTTTGAATGTCATAGGCATAAAAATGTATACATTTTCAATTTTAATGACCTATCTAAAAATGATACAAAGTACTTAGCTGTCTTGAGTGATAACAGTTGATTTTTGTATAGAAAGCTTAGATATGCTTACATGAACTTGATTTCAAAACTTTTAAAAAAGGAGTTGGTGGTGGGTTTGCCTCAACTCAAATTTTAAAAGGATAAAATTTGTTATGCATGTCAACAAGACAAATAAGTTAGAAGTTCTTTTCAATAAAAATGGTAATTTCTACATCTAAGCCTTTACAACCATTGTACATGGGTTTATTTGGTCTAAGAAGGACTCTTAGCCTCAGAGATAAAAGATATGCATTTGTTGTAGTTGATTATTTCTCTAGATACACTTGAGTGTTGTTCTAGCTCATAAGGATAAAGTATTTACTATTTTTTCGAAACTGTTCGGAGAATTGAAAATAAAAAAAGTTTTAAATCACAAGTATCAGAAGTGATCATGGTAGAGAATTTGAAAACAAATATTTTGAAAAGTTTTGTGATGAAACTGGTATAGACCCTAACTTCTTTTCTCCTAGAACCCCTCAACAAAGTAGTGTTGTGAGAAAAAATAGAAGTTTAAAAGAAATTGCTAGAACCATATTCTGTGAAAATCACCTACCAAGATACTTTTGAGCCGAGGCTGTCAATACAGCTTGCTATATTATGAACAAAGCCATGATTTAAGTTTCACTCAAGAAAACTCCATATGAGCTGTGGAACGAAAGAAAACCTAACATTAGTTATTTTCGTACTTTCAGTTGCAAATATTTTGTTTTGAATAACAAAATTTTTTTTTAGTCAAGCTCGATGCAAAATCTGATGAGGGTATTTTCTTGGGTTATTCTATATCTAGTAAAGCCTATAGAATTTTTAACAAAAAGACCCTAGTTGCTTAAGAATCTATACATGTGATTTTTTGACGAGGCTAATCTCGTTCTTCCAAGAAATTTTGTGAAGATAACATGGTTAACATAGAAAAAGGTATTGAATACATCTTCATCAAAGACCATGAAGAGAAAAATTAAGAGGAAGCTACAAATGTGTAGCAAAATGCAGACCAACAGGCTGCAGATCCTCAAACCAGAGAAATTCAAATCTTCCTAAGGAATGGATGTATGCTCATGGTAATCCAAAAGACTTGATCATTGGTAACCTAACTCAAGGTATAAAAATTAAATTCTATCTACATAATATTTGTGGTAATTTAGTATTCCTTTTCTAGTCTGAACCAAAATATTTTGAGAAAATTGAAAATGATAATTTTTAGATATTGGCTATGCAAGAAAAACTAAATCAATTTAAAAGAAATAAAGGATGAACTTTAGTTCGAAGATCTAAAAATCACTCTATTATTGGTACTAAATGAGTTTTTAAGAACAAAATAAACGAGAATAAAATAGTTCTTAGGAACAAAGTTCGATTGGTAACTCAAGGTTATAATCAAGAAGAAGGCATTGATTTTTATGAAACTTTTACTCATGTGGCTAGCCTGAAAACCATTAGGATGCTACTTGCTTTTGTATGTTTTAAAAATTTTAAACTTCATTAAATGAATGTCAAGAGTGCCTTTCTAAATAGTTTTATCTCTGAGTAAGTCTTTGTAAAATAATCTCCCGATTTTGAAAATTTTAGATTTATCAAATTATGTTTACAAACTCACCAATGCTCTCTATGATTTGAAGTAAGCATCAAGAGTTTGGTATGAAATGCTTAGCAAATCATTCATTGAAAATGAGTTTTAAAGGGACAAAATTGATACAACTCTTTTTATCAAGTCTAAAGGAAAAAATATGCTAATTGTACAAATTTATCTAGTTGATATCATTTTTGGCTCAACTAATGAAACCTTTGTAAGAACTTTGCTAAGTGTATAGAGGAAGAATTTGAAATAAACATGATGGGTGGACTCAATTACTTCATTGGACTTCAAATCAAACAAACTCAAAAAGAAATTTTCATAAATTAGTCTAAGTATACCCGAGATTTGTTGAAGAGGTTTAACATGCTAAATGCAAAACCTATGGGAACTTTCATGTGCCCTTCAACAAAACTTGAGAAAAATAAAAATGGTAAAATAGTTGAAGAAAAGAGATACAGAGGTATGATTTGTTCTCTACTTTACTAAACTACTAGTAGATCTGATATAATGTTTAGTGTATGTATGTGTGCTAGATTTCAAACTAATCCTAAGAAATCTCTGTGACTGCTGTTAAGCGCATCTTTAGATACCTCTACACAAAATCTAAGATTATTATATCCTGGAGGAATAGCCTTTGAGCTATTAGCTATTTTGATGCAAACTTTGTCAGTTGTAAAATTAATAAAAAGAGTACTAGTAGAACATGCCAATTCCTAGAACACTCACTCATATCATAGTTTAGCAAAAAGCTAAACTTAGTAGCTTTATCTATAGCTGATGCTAAGTACATTGCAGCTAGTAGTTGTTGTGCACAAGTTCTTTGTGTTAGGATTGTATACTAAAAATTATGAATTTTGTTAGTTTTAGTATTTGATTTTATTCTTTAATAAAATTATTTTTTTATTTTATGATAATCTTAATAGCAATATATGCATTATCATTTTTTTTAATGTTATGCATGGATATCCTTTATTTTGTACAGTATTGAATCTGGTGTGTAGAGTACGGCTTGCACACAGAAGACCAAAATATAAGTTCTTGCAGAATATCAGTTTTAGTTTACAGTTTAGATGGAATTGAACAAATCATCGGTACGACTGTAGCATAGAGTTTTAGTAAACCTGTCTTAATTATGAAAAAGAAATAATAGCATGTCCTATTATTCCAATTCACTGTGCTAGTACACTTTGTGTGTATTGAACGGGACCACATTAGGGTAATTAATTTTATACTGACTGTATAAATTAATTCACATTCTAAGATTATTACGAGTGCTTATATTCTTAATCTTGAAATAATTATTATTTGTGTATATTTAATTTCGTTATTTTGATTTATTAGAGGGTGCGATCTTTTATGAGTTAATATTTTCGGTGAATTTGATAGCGGTATTAAATATATGACGAATATTAATTATTGATGAAATTCATATCTCGATTATTCGGGATTGACGATACCTCTTTAAGGAAGCTTATAAATTTTGACTGGGTCAAACCTTGCAGATGGATTTAATTATCCGATCGTTAAATAAGTTAAATAGAATGGCTTAAGAAATTTTAAGAAGCCGATTAAATTAATTTGTCAGTAATTAAATTTAATTGACGGGTATCAAGAATCTTAACGTAGGGAGATGAGTTAAGCATTTAATAACAAGAGTTTGAATAATCGATTTTGATAATGTGGCTAGAGTGCAATTACGATTCTTTAATGGTATGAATTGTAATTTATGTTTTTATAAAATTGTCTCAGGGGCAGGCAAGTTTTCATAATTACATTAGAAGCCCAAGTCATATTTACTCCACAAGTCCCTACTGTAACCCTATATATATGCGGTTATGCTAACCCTAACCAAAGTTACATTCATTATTGAATTAGGGTTTTCACGTAAATCTTAGGTGGCTAGATTAACAGGTTGAAGATCACGATAGATCGTAGCCCACTTTACGATTGTGACTCAAATCGAAAAATATAGTAGAAGACTTGATCGAGGCTTCAACTTGAAGGATTCACATTCGTGGTTGTTGCAGTAACCAAAATCATTCTACCAGATTTCGAAAGGTATAATCCCAAATCTAACTTTGGGAGTACAGATTTTATTTTGATCGTTTGACATCAAAAAATTTTAAACTGGAGCCTGTTTTGGCAATTTCCCATTTAGTATTTTTTATCGAAAAATCGTATTCAAATAAATAATCTTGACAGTTTGCCTCTAATAATTCAGATGAAACCACAATTGGAAAACTATGGTGTATGCTTAGATCACATTGCCATTAAGTGTGATAATACTAGTACCATTAATATATCCAAGAACCCTATATAAACTCTAAAACAAAGCATATAGAGATTATACATTATTTCATTAGAGATAATGTTCAAAAGGAAAACATAGAACTTGAATTTATGGGCACAAACTACCAACTTGTTGATATTTTTACCAAACTTCTTAATGAAGAAAGATTTTGTTATATCATAACAGAACTTGATATGTCATATGCTTCAAATTGATGATTATATGCCATACTAACCATGTCTCTTCAATACTTTTCATATTCTTAATTGTTGTGTGAAAGATGTCGACATAATATTAAAAAGTGTTGATACATGTGTGAAAGCGTTGGCACAAACCTATATAGTATCGACACATTTTGAGAAACATTTCGACCCGTAGCTATATATGTCGACAAGATTCGTTATCTTGCTCTCAGTAAAATTTGTGTCGACTCACTTGTAAAGAGTGTCAACTCAATGAGTCGAAAGTGTTGACACCATGTTAAAATAGTGTTGACACAATTTCTGTTTTTGAGCACCCCATGTGTCGTGTGAGAAGTGTTGACACCCATGCGATATGTGTCGACACATTTCATAAAGTTTATATAGGCAGTTTTTCCCCCTTTTTCATTCGTCCTCAACCTTTCAGTTTCTCAACCGTCTCTCCCTCTCTCTCTCTCTCTCTCATCGTCCCTTCTCCTGCTCTCGAAACCCTAGAGTCGACCCCTCCCTCCATTGATGCCATCTCGCACCATGGGTAATGGCAGCAAACGACCCAATGCTGGAGAAAGCTCTATCCCTAAGGCGGTGCCAAACACGAAAATGGGAATCGACACTTCCCTAAAGTTCTAGTTCTCGCGGGTTAAGAATCTGTTCTTCCTCTCTTTCTTCAATCGAAAGGTAATTCCTAGATGCTCTATCGATTTTAGTTTCTTCAATTCTACGGTATACGATTCTTAGAGTAGTTTACCACTCTCGGGTGGATGGATTTGTTGCAAATTTGAGACTACCATTACCTCACCTTGGTCAAACTCTTCTACGCCCACATGAAAGTCATTGATACCTTCACAAACACTATCATCACCACTTAGGTGAATGGGATTGATATTTACCTCACCTCTGAAACTCTGAACATCATTCTCAGCCTTTCCTATGGTTAACTTTTTCGTTCCTTGCTATAGGAAGAAAAGAACCATTGAGAATTTCTCCTTTCACGAGGCCATGAAGAAAATTTTTGACATTGATGTTGTTGACCCCACCAAGTCTTTTGAGGCTAATTCTCTGAATCCTCAAATGTGTCTACTCAATCACTTTGTGAATCACATCTTTTTGCCCTAATTTGGGAAGTTTAGGGATGTGTCCTTCATGCATTTGTTCATCATGTGATACATCATAGAAGGTCACAAACTTGACCTCAGATATCTATTTATATCTGACATGCTCCAGTCCCACACTAAATCCAACACCTCCCTCCCCTATGGCATGTACCTCACCAAGGTATTTCGACACTTTGGTGTTGATTTATCTAAGGAGAAAGGGATTCCTTTCTCCAAGCATGACTTTTATAACAAAACCACTTTCAAACATATGCAAATCACTCAGGTGGATGGTGTTTGGACCACCAAGAAAGCCAGTCTTGCCTCTCCCTCTTTGGCAAATCCTTTTATAAGTAGGAATCCTCTGCCACCTCCTCCTAGATCCCCTGTCTCTCCAATTTCTTATGATCTTTCATCTCCTATATCTCCTCCCGTCCTTCTAGAGTTGATCTGTTTGCACCTTTCATCTCTACTCCTCCTCTTCCTTCAGTTTATGGTCCTTCTTCCTCATTTTCTCAATCTGAGCCTCCCTCCTCCCAGCAGTTGGCTGAACTGACTTCTCTAGTTTAGGCTATGAGCTCTTCGTTGGCATCCCTTTATTAGAAAGTTGATGTTGACATGCGTGACCTCGACAATCGCATTGACACTGTTGTCGAGGTTGTCGTCTTATCAGTGGAAAACAAAAAGCCCTAAGGAAGGAAGTTCAGAATGCCTGCGAGGCTGGAACTATCCTTAGCCAAAATATGCACAAAAGTGTCGACTTAATTGTTTCGGCCAACAGGAACATTCTCTACCAGATTCACAACGAATATGATGAAGGGGTGGTACTGGCTGTTCGACAATACTACAGGAAGGTGAATGAGTATCTATAATGGCTCAAGTGTCAGGGTTATATACTAAAAATTATGAATTTTATTTTATTTTAATAAAATTATTTTTTTATTTTATTTGAGTCTTAATGAGCAATGAATGCAATATCATTTCTTTAATGTTATGCATAATTGTCCTTTATTCTGTAAACTATTTAATCTGGTGTGTAGAGTACGACTTGCACACAGAAGATCAAATTATAAGTTCTTACAGAATATAAATTTTGTTCACAGTTTAGATGGAATTGGACAAATCATCAGTACGACTGTAGCTAGTATAGAGTTTTAGTAGGCCTGTTTTGGTTATGAGGAATAGATAATAATGTCATCTATTGTTCTGACTCTCTGTGCTAGTACACTTTGTGTGCATTGAACATGACCACTTTGTAGTAATTAATTTTATACAGTCAATATAAATTAATTCACACCCCAAATTATTATAAGTGCTTATACTCTTGATTCTGAAATAATTATTATTTGTATATATTTAATATTCATTATTTTGATTCATTAGAGGGTGGAATCTTGTATGGTTCAATAGTCCCAGTGAATTGAAAAGCGGTATTAATTATATGTAGAATATTAATTATTAACAAAATTCACATCCTGATTGTTCGAGATTAACGATACCCCTTTAAAAAAATTTATAAATTTTGAATGAGCCAAACACTACAGGTGAATTTAATTAATCGGCAATCAAATAAGTTAAGCGAAAAGATTTAAAAAATTTTAAGAAGTTGATTAAATTAAATTATTAGTAATTAAATTTAATTGGCAAGTATCAAAAATCTTTACGTGAAGAGATGAGTTAAGCAGTTAATAACAGGAGTTCAATGCAATTGGTCTTGAAATTATAATTATAAGTGCAGTTATAGTTCTTTAATGGTATGAATTGTAATTTAGTATTTTATGAAAATTGTAGAAACCGCTGCAAGATTTTTATAATTACACAAACCGCTGAGAGGTTTGTATATTTACAGAAATTGCTAGAAAGGTATCTAGGTCACACTAGAAGTTTATGTCATAATTGTTAAGGTTCTATACTAAAAATCATGAATTTTATTAGTTTTAGTATTTAATTTTATTTTTTAATAAAATTATTTTTTCTATTTTATCAGAATTTTAATAAGCAATAAATGCAATATCATTTTTCTTTAATGTTATGCATTATTGTCTTTTATTCTATACAGTATTTAATCTGGTGTGTAGAGTACGACTTGCACACAGAAGACCAAATTATAAATTCTTGCAGAATATAAGTTTTTGTTTACATTTTAGATGAAATTGGACAAACCATCGGTACCACTGTAGCTAGCACAGAGTTTTAGTAGGCATGTTTTGGTTATAGAGAACAGATAATATCGTCGTCTATTGTTTCGACTCTCTGTGTTAGTACACTTTGTGTATTGAACAGGACCACATTGTGGTAATGAATTTTATACTGACTATATAAATTAATTCACACCACAAGATTATTATGAGTGCTTATGCTCTTAATCTCGAAATAATTATTATTTGCATATAATTAATATTCATTGTTTTGATTCATCAGATGGTGCAATCTTGTATAGATCAATAGTTCCGGTAAGTTGAATAGAGGTATTATTTATATGGTGAATATTAATTATTGATGGAGTTCACGTCCCGATTGTTCGGGATTAACGATATCCCCTTAAAAAAACTTATAAGTTCTGAATTGGGCAAACTCTGCATGTGAATTTAATTATCCAGCAGTCAAATAAGTTAAGCGAAAGAATTTAAAATTTTTTAAAGATGCCGATTAAATTAAATTATCAGTAATTAAATTTAATTTATAGGTATCTAGAATCTTAACATGGGAAGATGAGTTAAGTATTTAATAACAAGAGCTTAATGCAAATTGTTCTTGAGATTATGGCTAAGAGTGTGGTTACAGTTCTTCAGTGGTTGTATTTTAGTGTTTTTATAAAAATTGCAGAAACTGCTACAATATTTTCATATTTACAAAAATCGCTGAGATGTTTGCATATTTGTAAAAATCGCTGGAATGGTATCTAGGTCACACTAGAAGTCTGTGTTATACTTACTCCCAGGTCCCTACTATAGCTTATAAATGTGCGGGTAGGCTTAACCAAATTTATAAGTTGTATTTCAAGATTAAACTTGTTCAGGTTCTATCGGTACTAGTTCTCAAAGAATCGTAACCCATACTACATTTAGGAATCGCATCGAAAATACAGTAGAAGGTATGTTCGGAGCTTTAAGTCAGAGAATCAAAGTTCGTTGTTGAAGAAATGAACGAAAGGTATTTATCTAAATTAACTGTGGTGACACAGGTTTTATTTTGATCGTTCGACATCAAGAAAATTTAATCTGGAGCCTATTTCGGCGATTGTCCATCCAGTTGTTATTTTTAAAAAAATCGTTTACAAGTCAATAATCTTGACAGTATACTTCCAACAATTGGTATCCGAGTCATTTTGATTATGTTTACGGTTAATCAAGAGGTCGAGTAGATTTAGAGCTATGCTAACTTTATTTTTGCAGGCGTTTTAATCTCGATTTTATGATCGTCATTATATTCATGTTTGATTGAATGTGTGGATGATGATTATTATTTAATTTTTAATCACGATGGTTAATCGTGATAGTTTAAGTTTTTTTAATTTGAATGTGAGCCTTTAGGATATAGGTTTTTGATGAAATTTTTTTTATTTATTTTTAAATATAATTTAGAATATTTAATAACATGTTCGAATATCTAAAGAACACAAAGAATAAAGGTGACGACGACGGCAAATCGGCGGCGGCAACCAGCGGTTTAAGTCGCAGATCGAGGCAAGTTTTTGGGTTGCTTCGCTGCAGTGTTTTGATGGTTTTCTAGTATTTGTTCTAGTAGAAAAACAGGATTAAAAAATAGGCTAAAAAGCTGCCACAAATAGCGGCAGAATCCAACAGCGACAGCGGCGCTTCCTGTGGTGTTTTTCGACAGTTTTTTTGAGGCTTTCAGGGTAGGTTTTTTTTAGCAGCTTTCAAATGGATTTTCCTGCTTAAAATAGTCCACGCAAAAAACAATTGAGGCAGAACAGCCGCAAACCAACGGCGCAAACATGCGGCAGTTTGGAGTGTTTTTTGCGACGATTCTGGAACGATTTTGGAGCAATTTTTGGGACATTTTTTTTTTGTAGTTTCTGGGCACAAAACATGCCCAAACAGTAGTGCAAAGCAGTGGCAACCGATAGCAAAAATAAACCGCAGCAGAGGCAGGAGGGGTGGCGTAGTTAGGGGCTGTTTGGCCCTTATCGAAAGCTAATTTCGAGGAGTTTTTCGTTCTACTTTTTTACAGAACGAAAAAACTGTGGCAGTGGTGCGGTGCCGGCAGCGCCATGTGTGGCCGGCGGTTGGCTAGTTGTTCAAACTGCTTTGGTCGGCGGTTTATGATAATCTCAAGGTTCAAGTGTGTTGTATATCTATAGCACTACAATTGGATGAGTCCTTATTCGATTCTGATAAGATTAAGCAATTTTCTACCGCGATTGAAAGGCTGGGAACTTATCTACATATAAGAACTTGAAACTCGGGCTATATTTATTTATAAAACTAATAGAATTTCACTACGATCATAAAATCAGGCTATATTTATCTTATTTATTTATATAAACTGCATGGATGATAAATATTAGTTTTATATTTTGCTGTTTAATTTAATTAATTCGAAAAAATTTAGTTTTAATTAATATTTTGTAAAGAAAAATAAATAATTTTTTTTTAATTAAATGAAAAAAATTTAGATATTTTATTTTTTACGAAATAGCACGTTTCAGATAATTTTTTAATAAATCGGATATCTTGAAAAAACGTAAAAATTAATTATAGATTTTTAGATTAATTAAATAAAAAAATATTTAATTTTAATAAATTATTTTTTCAAAAAATATGTAACGTAAAAATAAAATATTTGAATGTCTTTATTCAATATCTTAGTTGCAAAGTAAAACAAAAAACTGTGCATTCATCCGTAATTTTATTTGATACACATTAAAACACGAAAATATGATTTGTCAAACCTGAATTTTTTAGATCGTGTGCACGGAAAGATGTTTTGAAATCTTTCGAATCGTGTGATTTTTTAAATTAATAAATTTATTTTAATTAAGCAGATACTTATAACCCTCAAAATATTTTTCAAAAATCTAAGTGGGAGAGAATTTATTCACAGATAAATCCCGCAGTCTCCATCACCAGTTCGTAAGTGATGTAATTAATTCTGTGTATTGGCAGTAAGCCCTTCTTTCCCATTGGACAGATTAATTGTAGTATCGCTAGTACGAATCTCATTCAGGGATAATTCTAAATAATTGTTAGTGTGTGTCATTTCTCCATTTAAAGGGTTTATTGTGAAGCGATTGATTTGAAATTAGGTGGTAATTAACACTTAAATGTAAATAATAGTACTCTCTACATCTGAGTCACTACTATTATTTATTGAATCGAAACTATGATAGCTATTTAATTTTACTTGGTATGATCTGTTGCCTAGATAGTAAAATTAATAGGAATTGCCCTGTATGGACAAACGACGCATAGTAGACGTCCTCCCGTAGAGGCATGCTATTCAAAGGGTACCAGGCTACTAGCAATTTTTTTTAAATGGTAGGGAGAACTAATTTTTAAATAAATTTAAAATTTTACTCATCATAATTATCGATTATTTTAATTAATTAGATTCTCAAGATTAAAATGGCTTTAAATTCACTCACGACCATTCTCAAAGAAAACAAACTAACGGGACCAAACTATGTAAATTGAAAAAGAAATTTAGATATTGTCTTAACTACCGAGAACTATAAGTTTGTATTATATGAGATTTGTCCACCAGCACCTGATGATGAGGCGACCAAACAGGAAATCCAGACTTATCAGAAGTGGCAAAAAAATGATCAGATGGCTTGTTGTTACATTTTGATTTTCACGTCAAATGTATTGCAACATAGCATCAGTCTATGCCTATTGCCTATGACATGATTATAAACCTCAAAAAAATGTTTGGGGATCAAAATCGTGTTGTTAGGAAGGTAGCTATGAAATCTCTGATGAATACAAGCATGGCTATAGGCACCCTAGTTAGGGATCATGTTCTGAAGATGATCTGTCATCTGAATGAACTAGAGATCTTAAGAGCTGAGATTAACGGAAAAATCCAGGTCGATATCATACTCCAGTTACTGCCTGTAGGTTTAAGCAGTTCTGTTTGAATTATTCCATGAATAAGTTCAGCTTTGCATTGGCAGAACTTATTAAAGAATTTCAAGCAGCCGAGGGTGTTCTTAAGAAACCAGGTACTGTGCATGTAGCTGACAAAAATTCTTCCTCTAAACCGAAAGGCAAAAAGAAAAAAAAGTTCAAAAATAGGGAGATATAGGTCCAAAAGCAGCTAAGGGGCCAAAAACTGGTGTGAAAAAACCGAAAGGCAAGTGCTATCATTCTAACTAGTTTGGGCATTAAAAAAAGTAGTGTCTATTTTTTCTCAGTAAGCAGAATAAGTAAAGTAATTTTTTTTCACTAGTGGTTGAAACATGTTTAGCGGTATTATCTATCGGCACATAGTGTGTAGACACGGGAGTCACTAATCATGTCTGCAATTCTTGCAGGAGTTCCAAGAAACCTGACAACTCAGTGATGGAGAAATTTACCTACTATGGACAATAATACCAAGGTGGCAACAGTTACAGTAGAAGATGTCATTCTCAACTTTAGTAGAAATAGAATTTTATTTTTAAAAGAATGTTTTTATATACTTTCTATTAGAGGAAATTTAATTTTGATTTCTAATTTAATAAGGAATAAATATTCTTTTCATTTTAATGACTCTATGGTTATTAAGAAAAATAAATATTTTATTTGTTCTAGAACATTGGTGGATGATCTGTATGTTATATCTCCTATCTTTACACTGCAACTAACTGAATTGAATAACACATCTAATTTACCATATAAGCGAACGGTTCCTTCCTTAATGAACCAGACATTTATTTGGCACTTACGCTTAGGTCATATTAATTTTAAAAAGATAAATAGACTGGTAGAAGATGGATCTTTGAGTTTATTAAATGTATAGGCACTTTCAGTCTGTGAGTCCTGCTTAGAGGGTAAGATGACCAAGAGGTCTTTTTCGGCCAAAGGTAATAGAGCTAAAGAACTGTCAGAACTAGTTCACTCTAATGTGTGTGGTCCTATAACTATTCGAGCTAGAGGTGACTTTGAGTACTTTGTCAGTTTTATTGACGACTACTCAAGATATGAATACATTTATCTGATACAATGTAAGTCCGAATACTTTGAAAAATTCAAGGTGAAAGCGATGAAGCGTCTGGGTAAAAATATCAAATCACTACGATCCGACCGTGGTGGGAAGTACCTCTTTGGAGAGTTTTAGGATTACAATTCATCGGAGAGGATTATATCCCAGTTGACTACACCGGGCACTCCATAGTAAAATGGTGTAGCAAAAAGAAGAAATATGACTCTTATGGAGATGGTAATGTCAATGATGAGTTATTTAAAATTATTCGATTCATTTTGGAGACTCGCATTAGAGATAGCGGCTTATATTTTGAACTTGGTATCTTCTAAGTCAGTATCTTTTCATCCCACAGAATTGTGGCTGTGCGTAAGCCTAGTCTGAGACATATTCAAATTTTAGGGTGTCAAGCACATATACTAAAAGGAAACGCAGGTAAGTTAAAACCAAGGACAGAAGTCTATTTATTTGTCTAGTATCCTAATGAAACAAAGGGTAATTTATTTTGTAATTCTAAGAATTAGAAAGTCATTGTTAGCACAAATGCCCAATTCTTAGAAGAGAATTATATTATGGACCACAAGCCCAAAAGTAAAATTATTCTAGAAGAATTAAAAAGAAATACCAGTAAAACGAAAGAAGAACTACAAGTCAATGATATTCCATTGTCTCGTCGTAATGGGAGGATTATTGGGACATGTGCAAATCCTAATTAGGGTGCTACCATTAACATGCCTGACGAGCATGTGGGTAATGGTGTACAGGGTTTAGATTCTCTACAACGCGTTATTGCCAGTACACAGACGCAGGTAGTGCCTCATCGTAGTGGGAGAATTATTCATCAACCTGATCAGTAAATGTTCTTGGGAGAGTCTTTTGATAAGCTCCCGGCAAAAATAGATACCGAACCCTATAACTACAATGAAGCACTCTAGGACAAAGATGCAGATATTTGGCAAAATGTTATGAATTCTGAGATAGAATCTATGTTTCTGAGGTGGAATCCCTCTCCAAAGAGTTATTCCTTACCACGGTCGAGTCGTAGTGATTTGATATTTTTATGCAGACGCTTCTTCGCCTTTGCCTTAAATTTTTGAATTTCTCAAAACATTCAGACTTATGGTGCATTAGGTAAATGTATTCATATCTTGAGTAGTCATCAACGAAACTAACGAAGTACTCAAAGCCACCTCTATCCCAGATTGTCATAGGATCACATACATCAAAAGGAACCAATTCCAACGGTTCTTTAGCTCTATAACCTTTGGTTAAAAGGGGTCTCTTGGTAATCTTTTTCTCTAAGTAAGATTCACAAACTAAAAATGCTTCCACTTCCAATGAACTTAAAGGTTCATCTTCTACTAGTCTTTTTATTTTTTTTAGATTAATATGACACAATTCTAAGTGTCAAAAAATCGTTTGGTTCATTAAAGAAGAACACTCTCTTATATGGTAAATTAGATGTGTTATTCAATTCAGTTAGTTGTAATGTATGAGAGATAAGAGATACGATATACAGATCATCCACCAATGTATCAGAACAAATAAAATATTTATTTTTCTTCACAGCCACAGAGTTATCAAAATGAACAAAATATTTGTTTTATATTAAACTAGAAATCAAAATTAAATTTTTTCTAATCGAAGGTACATAAATGCAATCTTTTAAAAGTAGTTTCCTATCTCTACTAAAGTTGAGAGTGACATCTTCTGCTACAACTGCTGCCACCCTTGTATTATTGCCCATATGTAGGTATATTTCCCCATCACTGAGCTGCCTTGTTTTCTAGAACCCTTGTAAAGAATTGCAGACATGATTAGTGACTCCCATATCTACACAGGTAAATAACACTGCTAAATATATTTCAAACACCAGTGAACAGAAATTACTTGGTTTATTCTACTTACTAAGAAAAATTGAACACTGCTTTTTTCAATGCTCAAACTGGTTACAGTGATAGCACTTGTCTCTCGGCTTCTTCACACCCGTTTTTGGTCGCTAAACTGCTTTTCGACCTGTGCCTCCCTATGTCTTAATTTTTTTCTTCTTTTTGTCTTTCAGCTTAGAGGAATAACCTTTCTCAGTCACATACATAGAACCTAACTTCCTAAAAACACCCACGGCTGCTTGAAGTTCCTTAAGAAGTTCTGTCAATGAAAAGCTGAACTTGTTCATGGTATAGTTCAGACAGAATTGCTTAAAACCTTCAGGCAGTGACTATAGTATAATATCGACCTGGATTTTTTCGTTAATTTCATCTCCTAGGATCTCCAATTCATTTAGATGATAGATCATCTTCAGAACATGATATCTAACTAGGGTGCCTTCAGCCATGTTTGTAATCATTAGAAATTTCATGGTCACCTGCCTAGCAGCACAATTTTGATCCCTAAATATTTCTTGGAGCTTCATAATCATGTCATAGGCAGTGGGTATAGACTGATGCTGATGCTGCAAAAATATTTGACATTGAAACCAAAATATAACAGCGAGCCATCTGATCAGTTTTTTGTCACTTCTGATAGGCTTGAGTTTTCTGTTCGGTTGCCCCCACATCAGGTACTGGTGGACATATTTTTTAATATCCTGGTACTTTTTGAATAGCATACTTCGATGGGAAGAAATCTAGTATCCATCATTTGTCTAGACAGACTAATCCCTATTAATTTTACTATTTAGAAAACAGACCATGTCAAGTAAAATTAAATAGCTGACATAGATTCGGTCCAGTATATAATAGTAGTGACTCAGATGGAGAGGATACTATTATATCAGCTAAGTGTTAACCATTACTTAATCCCAAATAAAATGTTTCGCAATGAACCATTCAGATAGAGAAGTGATCCACCAACACTAATAATTATTCAGAATTATCTTTAAAGAAGGTTTATACTGCCAATACCGCAATTAATCTATCCATTAGGAAAGAAGGTCTTACTGCCAACACGCAGGATTTAATTACATCGCCTACAAACTGGTGATGGAGACCGCGATATTTATCTGTGAATAAATTCCATCTCCCATTTATATTTTTAAAATATTTTTGAGAGTTATAAAAATCTGTTCAATTAAAATAAATTTATTAATTTCGAAAATCACACGATCTGAAAAAATCAAACATCTTCCCGTGCACACGATTCTAAAGATTTCGATTTTTCAAACCATCTTTTCGTGTTTTAATGCGTAACAAATAAAATTTAATAAATACACAATTTTTTTCAACTTTTCAGTTAAGGTAGTGATTAAATGTATTTAATTATTTTATTTTTTGTTACACATTTTTCAAAAAATAATAATTTATTAAGATTAAATATTTTTCTATTTAATTAATTCAAAATTTAGAATTAATTTTCACATTTTTTAAGTAATTCAATTTTATAAAAAAAATTATCTCAAATGTGATTTTTTATAAAAAAAATAAAAAATCTAAATTTTTTTCATTTAATTAAACTTTAATTAAAATTTTTAATTTTATTTTTCATTACAAAATATTTAATTAAAATTGTATTTTTTTATTTAATTAAATTAAGAGAAAAATATAAAATAGATACACATCATCCACACAGTTCATATGAAAATAGATGCAAGATATCTATATATGCTGATTTTATGATCGAATCGAAATTTTGTTGAGTTTCAATCTTCTAATGAAGATAAGTTGTAAGAATCTCATTTCGAACCAATTTTCTATATCACGATTACATCAGACTTCTCTGATACATTTTGATATACAAATATATCACACAGGAATCAAAACATATCAGAATATCACGATTAAACAGCCCCAGAATAGGCCACTACCGCAGCCAGCCATAGCACCACCACCGATGCCACCTTGCCGCCACTTTTAGGCGGCTTTTGCTGCCACTCCCGAGCTCTGTTCTCGACGTCATTTTTTTTTGAAAAATAGCTCTCGAAAAGTAATATTTTTCTGTCACAAAATCAAAACAAAAACAGTCACGAAAAATGGCCATCGAAATAGCCCAAAAGTGCCGTTGCCGTTGCCTGCGCAGCCACCAACTTCAGCCGCACGTTTGGGCTTTTTTTTAGGTATTTTTGCTCCTTTTTAAAAAAAAAAAAAAACACTAATATTCAAAAACATGTTACTTCAAAGAACACCTCGAAAATAGTCCCAAAATAGCCCAGAAAACTGCTGCCCAACGTTGCCCAAGTGCCGCCGCCTATTTAGCTTTTTACCGCCTATTTTAGCCTTATTTTTTAATAGTTTTTAGACAGTATTTTAAAGTATATTTACGGCTATTTTATGCCTAAAAATTGCTCCAAAAATAGTTCAAAAAATGTAATGAAAAATCAACAAAATTGGTCCTGAACCGCTGTCGGTGGTGGGCTATTTTTGTCGATTTTTACTGTTATTTCTAACTTATTTTTGATGTTATTTTTAATGCACAAATCCTGCAAAAATTCACCGAAAAAACTATTTTAAAATCGTTAAAAATTTACCGCGATCCGTGGCCCTTAAAACCCGAAACCACCGCTAGTACCGCCACCTGTTCTTTGTGTTCTTAGATATTCAATCTGTTCTTAAATATCTAAACTGATATTTAAAAATAAATACTAGCTATTACATCCAAAACTTATGTTTTATAGGCTTACATTCGAACTAGAAAAAACTTAATCTATTACGATTGCGGCACCGAAATTTTGGAATTTGGAGTTCAAAAATAAAAAAAATCAAAAGATGTTTAAAAAATATTTTAACACATTGAAAACCAACCGTAAGGTTGGCTTCTACTAATCATCATTGGTTCTTAATTTGATTTTTTAAATACATGCAAATACAGAAAATAGAGGCGAAGTGAGAACATCTGCGAGACCCTGTACTGCTTTATTTTTTTTATACATAAATGATGACGTGTTTCCTTCATGTTATGTATATCATTGATACATGGTTTATGCTTTGGAGTTGTAGATCAGCATGTATAGATTTATTTTACGCTTTCTCGAACCTTGTTTAGGCTTGTTTGGTTGGCCTTTGGACAAAAAAATTGAGACCAAAACAGTAGGCTGTGACACAGGGGTTCAGTCAACTGGATTGATATATTCGGTCGACTGGACTATTTTTCTTGAGTTTGGTCGACTGAACAGAAGGGTTCGATCAACTGAACTGGGTGGTGGTACTTTTTTCGAGGAGTTTCAGTCGACTAAAGTGGCCTCTTCAGTCGACTGAACTGTCTTTTTTCCGAGCCTATAAGTATTCCAGTGGGCTGAAATGTTTGGGAAAGCATGTTTCTTTCTCTCTCTCTGCCTTCTATCTACATATTTGACCTGGTCTAACCTGGTTTTTGACAATCAGCTTGTGGATCCTTGCTATTCACGCTGCTAGCTTCGTGTTCGACTGATAGATTCCTGTTCCAACGTGGTTCGAATTTTGAGATTTTGAGTTTCGACTCATCGAGGTAGAATTTTAGACCCTACTGCTGTATTAGGGTATTATATGAAATTATATGCTTTTCTATCGGTAGAAAATGCATGAAATGTCATATATATATTTAAATTTTATTTTTCGGGTAAAAATCATATTTTTTTCTTTTCTTAGTTTATTACATCGTATGACGTATGGTTTTATGATTTTCAAATGGCGTTCTTGAAAACAGTGAAAATGATGGTTTTTTATAGAATTCTCGACAAATTATGTTTTGGAGGTTTGGAGCTCGTCTTTGGGTTTGAGTCTCGAGTTTTGAAACGTTTTGTTGAAAATAAAAAAAAAATATTTTGAAATATTTTGTTGATCTCCATGTTGAAAGATGGATATGTATATACATGTATAATGTATATTTGTGAAATATTTTCGTAGTTGATCTATAGTTCGATTTTTAGAAGATTATCTAGATGTACCGGGATGACGTGTATTTGGCACGAGTTGCCATCGGTGTAAGTACGAAAACATGCGCAGCGTAGGTGCTTTGTACCTTCGCGTTAGTCCCCGTAAATTAAGTTGGTTGGGTGCTTTGTTCCCTCGGGTGGTCGCCCGTAAATTAAGCGGTTCGTTATGGTGCTCCTTATAGAACTTGTCATTATGGCTGGAGTTTAGGATAATGGATAGGAATCTATAATTGTTACCTTTGTCTGTGTGACAAAGTCAGTACATAAGATCATATTCTTCTTTTTTTCCACGATGGTACATTCCGTGAGGGAACAATATTTTGATTACTATATTTCCTTAACTGTGGTTGGTTATTTTCATTTTTTTGCAATACATGGTTTCAAGGATGAAAACGAGGTTTTATGTTAATAAAACCATTTTGGGGAGACTTGTGTGGTTTGATGGTAAACTTGGATTTTTCAATGGAAAACCTATTTTGGTTTTATGGTTGAGTTAGCTCCTACTATATGATTGCATATCCTGCCTGCTTTACAGTTTTATAGTCTGTTTCTATTGGACTTCAGTTCACGGGTGAAATTTTTTGTAAAACCATTTTCAGGTGATGACGTGGAAGAGGAGTAGCTCTAGTGGTGCCCGTGGTGGCGAAAAACTTTTGTAATTTTCTTTTTTGGTATGCCTGTTCCTAAAGACAGGTTTTGTACGACATAAGGCGATATACTGTATGCATGTTAGAACTGTATGCCTTTGTTTATGAGAGATATCTTTTATTGGGTATTCTATTAGTTTTAACAGGCGATTTTGAATATATGAAAACTTATATTTTCATAAAACTAGTATTTGGTGAATTTTCACGTGATCCCGGGGTTTTTGGGCGTGATAACTTGGTATTAGAGCTCTGGGTTCGAATACCTAACAGCCATGGGAAAATGATTTATCACTTGGTGAGGTTAATTGTGTATACTTGCTTGCATGTGTTTAAACATTGTTTTATAACATACTATTAGCTTTTTGAGCATGATAGTTGTGTATATGTGGGTATGGATGTTGAATCTCAGGATTGATGGGTTTGCCTTAAGGAGTTTGGAATAACATATTGGGAAGCCAAGTTAGAAACGCGTTTCGCCGACGTGTTTTCTAGCAATGAATCTGAATTGGTTATCCAAATTGACACGTCTGTCTTGTTGATTCTCCTCGGTATGTGAGACGTGTTTACATGATCTTATGTGGCTATGCGATAGCATGATTATGTGTTTATGTTACGTAGTAACATGTTGTAGGAAAGCTTATCCTGTTTATATTGCTTTCTATAGAACTATGTTTATGCGGGGAGTGCAGGGACGGGGTCGTGGCCGAGGTCGTGTTGATGCTTAGGTTCCGGAGGAAGGAAACATATCTACCCCACAGGAACAAGTGGGTGGTGCTAACATGGGTGGTGTCGATGTTGTTTAGGAGAGGTTGGCTACTATATGAGCGATGGCTGAAGCTACCAGGGCTAGTGTGAGAGTTCCTGAGCCAACGGCTTTTGTGGCCATGAGGGAGTTTCAGCGGTTGGATCCTCCAACCTTTGTTGGGGAGCCAGATCCCAAAGTTGCTACAGAGTGGTTGGAAGTGACCACGACGATCTTCGATGCATTAGATATCGAGGATGCTCTGCGCGTAAAGTTGGCGGCGTTCCAACTACGGGAAGATGCGATAGAGTGGTGAAAGTTTGCTAAGACCACTGTGGATGACACGTGGGCTACCTTCATGAGAGTCTTCTTGGAGAAGTATTTCCCGAGATCTTCAAGGGATACTTACCGAGAGGAATTCCTGTCCCTTGTTCAGGGAAATCTGTCTGTGGTCCAGTATGAGGCCAAGTTCACGAATCTTTCGCGATTTGCACCTGAGATGGTATCGACCGAGGAGTTGCGTACTCGGAGGTTTGAGAGGGGACTCCGACCTACTATCAAGGATAGGGTTACAGCTCGGGATGTGGAGGTGTACAACAAGCTGGTGGAAGCAGCTATCCGGGTAGAGAACTCATTGGCAGATAGCTGCAAGGTCATAGAGGGTAAGAACTAGCAAGGCAGTGGAGATGCACAGTCTCGGGGGTGCAAGAACAAGCGCCGGAGGTCGTCTGGACCTAGTTCTTATTTTGCTGGATCGTATCAGCCGCAGTTGTCTGCACTTACACTTTCAGTGGCCTTGACAGGAAGGCCAGAGTAGAGAGGCTTGAACTGTTATAGATGCGGACACCTTGGGCATCGTTCAGTTGAGTGCCCGCAGAAGGGCTAGGCTCAGAGTTCAGCGCCCGTCCAGTCACAGGCGAGAGATCCACCTATCTGTTTTGGGTGTGGTCAGCCTGGGCACTTTCACAGACACTGTCTCAGAGAGGGGAATGTCTAGGGCGCGACAGGAGTGTCGGTTGCTTCATCCGTACAAAGGTGACAGGCTCCGCAGTAGCCTAGGGCTCAGACTTCTAGGTTTACGAAAGGGGGTGCTTCAGCTCAGTCAGTGAGGCAGCCATCGACTCAGGGTTATGGTGGGCAGACCAGACTGCCGCAGGCCAGGGTGTATGTTCTTGCTGATCTCGGTTCTTTCAAGGCACTAGTTGGACTTGATGCTGCAGCTACTCCAGCCATGATCAGAGGTACCCTTCTAGTCTTTAGATCATGGGCCAGTGTTCTTATTGATACGGGAGCATCACATTCTTTCATCTCTTCTGCTTTTGCATCTGCATTGGGATTACAGATAAACCCGTTGGGTAGTGCATTGAGCGTAGAGACCCCTGTCAGTGGGAATGTGGTGCTGAGTAGAGTTTGCAGATCTTGTGAGTTTGGAGTCGCCGATCGTTGTTTAGAGTTTGATTTTATCATTTTAGACATGACCACGTTTGATGTCATCCTAGGGATAGACTGGCTGACTACCTACCATGCCTTTATAGATTGTGAGCGTCGGAGAGTATCGATCTGTACGTCGGAGGGTGACTGCTTCTACTTTATAGGTGATTGAGATGAGGGCTTAATGTTTATGCCCGGTGTCACTCGGGTTCAAGGAGATTTAGGTTTTCTCTTTTTTGCGCTCAGGTTGGTTGAGCTGGTTGGGGTTCGAGGAGTGTTACCTCCTGTGGTGTGCAACTATCCGGATGTCTCTCCATTGATCTTGTTCCGGAAGCTACTCCCATCTCTATGCCATCTTACCGCTTTACACCGGACAAGTTACGAGAACTCAAGGTGCAGCTTCAGGAGTTGCTTAACAAGGGGTTTGTGCGGCCGAGTACATCACCGCGGGGAGCTCCAGCACTCTTTGCAAAGAAAAAGGATGGTTCGTTGAGATTGTGTATAGACTACAGGAAGTTAAACCAAGTAACGACAAAGAATAAGTATCCGATGCCGAGGATTGACAACTTGTTTGATCAGTTGAGGGGGTCCCATTGCTTTTCGAAGATTGACTTGAGGTCAGGATATCATCAGCTGAGGATTTGGGACGAGGACATAGCAAAGACCGCCTTTCGGACTCGTTATGGTCACTACGAGTTTCTGGTTATGCCGTTTGGTCTGACAAACGCTCCAGCTACATTTTTGGGTTTGATGAGCCGTATCTTCCACCCTTATCTGGATAATTTTGTGATCGTGTTCGTCGACGATATTCTAGTTTATTGGCCCACAAAGGAGATGCACGAAGAGCATCTGCATGTTGTTTTACAGCTTCTGAGAGAACATCGCTTGTATGCGAAGTTCGAGAAGTGCGAGTTTTGGATAAAGAGGTGAGATTCCTTAGACACGTGGTGTCAAAGGATGGGGTATCAGTGGACTCGACGAAGACGGATGCAGTGACGGATTGGCAGTGATCGAAAAACGTTTTTGAGATCTGTAGTTTTCTAGGTCTAGCGGGTTATTATCAGCGGTTTGTGCAAGACTTCTCTAGGTTTGCAGCATCGATGACGCATCTGACATAGAAGGGAGTTATGTTCATTTGGAACGAGTCATGTGAGTCAGCTTTCTAGGAGCTGAAGAGGAGATTGACCAGTGCGCCAGTGCTGATTATTCCTGAGCGGGTTTTGGGGTATACAGTGTACTGTGACGCGTCACTCGATGGTTTGGGCTGTGTGTTGATGCAGTGAGGCAAGGTTGAAGCTTATGGATCCTGGCAGTTGAAGACACATGAGAGGAACTACCCAACACATGATCTGGAGTTGGCAGCCGTGGTCTTTGCCTTGAAGACATGGCATCACTATCTCTATGGTGAGCATTTCGAGGTCTTCTCAGACCACAGGAGTCTAAAGTACTCGTTTTTGCATAAGGACTTAAATCTTCGCCAACAAAGATGGATGGAGTTGTTGGAGGATTATGATTTTGATTTGCAGTACCATCTGAATAAGGTAAATGTCGTAGCTGATGCACTTAGTAGGAGATCTTATAGCTCGTTAGCTTCTGTGGCTATACCAGAATGGGACATGTTCGGAGATATTAGGGAGTTTGATATGTGTATTGGGGAGGCAGGGAAAGGTGCGACTTTGTATTTAGTAGCTTCACAGCCAGCATTAGTTGCACAGTGTTAGAGGCTCAGCGAACCAACCAGGAAGCTCAGATGATACGGGACCGCATTGCCAATGGGATAGATACAGCAGGATAGGTGGTGAGTTCAGATTAGAGTTTGAGGTTGACATGGAAATTGTTTGTGCTAGAGTCGTGCCGTGCTGAGGTGCTACATAAGTTTCATCATTCATGTCTTGCAGTTCATCCAGGAGGCACGAAGATGTATCGGGACTTGCATCGTCAGTTCTGGTGGACGAAAATGAAGAGAGATGTGATTCGGTTTGTTTCTCGATGCCTTACTTGTCAGCAAGTAAAGGTGGAACACTAGAGACCAGCAAGATTGCTGCAGCCATTGCCTATATTTGAGTGGAAGTGGGAGAATATCACGATGGATTTCGTATCAGGACTTTCTAGATCGCTGGCGGGACATGATGCTCTTTGGGTTGTGGTTTATAGGTTGACGAAGTCCGCGCACTTTCTCCCTATTTGAGTGAGAGATCCAGTAGACCGATTGAGCATATTGTACATCCGGGAGATAGTCCGATTACATGGAATACCTGTGACTATCATTTCTGATCGAGACCCACGCTTTACATCGCGCTTTTGGCAGAGTCTTCAGGAGGCTTTGGGGACTAGCTTGACTTTTAACACAGCTTTTCACCCACAGACCGACAGTCAGTCTGAGAGGACCATCTAGATTTTGAAGGACATGTTGAGAGCTTGTGTGCTCAATTTTTGGAGTTCTTGGGAGGATCATCTATTATTGATAGAGTTTGCATACAACATCTATCAGTCCAGTATTAGAATGGCATCGTATAAAGCCCTGTATGGTAGGCCGTGTAGATCGCCGGTATGTTGGACAGAGGTGGGTGAGACCACCGTTTTGGGACCTGACTTAGTACGGGAGACGACAGAGCAGATTGCCGTGATTCGTCAGCATCTGGCGACGGGTCAGAGCCTCTAGAAGAGTTATGCAGGTCAGATGAGGAGACCTTTGGAGTTTGTAGTGGGAGATCACGTGTTTTTGAAGGTCTCGCCACGTAGATGGTTGATGAGATTTTGCCATCGCGGGAAGCTATCACCACGTTTTATTAGACCCTTCGAGATCCTAGAGAAGATTGGGGTGGTAGCATACCGTCTGGCCTTGCCACCTTAGTTAGCATCTGTGCACAACGTCTTTCATGTTTTGATGCTTCGGAGGTACGAGCCTGATCCTTCACGTGTTAGATTGAGCTGAGCTACGGGTGGATGAGGATGTCGCGTATGAGGAACGTCCTGTGAAGATTCTCGACACGAAGGAGCAAGTGTTGCGGGAGAGAACGATTGCTTATGTCAAAGCCCAGTGGCTTCATCACGGGATTGAGGAAGCAACTTGGGAGTTTGAGTCTAGGATGCGTGCTAGATACCCAAACCTGTTTAACTCGTGACCTTGTAGAGAATTTCGGGAGCGAAATTCCTTAAAGGGGGGAGAGTTGTGAGACTCTGTACCGCTTTATTTTTTATGTATATAAATGATGGCGTGTTTCCTTCATGTTATGTATATCATCGATACATGGTTTATGCTTTGGAGTTGTAGAACAACATGTATAGATGTGTTTTACGCTTTCTCGGACCTTATTTTGGCTTGTTTGGTTGGCCTTTGGACAGAAAAATTGAGACCAAAACAATAGGCTGTGACACAGGGGTTCGGTCGACTGGACTGGTATGACTGGTATGTTCGGTCGACCGGACTGGTATGTTCGGTTGACTGAACTATTTTTCTTGAGTTCGATCGACTGAACTGGGCGGTGGTACGTTTTTCGAGGAGCTTCAGTCGACTGAAGTGGCCTCTTCAGTCAACTGAACTGTCTTTTTGCCGAGCCTATAAGTATTCCAGTGGGCTCAAATATTTGGAAAAGCTTATTTCTTTCTCTCTCTACCTTCTCTCTACATAGTTGACCCGACCGAACCCAGTTTTCGACGATCAGCTTACGGATCCTTACTATTCACGCTGCTAGCTTCGTGTTCGACCGATCAGATTACTTTTTGACGTGGTTCGAATTTCGAGGCTTTAAGTTTCGACTTGCCGAAGTAGGATTCTAAACCCTACTGCTGTATTAGGGTGTTATATGAAATTGTATGCTTTTCTACCAGTAGAAAATGCATGAAATGTCATATTTACGTTTAAATCTTATTTTTTTGGTAAAAAAAATATTTTTCGCCTTTCTTGATTTATTACATCGTATGACGTGTGATTTTATGATTTTCAATTGGTGTTCTTGAAAACGGTGGAAAATGATAGTTTTTGATAGAAACCTCGACAAATCATGTTTTGGAGGTTTGGAGCTCGCCTTCGGGTTTGAGTCACAGGTTTTGAAATGTTTTGTTAAAAAATATATATATATATTTTAAAATGTTTTGTTGATCTCCATGTTGATAGATTGATATGTATATACATGTATAATGTATATTTGTGAAATATTTTCGTAGTTGATCTACGGTTCGATTTTTAGAATATTATCTAGATGTATCGGGATGACGTGTATTTGGCACGAGTTGCCATCGATGTAAGTCCGAAAACGTGCGCAGCGTAGGTGCTCTGTACCTTCGCATTAGTCCCCGTAAATTGAGTTAGTTTGGTGCTTTGTACTCTCGGGCGGTCGCCCGTAAATTAAGCGGTTCGTTATGGTGCTCCTTATAGAACTTGTTATTATCTAACGAGTCTTGAATGGATGGGGTCTAGGATAATGGACAAGAATCTATAGTTGTTACCTTTGTCTGTGTGACAGAGTTGGTACATAGGATCATATTCTTCTTCTTTTCCACGATGGTACATTCCGTGAGAGAACAATATTTTGATTACTGTTTTTTCTTAACTGTGATTGGTTATTTGCATTTTTGTGCAACACATGGTTTCAAGGATGAAAATGGAGTTTTATGTTAATAAAATCGTTTTGGAGAGACTTGTGTGGTCTGATGGGAAACTTGGGTTTTTCGATGAAAAATCTATTTTGGTTTTGTGGTTGAGTTAGTTCCCACTATATGATTGCATATCATGCCTGCTTTACAGCTTTATAATCTGTTTCTATTGGGTTTCGGCTCACGAGTGGGATTTTCTGTAAAATTATTTTCAGGTAATAATGTGGAAGAGGAGTAGCTCTGGTGATGCCTGCGGTGGCGAAAGACTTTTGCAGTTTTTTTTTTGGGTATGCATATTCCTGAAGGCAGGTTTGTATGCTATAAGACGATATACTGTATGCATGTTGGAACTGTATGCCGTTGTTTATGACATATATCTTTTGTTGGGTATTCTATTGGTTTCAACAGGCGATTTTGAATATATGAAAACTTATATTTTCATAAAACTAGTATTTGGTGAATTTTCACGTGACCCCAGAGTTTTGGAGCGTAACAACATCCAAAATTTAATAAGAAAAATACATAGCATATGCATATAGAATGCCAAGACAAAGTAAATAAGAAAAAAAATTTAAAATTCTACGACATGCAATTTCTAACTAAATGATACATGAAGCAAACCCGCATGCGACAATGTCAAAATTAACATGATTCAAATGAAAAGAACAAAAATATGCTAAAAAGACACTACAACCAAATTATATTAAAAATAAACATGAATTTTACTAACAACATCGTCAATCAATTGAAATAACCTAAACCAATATAAACATGCTTTCAAATGAAATAAACAAAATATCTTTTAAATTATCATTCTCAACATACATATTATCAAATATCCTAAAACTACATTAAAATAATTAACTTCTAAAAGAAAATTACAAAATTAAAAAGAAAAGGAGACCAAAAGAAGATTTATGAAAAGAAAAATAAACCAAAATTAGGAGATTTTAAAGAAAAAGGTTATTAAACTAATATGAATAATTTTTTATTTTTTTTTATCCATATAAAAAAAGTTCCAAGCTTTAATTAAAGAAAACTAAAAGAGAATTTACAAAAGAAAATCGAACTAGAAGTGAAAGAATTTTAAGAAAAATAAAAGAAAATACTACAAAATTAAAACCAACGAATTAGAATCATAACCCAAAAAAAAGAAAGAAATCTGTTAGGGATTTTAGGGGTTTTATATAAATAATAAAAATAACTAAATAAAAAAAGATAAAATAAATGCTACAAAAAGAAAAACTAAGCTAACATTAAAAGATTAGCAAAAGAAAAATAAAACGGATATTATTAAGGAAAATTAAACAAACATTAAAAGAAAAAAAACAAATATAAATAACGACTATTACATAATAATAAAACAACCGTTTAATTAAGAAATATAAAATATGAGTGTAATATTGATAATTACAACCATATGAATATTAGTACATTAAATATGACAATAACAATATCGTGAGTCGCAATTGCCAATTATGTTAGCATTATTTAATGAATCAATGAAAAGTAATAATGTGCTAAGTGTGAATGTGCTTATGTAAACAAGTTAAACTCACTTAATTAACTAAATTTATATCTAAACATATTTATCACAATTAATTAGACACTCACAATTAAATCAAATAAAATAAGAAAACTTAATCAATTATGCAAGTGGTACTAGCAAAGCATGCGGAATAAAAGGAAATGTGAAACTAACCCGGTCACTCTAAGAGAGAGAAAATAAAAATAGAAAGACCGAAAATCCAAATAGAATACCTGGATCGCTATAATCCGAGTGAAGCCTCAAGTCAGGGAGATGTGCTTCAACGATCTAATCCCTGATTAATGATCCAGTCCAATGTAAAGGTAAGTCGAGAATTCAGCAGGGTTTCAGTATTAATGATCAGGTTCTCGGTGTTTCGGCAGGGTTTTGGTGTCGGAACTCGTACTCTCTCGGTACTTCGACAGAGTCTCTCTCTTAATTCTTCTGTCCTGAAAACGTACCAGGGGTACGGTATTTATAAAACTCTTCAACCAATGAGATGCTAACACGTTTTAGGACACATCAGGCCATTTGGAGTTGACGGTCGCCGGGTCCAAAGTGGGTGGTCGCCACAAATCTTCAAGCTTCCATGGGTTTCTTATGGTGGTCGCCACAATGAAGGTGGAGACCCCATTGTTCAATATGCCGGTCGCTGCCTTGGGCTAGAGTTTCCATGAGTTTTTTGTGTAGGCCGCGATAATGAACATGGCGACCCCAAGGTTCCAACATAATGGTTAAAGATGATGAAGTTGGCGGCTCAAAATGGTTGTACTGGTTTAAAGGTTTTGTTCATTGAGTTTAAATAGCGAGCTTGGATCATTTCTCGAGGATCGTACTTGAGCACCATTCTAATTGTTTTCATCATCGAATTCACCTGAATCAACCTAAGATTAGGCGGGGTCAAATTAGAGTATCTACAACAATCAACCATCGTAATTAAAATAAATAAATCATCATCTAAACTATTTAATCAAATATAAAAAATATGATAATCATAAAATTAGAATTAGAATGCCTACAAAATAAAGTTAGCACAGTTCTAAATTTACTCAATCCCTCGATAAACCATAAACAAAAAATAAAACGACTCTGATACCAATTGTTGGAGGCAAAACTGCCAAGATCATTATTTTTGTAAACGATTTTCGACAAAAAATAACTTGACGAGCAATTGCTGAAACAGACTCCAAATAAAACTTTTGATATCGAACGATCAAAATAAAATTCACAGCTAATTTAGAAGAGTACATTTCTCCGGTCGATTCTCTAACTATAATTTTTTATTCCGAGTTGAAATTTCCGTCAGACCTTCTTCTGTATTCCCTTATGCGATTTTTGAATGTAGTGTGGATTACGAACTCTTAAGAACTCGTACCGATAAAATCTGGTCGGCTTTAGTCTTGAAGACAAGTTATGAATTTGGTTCAGTCTACCCGCATATTTATAGGACTACAGCAAGGACCTGTGAAGTGATTATGATGAAAACTTCTAGTGTAATGCAGATACGTATCCAGCGATTTTCACAATTAAACAAACCTTTTAGTGGTATCTATAATTATGAAAATCTTACAGCGGTTTCTACAATTTCTATAAAAATACTAAATTACAATTTATACCACTAAAGAACTGTAATTACATTCTAAGTCATAATCTCAAGGCCTTCTTGCATTGAGCTACTATTATTAAATACTTAACTCATCTCCCCACGTTAAGATTTTCGATACCCGTTAATTAAATTTAATTACTGACAATTTAATTTAATCGACATCTTGAAATTCTTTAATCCATTCCGCTTAACTTATTTGACCGCTGGATGATCAAATTCACCTGTAGGGTTTGGTCCGGTCAAAACTTATAAGTATCCTTAAGAAGGTATCGTCAATACAGATTATTCAAGACTTGAATTCCATCAATAATTAATATTCACCATATAAATAATACTGCTATCCAACTTACTAAAAATATAAACCCATATAAGATCAAACCCTCTAATGAATTAAAATAACGAATATTAAATATACGAAAATCAATAATTATTTCAAGATTAAGAACATAAACACTCTTCGTAATAACTTTGGGGTGTAAATTAATTTATATAGTCAGTATAAAATTAATTACCCAAATGTGTTCTGTTCAATACACACAAAGTGTACTAGCACAGAGAGTCGGAACAATAGACAACGTTATTATTTATTCCCCGTAATCAAGGCAGATCTACTAAAACTCTGTGCTACAGTCATACTAATGGTATGTCCATTTTCATCTAGACTGTGAATAAATACTTATATTCTGCAAGAACCTAAAATCTGATTTTTTGTGTACAAACCGTACTTTACACCACAGATTAAATACTGTACAGAATAAAGAATATTCATGCATAGCATTAAAGAAATAATATTGCATACATTGTTCATTAAGATTCTTATAAAATAAAAAATTAATTTTATTAAAAATTAAATTAAATTATAAAAACATAATTTTCAGTATACAATTCTAAAATGTTGTTTAACATTTTTTTCAGGTTTGAATGAATCAGGTAAAGAATTGAAGTATAATGTGATTGGGGCAAAAAAAAGAGAAAGGAATTGCTTATGTTTTATGATGACTTTACTTACAAATCTTTTAATGTAAAAGAGATACAAAGAATGATGATAGTGTTTTGAGTGAATGTATCTATTATTGAATGACAGTCATGCATAGTTTAAACTTGTATGATTTAATTTCCTGTGACAATTGGTATAACTGTTATGAGATTAGGAATGAATGGTTAGTTAATAGTTGTGCTTGCTCTTGAAAGTTGAAATTCAAGTTGTGCCTGAGTATAAATTGTTATTTGAATTCAACATGTCTACAAAAAATTTAAAATAGTCTGAAAAACAGAAACAAATTTTGCCAAAATTTTGAATTCAAAATCGAGTATGTGAGGTTGGAGAATTGAAAATAATGTTTTGGTCGTGAATTTTATGAAATGAGAGTTTTGGAAACATTTTGAAATTGGACTAATTAAAGAGCTTTCCCATATCTTGTAGCTTGATAAACTATGAATCAATTGGATAAATCTTGAGTTAAATCCTAAGAATTGGTAGTTTATAATAAAAATTTAAGCTCGTGGGTTTAAACTATGTTTCCCTTAAAGAAAACTTATTAAAGGTATATATGGTCGTGATAGTGAACTTTAGATTAATTCAAAGGGTTGATTGCAGGAGTTAGAATTTTTGAATAAAGCTCTGGGGTTTGAGATTATATTATCCAGTTATGCACTATTTTGTGTAAAAGCGCGATGAGCTTGGAGAGTAAAAACTTAAGATTGAGGATAGAGTCAAAGAATTGAGATTTAGTAAAGGGCTAAGATTAAGAGATTGGTATGGAATTTTTACTTAAGTTAAAGAAACAAAGCTTGAGTTTAATGAAAATCTTATTAATGATTGGATTTAGACATCTAAATGATTAACCACTTTGAATTACTTTACAAGAAAATTTCAAGAGATTGAGAGTTTAAACTTTGAGTTTGGGTTGTGAATTTTAAGGTCTGGGAGGAATTAAATGATGTGAGAAACCGAAATACAAGAACTTTAAACTAAGAAAATTTGATTGTGATAGATAAACTAAACTCTTGGGATTAACTATGAAAATGGGGTATCCTAATTGCTATTAATAAATGATGTTATATCTATTTATTGGCTAAATATGAAAGAATAATGAATTAGCAAATCATGAAAAGTTGATACTAAAATTGTCTAACTTGATTATAATGGGATAATTATACGATGTTGAAACTTCATATATTATTAACTTGACTTGAATGAATAGTTGAGTTGACAAAATATGAGACTCTTGACACATTCATGATTTTGAGTTACATGGTGAAAATTAGATTACTCTAATGATGAATGAAATAATGCTATTAAATGAAGATATTATAACTTGTTTGCTCAAAGATTTTAAATTAAATTTGTGCCTTAAGCAAGAAATTTTGAAATAGTTATGGAAGTTTTGGTTCATCCATAGTTAATTTTATTTAACACACAAATTTCAATCTTGTAATTCCATGAATGTTGTGCCTGATGAATTTATAGTATAAAAGGAAATGCTGCAAAGTTTAATTTAAAACTTGATGATATGAATTAAAAAACGAAATACTGTAACGGTTGTGAATGTAAAGTGAGATTAAATAGTTGTGAAATTGAATTGGGGAGATGAATTTTCAGTTATTAATAAATAATGATATGGTTAATTGAACTTTGAACCGAGGATTGTTGATGCGAATGTGATAAGTTGGGTTTGACTAGCTCCGCAGTAAAAAATTAAAAACTTACATAAGATGAGTGCCGTGTGCCATCGGGTTACCCCTTGTAAAATGGACGCGATAGAGATTGTCGTGGTAGTGATTTGGATTTACAACTGAGATTGTCGTGACTTCGGTTCAATATTGAATTAATGGAATGAATATTTAATTTAATAATAAACCGATAGTGTTGACTACACAGTTGAGATTGTCGTGGTAGTGATTTGGATTTATGACTGAAATTGTCGTGGTTTCGATTCAATATTGAATTAACAGAGTTTTTGAAAACCAAAAATAAAGAGAGAAAATATAAATGAAATATGAAAAATGGATTGAAATAAAAGTTTAATGATTTAATAAGAAATAATAAAGATTAAGTAAATAAAGAATGAAGAGATTAGGAATAATAATAAGTTATAAAAAAATGTTCTGTAACTCAGTGTTCTATAACGAATCAAAGAAAATAAAAATGTAGATAACGAATCGATGAATGTGAAAAAAGGGTAATGGTTTTCTACTGGATAAGGAGTGAGTTATCATTTGGGAACTAATTAAAGAGAAAATGAAAAAGAAATAAGAACTAATGAAAAGGTAACTAATGGAAAGAAAGGAAATGACACGAGATGAAAAGATAGTTTAATGATTGAATAAAGAAGAATAATGAGTCTAGTAAGAATTAAATGTGGAAATGATTAAAGATGGGATACGAGGAAAGGTAAAAAATTATTAATGTTGAGAAATCCAAAAAAAAAATCATTATTACACATAAAGTTTATAACAAAAGGGGTGTGAGTTATAAAACAAGTAAATATGATATTTGAAGATTGTTACATAAAGTCCTGTTTATTCACACCTCACAAATCATGTATTGCACTATCATTAATCTTTATTTTACGAGTTTCGACTCATGTTTTAATGTAAAAGAAATACAAAAAATGATGATAGTGTTTTGGGTGAATGTATCTATTATTAAATGATAGTCATATATAGTTTAAGCTTGTATGGTTTAATTTCTTGTGGCGATTGATATAACTGTTAAGAGATTGGGAATGAATGGTTAGTTAATAGTTGTGGTTGCTTTTGAGAGTTAAAATCCAAACTGTGCCTGAGTATAAATTATTGTTTGAATTCAACAGGTCTATAAAAAATTTGGAATAGTCCGAGAAACAGAGAAAATTCTGCCGAAGTTTTGAATTTTTACACTTAGAATATTATTTTAAGTTTTTGAAAATTAATAACTTTTGAAACAACTCAAAGTTCAAAAACTTTACTTTTAAAAGGGCTGACGATGAATTGAATTATAAAGGGCTTTCCATTCTTTAGTTGATAATATATGAGTTGATACGTAGAGTTTACGTGCCTCGGGTTCGGGAGTGTAACACCTTACTTCCTAGGCCTCCCTCTCTTCCTTCGTACCGTTTCCCCCGACGAAGAAGTATGAGACCCTTCCATGTCTCTCTCTCTCTCTACTTCTCCCTCCGCTTTTCTGAATGCATCAATTTTTGTTTTTTGAAAGTAGTGGTTACCATTTGAGGGTTAGGAAGCAACTTGGGTAACTATTTATGAGAAACCAAACACAAATTCTAAAAAACCAAACACAAATTCTGAAATCCAAACTCAAAATGTCCATAATCAATCAACATCTCAAATTCAATTAATATGTTAAATTTATTGATTACACCGATTTACGTGTAAGAACGAAAATGCTAAAAGAATAAATCGATGAAGACAAATAAAAAGAACTGAATGCAAAAAACCTGAAAATCAATTTTTAGGCGGAGATCGAAGGAGGAAATGCAGAGATATAAAAATCTTGATTCCATTATTATGTAATGTGTCCAACTAATTTGGTATATATATATATATATAGAGAGAGAGAGAGAGAGAGTAAAAAATATGAGGTTAAGATAAGCAGCAAATGTTACATGTTTTATAATTTTAACCTCCAACTGTTTAAAAAGAAACACACAAATAATGGAATTACAAAGTAAATTTGAGGGTGTTTTTGGTAGGTAAAAATATAACAAAATGCTTTACCAAACTGAAGTGTTGTCTTATTATATTAGTATAAAAAAATAAATGCCAATTTTAAATTCAAAAGTTTGTCCACTTTTTTACTAGTTTCAAAAGTTTGTCCACTTCCAATAAAACACTTCTATCCATATTAATAAAGACTCACTCCCTTATCAACTTTTGTCCGTCTCCAGCTTATTCATTTTATGGTAAATTTCAATTTAATATTGTATTCTAATGTGTAGTTATTGTATTATAGCTACACTTAAACTTTTTTTATAATTATACCATTTATTTTATAGAATTCATTAAAAAAATTATTTATGACAAAAATTAAATTGCTCGAGTTGCAAATTTTAAATTATTTGCATATATTTACTTAAAATAAAATATATAGTTTACTATTAAAATTACGCATACCATTAAAGTCAATATTACAATATAATATATTTACAAGCATATGATCAAACTAATTTTTTACATAAATAATTTTTTAATATGCTTTAGAAAATAAATAGTTTGGATTATCAAAATGGGTCCTATATATATCAAGAATGTGTTAAAGTCTTATAATTTTCGTATTCTAAGTATAAAAGTTGTTCACATAGAACGACTTGGTAATTAAATTTCAATTCAATATTTAAATTATTTTCATATATTTATTTTAAATAAAATATATAGTTTACTATTAAATTTATGCATACCATTAAAGTCAATATTACAATATAATATATTTACATGCACAAATAATCTTTTTAATATTCTTTACAAAATAAATGATTTGAAATCTCGAGATGAGTTTAAAATGAGTATATTTCTTAAGAGTGCGTAAACATTTGATTATAATTTTTGTCTTGTAGGTATAAAAGTTATTAACATAATTATAATTTTTGTCTTGTAGGTATAAAAGTTATTAACATAAAACGACTAATAACATTTTTACAATACTGTCATTTTTAATATAATAGGGATAGATTTTAAAGTTTAAATTTTAAATATTATTATAAATTCAATTATTATAGGCTTATCTCATACTTATCTTGATAATATAAGCATTTAATCACATACAACTTAATGAGAAGAATATTCATGTAATTAAATATATAATCAAACATCAATACCAATTATTATCAAAATAAATATAAAAAAATAGTGTGATTACTAATATTAGATAAGTTTAATTTTTTACACAAATAGTTCTCTCAAAAAGCTGTATGAAAAGACATAAGCGTAAACTTTAAATAAGTCTAATTCAAATAAAGATCATAACAGACAAGTTTTAACAATTATATATTAGAGGAAGGAAATTACACACCAATACATGATGCAATAATGATTACTTAAGTGCATTAGGGTTGCACATTAGTCGATTTGGTTCGGTTTCATGATAAATTTATAACCGAACTAATATTAATTGGTTCTAGCTTTTTCAACCCATAACCAAACCAATCACTTAGTCAAACCAAACCAAACCAAACCAAACCAATAATAATCGGATTGGTTCGGTTTGGACCAACGGTTTCACTATTTTTAAAATTTAGCATGCATAATTTAAAGAAATCATAACCTTTCTTTTTGGGGTGGGAAATGATGAGCAACGAAAATTAGTGAGTAATAACTAGAGCTCGGTGTAAGCTCAGGTGTTCACAAGTAAAACTCAGTGTAAGCTCAAAGTGTTCACAATGCAGCAGTGGTGCAGCTCAAGAGCGCTCAGGCATGCAGCTTGAGGCAAGATAATTAGCTAAATGAATTGATAATTTAGTGATCAATTGTTGGAAGGAAATCACTTACAATTGTATTTGGTATCATGACCAACAACACGATCACTCTCATCCACCAAAATACACCTGCAAAAGTTTATGGAAATATTTTTGTTGAAACCAAAAAAGCAACTATCCTATTTAGGAAATAATCTGTCTACAGGCAATGTAATAAAGAATGGAAATAAAGGATACAAAATGAAGAATCTTTTGAGTGTGTTGGAAGCATTTCCATACATAATGTCCAAAATAAGAGAAACAAAAATCAGAATTTCATTTGTGACATTCTGTAAACTAAATATAATAAACAGGCAATGAGACCACCATAATAATTTGATAACATGACATATAATTCCTCATATCCAAAACACTGCAACTTCAAGAGCTCAAGCATGCAGCTTGAGGCAACATCGTTGGGTGGCAACTCAGTATGTCTGAAAAAACTACAGTTGTATGCTTATCAAAAACCATTAACACTTATATAAGAGTAATTCATTTTACAATAGTTGCATAATGCCCTATTTAATTTGATATTTTCAGGGTACTAAACTTGTTCGATTCTCCTATGCTTGACATCTAATCAAAAAATAATAATGTAAAAAAATTTACATCTATAGCATAAATATAATAAAAAACAGAACAAAAATACAGATTTAAAAAATTATAGATTGGAAAAAAAATATACATCTACCAAAAAAAATAGAAGAACGAACCCAAAATGGGAGAAAAAAAAAATCAAAAATTACCAGAAGGAGTAGTGGTGGTTGAAGGGAAGGAGCGGTGAACGCGTAGCAGATGGAGAGATGAGAGGCGCTGTGGGCAGAGGAGGCGGCGAAGCGACGGGAGGCAGCGAGGTGATGGGAGGCGACGGGAGCCACTGTAAGTGACGAGAGGCGACGGGAGACGCTGTAGGTGACCTAGGGCTAGGACTGAGAATTGAGAGAGACAGAGAGTTGAGGCGACGGGTCACGGGAGGTTCTGTAGTGAGGAGTGAGGACTGAGGCGTGAGCATCCAAATTCCAAGGGCGTGAGCACTGAGCATCAATGGCTGGGATTTAAGTTTACAGTTACAGTAATACAATTTACAATTTAGGCATCCAAGGGCTGGAATTTGAGATTTTAAGTTGTATTTTATTAAATTTGTTATAATGATATAGATTTATAATTTTGTAAATAATATATATATATATATATATTTTTGGGTCTATCGGTTTGATTTTTTGGGTTGGTTCGAATTAGTTCTGAACTAATCTAGAACCGAACAAATATTATTTATTTGTTCGATTTTTAAATTTTTCAGGTCACTTGTGCACTCCTAAAGTGCATGGTAATTTTTTTTTTAAAAATAATAAAATATTACTTACCTTTAATTTATTTTAAATTGTTTCATTATTCCAAAAATTATAACTTAAAAACATAAGCTAACAGCATATTAAATATTCTAAGATATCCCTATTTTAGTAGAAAGATATTAAATGTGAATATGTAAATCAATCAATATATATAAAATACTAAAAAAAACAGTAAGTTGCTTTAAATGAATTATTAAATTTCTTTTTATTTTCTAAAATTAAATTTATTTAAAGCTAGATTTTTAAAATATATAGGCTCAAATGTCTATATAATAATTATTTAATTTTAATTTAATAACAAAATATTATTATAATTAATTTTTTTTAATAACATGGGTCTCGAACCGCGTGTGTTGCACGCTCTTTCGTCACTAATTTTATTTAAATTCAGAATTTTTTTATACTTTTAACCGCTAAGATAAAATAAAAAATATAAATCGTTCAATCTTTCAATATTTTTTTTTTCCATTCCTTCTAGTTACGTATATAAAAGATTCGGATCATTCTAACTTCTCTCCATCCAAAACCCAAACCTAATTTCCAAAACCTAAAATTTCTGTAATCGGTATCAGCGATCGAGGGAGAAACTGAGAAAGAGTTGGGGATGTCGACTCCATCTACATCGGCGACCTCCATGTCACTGTCAAATGGTTCGAACCCGTCGATTTCTGCACAATTCACGTATTCCAACGGTTCATACTTTCCGGTTCCTTTCCACCTTCAGCAACCCTACGTCGCCGCTCCTCCTCCGCCTCCGGCGGTGCAAGTTCCCACGCCGACGGTGAAGGTTCCTTCTGTTTACCAGGCTCAGGCTCCTGTCCCCGGAGTTTACTCGCTCCCGCAGTATCAGCAGGTGAGTCAATGTATTCAATTGGATTTGATTCTCTTCTTCGTTGGTTTGTATTTCATGATTTATAGTCGAATAGGTATGTTATTGTTTGTGTAGTTCCGATTTCTTGATTGTTTTCTTGAACTTGTGCTTCTCTACACAAATTGCGATGTCATCAATTTTCCTTTATTGAACGTGTGCTTTGATTTCTTTTTTTGTTTTGTTTTTTTTGTTTTCTTAAACTTGTGCTTTGAGTGGTGGTTCTCTACACAAATTGCGATGTCATCACTTCTTCTCGCTCTCTCTTGAACTTGTGCTTTGAGTGGTGGTTCTTTACATTTTGATTTCTTGAACTTGTGCTTTGAGTTTCAATGTTTATTTTATTTTATTTTATTTTGATTTCTTGAACTTGTGCTTTGAGTGGTGCTTCTCTACAGAAATTGCGGTGTCATCAAAATTTCTTTATTCCTATATATTTATTCTCTTCTGCATAGGTTCGGTCTCTTGAATGAGTTTTAATGTGTATGGTGTTTGTGAGCAGGCCCAACAGTTATTCCAAAGGGATGCACAAACTATCACACCGGAAGCTCTCGAAAGTGTAAAAGCTGCTCTTGCAAGCAGTGAGATTGAACACAAAGCAGAAACCAAAAAGAAAGCAATACCTCGTAAAGCTGCTGGGCAAAGTTGGGAGGATCCTACTCTCGCAGAATGGCCAGAAAGTATGATTTCTTTCCATCATTTCTAGTACAATTTTCTTTCTACCTGTGAGCGCTACGATTTTGTGGAAAGTGTTTTCTTTTAGTTTCGTTGTTTTTCTTAATTTATTTTACTATATTGTTTGTTTTCCCCAGGAAGGGGGTCGAACATATTAAAATGTAATCACACACATGATAAGGGCGGATGCAAAAATGCTAGTCCACTTATCCGCAAATCAAGCATTGCCTTAGGATCTTAAAGTTATTTATCTTTCTCGCAAATGTTCTCTTTGTGACCGCTGTTTCTCAATAATGATATATCATGCTCATGACAAGTTATTCCTTATGTTAAGTTTTCTATTATGTATGGTTCTCTAAAACTTTAGGTGTGTTGAATTGTGAAACTGATGATAGTGTTGTTAGTTATAGATGAAGTTAATTATCTGGGGGTGTTTGGCAAAGCTACTACTAGTAGCTTTTTGCTTCTTGCTGCTACTTTTAGTTATAAGTTAAAATATTTTCTAAATACCAATGGCTTTTGCTACAAAGTATAACTACTTTTTCTTCTATTGTAGCTACAAGTTACAATTTTTACCAAATGCTCGCAACTTCTACTACAAGTTACAATTTATAAATTACTAGTTTCAATAATACTAAACACCACCTCTGTGTGATATGCGCTTATGGCAATAGACTATGAAAGATGTTACCTTGCATTATGTTGTGATCTTATGGCAAAGGACTAGGAAATGTTGGAATGATTTTTAAAACAAGCTATTTGGATAATGGGGTATGTGAAAGGGTTAGTTTTTTGAATGATGTTTTGTGTGGGAGTTCAATTTTAGAATCTCCTCTTCCACAGGATTGTTGTGGACAAAAAAGTCAAGGTGGCTGATTTTGAAATAATTAATAGTTGAGGCTTGTGGTTGAGAGTGATTTATGATGATGATGTTTTGGAGATCATTGCTAATTGGGAGATTGATGATGTGTAGGATTTTTGTGTGTATTGCATCATTATATTGGAATCAAAAGAAACCGGCTAGTTCCTAGGTTTAAGCGTGAACTAGAGACTAAGTATTGTGTGGGCAAACATGTTTCCTTCCTCTATTTCGCTAGGCTCATGGAATTCGTCAAAAACCCATATATCATAGTGACCATGTTCTCTAGCGAAGTTATTCTTTCTTGCACCAGCAAAGTATACTCGTAGAACTTTTGGAAGCATATAGAATATAAGTGCCTTTTGTGTGTTCAACAGTCCATATAGGAATTATCTTGGCCATGGTTGGCTATTTATATTTGTTAACGAAAGACCCCTATCAAGCGTGAACTAGAGACTAAGTATTGTGTGGGAAAAAACATGTTTCCTTCCTCTATTTCGCTAGGCTCATGGAATTCGTCAAAAACCCATATATCATAGTGACAATGTTCTCTAGCGAAGTTATTCTTTCTTGCACTAGCAAAGTATACTCGTAGCACTTTTGGAAGCATATTGAATATAAGTGCCTTCTGTGCGTTCAACGGTCCATATAGGAATTATCTTGGTCATGGTTGGCTATTTATGTTTGTTAATGAAAGACCCCTATCAAGCGTGAACTAGAGACTAAGTATTGTGTGGGCAAAAACATGTTTCCTTCCTCTATTTCGCTAGGCTCATGGAATTCGTCAAAAACCCATATATCATAGTGACAATGTTCTCTAGCGAAGTTATTCTTTCTTGCACTAGCAAAGTATACTCGTAGCACTTTTGGAAGCATATTGAATATAAGTGCCTTCTGTGCGTTCAACGGTCCATATAGGAATTATCTTGGTCATGGTTGGCTATTTATGTTTGTTAATGAAAGACCCCTATCAAGCGTGAACTAGAGACTAAGTATTGTGTGGGCAAAAACATGTTTCCTTCCTCTATTTCGCTAGGCTCATGGAATTCGTCAAAAACCCATATATCATAGTGACCATGTTCTCCAGTGAAGTTATTCTTTCTTGCACTAGCAAAGTATACTCGTAGCACTTTTGGAAGCATATTGAATATAAGTGTCTTCTGTGCGTTTAACGGTCCATATAGGAATTATCTTGGTCATGGTTGGCTATTTATATTAGTTAAAGAAAGACCCCTATCAAGTAAGAAAGAGGTTTCTCTTCCCGGATGTGTAATACGTCCATAGAAACGACGACACATCTCAAGGGAGAGTGCTTGGGACTCACCCCTGAGGGATAAACCTTCGAATATTTGCAATCAACCGCAAACTATAAGTATCGGTTAAGTTAGAGCGCTTATAGCGAGATTCGAATACAAAATCTCCGATTTTACGGTTAGTATCTGTGACGACCTTAATAGGTTGGCTACTTAATACTATTATGTTAAGGGAGACCACTATTTTGTATTCACTAGTTTCATAATTGTGTATTTTTCTCATATAACAAAATTGTACAATTGAAAAAACTTTTTCTTTTGATATTAGGTTATGTAATGCACATACAACCACGCGTAGGCCACAAAATTCCAAACCCACACACTACCTTTGAAAGGGCCCAACTCTTGGAGGACGTCTTAAATAGCTTTTGTCGTGAGACATTGCAAGGGTAAATATGTGGCGC
>JAOTRH010000025.1:11211456-11229473 GCA_034768845.1 Heliamphora exappendiculata | reverse complement strand
AAAATGAGGATTCTCTAAGAAGCATTGCACGAGAATCAAAGCCATTAACCCTTACAATACCCAGAAATACTCCCAAAGCTCCATGGTGTATTTAACACGCGTACAAATATTCCAACCAAGCCTAAATTAATATTTTTAATTTTATATTAATTTAAAATTTTTATTTTCAAAAATTATCAAAATACAAAATTATCTTCAAATTAAATTTATCGAATATCTACGCACACAGATAGATTCAACAAAACTTATTAAAAAACTATCGGGCCCACTGGCCACACATATATAACAAATATATCAATTCAAAATTAATACCACACAACTTGCCTATTATGTAAATGTTTAATTACATAAATTCAAAACAGGACTAAGTCTCACAAATTTGGTAAGTTTGATTTTCAATAAGAGTGTTGTGGGACTTCACTTGATGAGATTAAGTGTCATGTGTGCGTGGATAAGAGTGTAGAAACTTGAATTTGTATGGCTATGTTAGTGATAGAAAATAAGTGGAGTACGAGATATCCACGGGTAAAAGAACCTAAACTTGCGCAAGGATTGTGATTGTCTAGTTCCTCAGTTGAATAACTAAAAAAAAAAAAACAAAAAGTTTAGATTCAAGATTGCTTGGCCCGTTGATTAATGCCCAATAAAGATAGAGGTATGTATTTTTAAACTTGTGCTTTGCAAAGTCTTGGTGTGACAACTCGGTGTGTGTGTTTATGTGTGCTTAAAATGGAAATTTGAAAAGCATGTAAATGAAAATTGAATGTATTAGTAAGTTAAAGTATGAAGCTTGTGAGATTCAATTTTGTTTTAATTGATGTAACTAGATGTTTCAGTAGTAATTTACCTATGTGGTATTAATTTTGGGCATGCGTACTCATTATATGTGCGTGACCAATGGGCTCACTAACCTTTTAACGAGTTTTGTTGGACCCGCTTGTGTGCGCGAGGCTTGAAAAATTTAATTCGGAAATAATTTTGAATTTTGATAATTTTTTAAAATAAAAATTTTGAACTTTATATAATGTTAAATTTTTAATTTCGGTGTGGGTTGAATGCATATACATGAGTTAGACACATCATGGATGCTTAGGAGTATTTTTAAGACATGTATTTCAGCTATGGCCTTGATATTTGTGCAAAGCTTCCCTACCCTATGTGGCCGGCCACCTTGGCTCTCTCTCCCCAACTTTGTCATCTTCTCTCCCCTTCTCTCTCTCTCCCAAGAACCTCCACTGGAGACAACAATGAAGCTCCCTCTCTCTAACTTTTAAAATCTTTAAGCTTGGATTTGATCAATACACAAGAAGAAGTTATTCTACTCGACGGGGGCAATATTTTCAACCGAGTAGATTTTTGATTCGGTAATTTCAGACCTTTTGAGCGTGTTAAAGCTTCATATTTCGGTTCAGCGAGGTAGAATTTTTGACTACTCTTGAAGGTTTGTGAAGAATATGTGATTAATTGAACTTTTCTTTGAAAAGGTCCATGAGATCTTCATTTTAAACTAAACCCCTAGTTGTATGGAATATATTTATTTGAGAGTTGAAAATTAGGCTAGATGAAAATTGAATTTGTGATTGAGTATTCTTTTATAAGAAAAATTATATGAAATATATTTGAATTGGAAACCCTAGTTTATTTGGGAGAGCTAGAGGTTATGGGATGATGTATGAATTGATGGTTGGATAAGAAATTGTGAAATTGTGATATAAATTAGAGATTGGGTGATAATATGTGTTAAGACTAAAGTAATTGATAAAATGGGTTAATCCCCTCAATGAGTTGAGAATTAGTGCATGTGTTGCATTATTGTGATTATTACATGTTAATGTAAATATGTGTTAATGAGAAATTATCAATTGTTTTGCCTATGTGGCGATATTAGCCTGTGCGGCAACCATAGTCTGAGTGGCGATATTACCCTATGTGGCAGTCTTATCTTTTGTGGCGATATTGGCCGGTGTGGCAACTATAGCTCGTGTGGCGGTATTAGGCCTTGTGGCGACACTGACCTGTGTGGCACTCTTGATGATATGGTACTCTTGCTTGAGTGGAAACAAGGTGTTTAATAAGTCCGTAAGGTGCAAATTGTGGAGTTTGTTGAGGATCGATGAGAAATAATGATTTACAAGAATTGTTTACAAATCATGAGAAAGTATGTTCCTTTAAATTCTCAGTAGTTTGGTTAGAGAATTGATTGTGTTTGGCTTATTGCATAAATTACCTTTTTACATATCATGCTTATATTCATGTTTAGTTATATCCTATTGAGTCTTAGCTCACGTTATTCAAAATAACTCCTTTTCAGGTATTGAAGGAGATCCCGTGGTTTAGTGGCAAGGGACAGGGTGTTTGTTTTGTGTTTGGGTTTTGAGGATATGTTGAGTGGAAACATGTTTTGTTATGTTTTTGAATGATGTGAGATGTAGTTGTGTGTCATTATTTTTGAGTTTAATGTCTTAAAAGTATTCTGGAATCTTGGTATTTATGTCTAAAACACAAGCATGCAAAGAAATGGGACGAAACCTTGACATATCATTAGTAGGAGACTTGAACATATAAGGACCTGATTTTTGAGTACCTTAATCTTTCTGCCCCGATCTTTGGAACTCCATAACTCAACATAGAAAATTAATCTAAGCATGTTCTTTATATCCATATTTATCTTTTTGTGATATCTTTCATTGAAATTTGATTTCAACTCATTTAAGTGAGTAGAACTCAAGATATTGCAATTCTACCAAAATGTATCAATTTCAAATCAGTCAACAATACCGACCTAAAAATCCTAATTTACAATGAGATACGAGCTTTGGCCAAAACATAAAAATTATAGATAACATGTATATCTAAACTACCCATAAAAAATGAGCCCAACGTATTGAGGTTTGATACGTCAAAGCCCTTTTAAACTCTCTGTTGTGGTTCAGCCATTAAAGGACACTTCAGTCATATATTTTTGTATAGCTAAAAATTCCTATTTTTTGTGACCTACTCCAAGCGTGGTCTACATGAATATTGTAGGTAACATATTGAACTACTTGTTTTCCAAAAATCAGACCTAGATGCCTTGGGAAAGTCCCTCAAAATCGTTTCAAACTCTGTTAAAACCGATTATGGTGCGAGTTTTGACGGCTGACAGAACCTATTTTACATAATGGCTTATATTTTTAACTTGTTTCAAATAACTACCCCTAGCACCCTTCTTAGAACTTGTAGGGAACATGTTTAACTATAACATATCCAAGCATGGGCTCATTTCTACTTGACTTGATACCCCAAAGTCGAGACTAATAGAGGTGTACTTTCAGTAAAATTTTGATAAAAGTGCTGAACCGTATTAACTTATAATGCTTTATTCACCAATTTGCCTTAGGTTTTGGCCTTAGTCTTAAACATAAGAGTTGTAGAAAATATTTTTATCTAAATGGTGTTTAAAAATCATAACTTGATTTCAAGTATAGATGTCCCAAAACCTAACTGTCCTTTTAAATTTAATACTCAAATTTAGCCTTAAAGTTGCTAAGTGTGATTTGAGTGCCCTTTGTTGCGAGACCCGAGTTATTTTTTGATTGATCTAAATTAGTTAATTAGTGTTTTTAAGTGAATGTACGATTATTAGAACTCATGCCATTAAATTTGAATTGTATCTTGAGAATTGTAACTCGCGCCTCACATAATTGTACTTATGCTTAGTGAGTTGTACCATGAACTTTGTCATGCTAGTTAATGCTATGCTGTAGATAGTTGTACTTAAGATCCATATCATACATCATAGGCATTATCACTTGCATCCTGGCATATTAGAGTCCATTTGTGTAAATCGTTGTTAGGATGGGTTGTGTTGAATTGTCCTTCTTAGTTCTAAGTCTAGGACGTCCTTAGTTGTCATTTTTGTAAATATTTTGAGATGTATTCCCTTTGTACACACTGGGTTCGTTCCCAGTGTTTGAAATGATTTATCATGAATATTGTTGGGCACGTCATTAGTATTCTAATTTTGATAACTTAGACTTTTGGCTGATACCAAGCGAGCATCCTGGTCCTAATACGACAATAACAATAAGTCCCATCACGGCAATAATAATAAGTTCCTTCACGACAATGAAAATAAGTTCCTGAAGCAATATGCGGCAATAACAATAAGTCTCTGGTGCAATGAGAGGCAATGACAATAAGTGCCATCACAGCAATGACAATAAGTCCCTGGTGTAATAAGAAACAATAACAATAAGTCATATCACGGTAATGACAATAAGAGGTAATGACAATAAGTCATATCACGACAATGACAATAAATCCCTGGTGCAATGAAAGGCAATGACAATAAGTCCCAGAGGCAATGACAATTAGTCCCAAAATGAAACTCCTATTTTTATTTTTGGATGAATGTCTGGTTGGATACTTGTATCGCATCTATTGCATCACATTTAGTTCCTGAGGTAATGACAATAAGTCCCTGAGGCAATGACAATAAATCCCAAAATGGAACTCCTGTTTTTATTTTTGGATGAATGTCGGGTTGGATACTTGTATCGCATCTATTACATCACATACTTGTACACTTGTTCTTATATACGCTTGCCATGCTATAATTGTTAAATTTGTCTGTCTATTTTATTTAAATTTGTATTGGCTGCTAAATGATTTGCGTTGTGAAATATTTTGCCGTGAGAATAGTTAGAAGGTTTAGAGTGTTTTCTTCTAAGTTTTGGCTCATGGCATTCGTGCCACAGGTGAGATTGAGGAGCTCTTTGAGGAAGTTGCCCCTAGAGAAGAAGACAGAATTGAAGAACATGGTGAATGGCAGGAGCCAGCAGACCCCACAATGCTTGTTGAAGATTTGAATCTTCGCCTTTTGTTCTTTTGTTCAGTTTTTCCGTGCTTATTGTAATTTTTTAAATTTTTTTGTGAAACTGTAAACGCTATGTACCTTTTAATCAGTTAAAACTCCTTTATGTTATAATATTTAAAGTATGTAAATATGAATAAATGGCTAAAATATTCATTTATTTATATTTATGTATGTCCCGACATCCCCGGAGGACGAGACGTCATAGCTGGTATCAGAGTATAAGTTTAGTGAATCTTATGCTTTGGATTATGGGAAACCATGCATTCTGTTGTGTTGGAGCTCTGTAGTGGTTTTCGTATTTACACATCAGGTACCGGTAGATAACACTGCTAAATATGTTTCCATAACTAATGAACAGAAATTACCTTTGTTGTTATGCTTGTTAAGATAAACTAGACATTGCTTTTTCTTGTGCCGTGTTTGGTTGTAGTGAAAATATCTACCTTTCGACTTTTTCATACCAGTCTGTGGCCCACTGACTAACTTGAAAATCATACTACCTTATTTTTGAACTTTTTTCTTCTTCTTGTCTTTTGACTTAGAGGAGGAACCATTTTCAGAAACAAACATAGTTCCTAGCTTTTTAAGAATAGCCCCGACAGTTAAAATAATATCCAAATTTCTTTTCTAGTTAACATAATTAGAACCCGTAAGTTTGTTTCATTTGAGTATAGTCGTGATTGAATTGAAAGTCATTTAATATTGAAAATTACATAATTAAAAATTATTAATTATAATTAGCAAAATTTTAAATTTTATTTTAAAACTAGTTCCCTCTACTATTAAAAAATAATTCGCTAGTAACCTGGTACCCTGTGGATAACATGCCTCGATGGGAAGGGCGTCTACCATTCATCATTTGTCCAGACAGGCCAATTCCTATTAATTTTATTATCTAGGCAACAGATCATGCCAAATAAAATTAATTAGCTGGTGAAGTTTTGCTCCTATAAATAATAGCAGTGACTCAGATGGAGAGAATACTATTATTTATAACTAAGTGTAAACCATCACTTAATCTCGAATTAATCGTTTCGCAATGAACCATTCAGATGAATAATTAAGTGATCCACACTAACAATTATTTAAAATTATCCTAAAAAGAAGTTTATACCGGTGATCCTGTAATTAATTGTATGCAATGGAAAGAAATGCTCTAATGCCAACACACAAAATCAATTACCTTACCTATAAACTAGTGATGAAAACCGCAAGATTTATCTGTGAATAAATTCTATCACTCACTTAGTTTTTTAAAATATTTTTTAGGGTTAAAAATATGTTTAATTAAAATAAATTTATAATTTTAAAAAATCACACGTTGCAAAAGATTCCGATTATTAAACAATCTCTACGTGTTTTATGTGTAACAAATAAAATTTTTAAATTCTATTTATTTAAAAATAATAATTTTAAATAAAAATTAAGAATTTAATTTTTTTTCCATTACATATATTTTGAAAAAAATAATTTATTAAAATTAAACTTTTTTTAATTAAATCAAAAAAATTCAAAATTAACCATCACTTTTTTCAAGATATTAGGTTTTCATCTTAGACGTGTTTTAAAATAAAAAAATAAAATGCTCAAATTTTCTTTTTAAAAAATTAATTTAATTAAAAAAATTTATTTTATTTTTTTATTACGAAAAAATAATTTCAAATTAACAAGCTTAATTAAAACAGGACAAAATAAATAAATAAAAATAAAAATATCTATGCATTTAAGTAAATAAATACATTAAATTTCAAATTTTATGATTGATCTATAACTATTTTAGTAAAAAAATTTTGTTCATCCAAAAAATCTAGAATTTTATTAAAATTAAATTATAACTTTTTAATTCTATGAGAACTTTACAACTAATCAAAAATATTGTAAACCTCAACTTCTAAGGTTTGGCCGCTTGGACTCTGTTTCGCCATGAACTTAATTCCTAGATTGGAATTTTTTTTGTTTGACCAAATGGGATATTCACGGTCCAAAATAAAATCTCGGAACAATCATCATTCAAAAACCAAGGATCATGATTAAATGTGAATTCATGATTAAATCATGATAAATCCCATGATTGATGTGAATTCCCAATTGCAAAAGCATTCACGTAATTCTTTGGCTTGCTTGGATCAACATCCCAGTATGCACTGAGACCTTCGACTGTTCTGCGATATCTTTCTTTTCTTATTATTTTTATTTTATAAAAAAATTAAAAATTAAAAAATAATTATTTTTATATTATTTTTATGCCTCCACAGAGTTTACAATCAATCTACCACGATTAACTCTCATGATTAAAAAAAATTAATCATCATACATTTAATGCAATCAAACATACAAAAATATAATGATCAAAAAAATCAGAATTAAATCGTCTACAAAACAAAGTTAGCACAAATTTAAAGCTATTCGAACCTTTGATTAAACCATATTCAAAGTTCGCTTTGATACCAATTGTTGGAGATTAATTGCAAATATCCATTAATTAAGAACATGATTTAATTTAAAAAAATTAGATAGACAAATGCCAAAATCGATTCCATATTATTATTATTTTTATATATCAAACGATCAAAGAACATGATTTCGGCTGTTGGCAAGTAAAGGTTTGTATCCCTCTTTGAAGACAGTAATTTTCTAATGAGTTCTCTTGTGAAGTTTACTTAGCTTCAGAAGAGCTATGGAAGAGCTATGGAGTGGCTAGGTGTCGAGCTCAGCTCTAGAATTTTAGCAAAAATTCTAGCCCAGCTTAGGTGTCGAGCTCAACTTTCGATTTTCAAAAAATTATAGCCTAACCTAAGTGCTGAGCACAGTTCTCGATTTTCAGCAAAAATTCTAACTCAACCTAGGTGCCAAGCCCAGCTCTCAATTTTTAAAAAATCCTAACCTAGCCTAGGTGCTAAGCCCAGCTCTCGATTTTTAAAAAATTCTAACCTAGCCTAGATGCTGAGCCCAGCTCTCGATTTTCAACAAAAATCCTAACCCAGCCTAGGTGCTAATCCCAGCTCTCGATTTTCAGCAAAAACCCTAACCCAGCCTAGGTGCCGAGCCCAGCTCTCCCCAGCTCTTGATTTTTAGCAAATATTCTAGTCCAACCTAGGTGCCGAGCCCATCTCTCGATTTTTAAAAAATCATAGCCCAGTTTAATTGCCGAGGCTAGGTGCCGAGCTCAACTCTCGATTTTCAGCAAAAATCCTAACCCATCCTAGGTGCCGAGGCTAGGTGTCGAGCCCAGTTCTCGTTTTTTAGCAAAAACCCTAACCTAGCCCAGGTGTCGAGCCCAACTCTTGGATTTCAACAAAAAATCCTAGTCTAACCTAGGTGCCAAGCCTAGCTCTCGATTTTTAGGAAAAACCCTAGCCTAGCTAAGTGCCAATCCCATCCCTCGGTTTTCAAAGAAAAAACCTTAGCCTAGCCTAGGTGCCGAGCCCAACCCTCGATTTTCGACAGAAAAATCCTAACTTAGCCTAGGTGCCGAGCCTAACTCTTGATTTTTAGTGAAAAATCCTAGTCTAGCTTAGGTGCCGAGCCCAGCCCTCGATTTTCAGCCAAAAAACCCTAGCCTAGGTGCCGAGCCCAGCCCTTGATTTTTAGTAGAAAACCCTAACCTAGCTTAGGTGCCGAGCCCAGCCCTTGGTTTTCAACCGAAAAACCCTAGCCTAGGTGCCGACCCCAGCCCTTGATTTTTAGTAGAAAACCCTAGCCTAGCCTAGGTGTCAAGCCAAACCCTCAGTTTTCAACCAAAAAACCCTAGCCTAGCCTAGGCGCCGAGCCCAATTCTCGATTTTCAGCAAAAAAATCCTAACCTAACCTAAGTGCCAAGTCCAGTTCTCGGTCTTTAACAAAAAGTCCTAACTTGCCTACGCAGGAGATTAGAATAATCTCAGGGACTAGAAGAGCTCCCATAGTTAGAATAGCCCATCAGCAAAAATCCTAGTCAAGCCTAAGTGCTGAACCCAGCCCTTAATTTTCAGCAGAAAAACCCTAGCCTAAGCCTAGGGGCTGAGCTCTCAGTTTTTAGTGAAAAATCCTAACCTAGTCTAAGTGCTGAGCCCAGCACTCGATTTTCAGTAAAAAAACCCTAGCCTAACCTAGGTGTCAAGCCCAACTCTCGGTTTTTAGTAAAAAATTCTAGCCCAACCTAGGTGCCGAGCCCAGCTCTCGATTTTCAGCAAAAACTCCTAACCCAGCCTAGGTGCCGAGCCCAGCTTTCGATTTTCAGCAAAAACTCCTAGCCCAGCCTAGGTGCCGAGCCCAGCAAAAAGTCCTAACTTGCCTAGGCAGGAGATTAAAATAATCTTAAAGACTAGAAGAGTTCTCATGGTTAGAATAGCCCATCAAAATTCCTAGCCTAGTCTAGATGCCGAGCCTAACTCTCGATCTTCAACTCAAAGCCCTGGTTCGCCCACGCATGCTCCAAAGTCCTAGTTCGGCTAGGCACTCAAAGCCCTGGTTCACCCAAGCATGTTCGAAAGACCTAGCTCAGCTAGGCACCAAAAATCCTGGCTCGGCCAGGCACTCAAAACGACATAACAAACTGGTTTTCATGACAAAAGATTGAGACACATACAGCTTCCACCTCCTTTTAAAGAAGAATGTAGATGTGACAGTCAGTGGATGTGACATCTCATCAGGCCATCATTCCCCTCCATCCAATCCTGACAAAGATGGGTCAACACACACACTCTCTCTATATCTATACATGCATTTTATATATATACCCCTCTCTCAGTGAGAGAAGGGGACTTCCATTTTCAACATTTTAGAGTTTGCTCTCTCAACTTAAAACTAACTTGGGTATCAGAGCCCCTCCCTTCGGCCGCCGATTGGGAGTTTGTTTTGTAGGATCTCAGCGAATGGAGCACTTGAAGATCGCCGGTCATCTTCCTCGTTGGATCTCGCCGTTTCAACCCATCAAACAAATATAATTTACGAGATACTCCCGTACATCATACATCTTCTCATACATTTGCTCAAATCATATTGGTGTCGTTAGGTCACGAAGATCGAGAAGTTAAAACTTTTGGAATCTATAAAATGAAAAAAGAGCTCTAGGAGCAAGCTCAAGATTGAAAGATGGGTCATCATTTGGGTAACGAGTGTAAATTCTTATTCTTCTTTTTTATACCTTTTGATTCATAGTGAAATAGTTTATGTGAGTTGGTGCCGTAATTTATATTATAAGGTTCTGCTCAAGGATTTTCGTGTTATATTTTGTATCAAATTTCATGAATGTTTGAATCTTTTCTTTTTGTATAATTTTTAATTAACCACGGATTAACCTATTCGTCTTCCCTCTAGACTTAATCTTCACTTCATAACATTTTTTAGGTTACAATTTTTGAAATACAAAAAAAAAATTGAATAATTAGATATTCTACGTATATATTTTGTGACTTAGATACTAGGACAAGTCTACAGTGTGTAACAAGAACATAAAATCTATCATATTAAGAAGTTTAAAAATATCAAAAATTTATATCCTCTTAAGTGAGAAATTTATCCCAGTATGTGTTCTTATTTAAAATTTAATATTCCTTTTACAATTAGAAACGTGTGATTAAAATTGAATCAAATTTTTATGGTAACAATTTAGATTCGTACATTAGCAATATACAAATCAATTGCTAGTGTAAGAACAAGATTATAAGTACGAATTGTAGGGTGCGGATAACATAGCTTGAGCTTTACACAGATAGAACTTTGGTGCAACTACTTCACCCTTGTTATATCAAAATAAGTTAGGAATGAGTGTTTTTTTTTCTTCTTCTTTTCTCACCTGTTCTTGCTAGTAATGTACCAATTTTTCCATCTCCCTATCACATTAGGTAGGGACGATATTGGTTTTTTCCATTTTGTTTTATCTCATCCCTTATTACATAACATAAATACTTTTATACTTGTCAATACTCATATAAAGTTTATTTTTTAAAAAATATAATAAGACTAAACATGAAAATATTAAAGCTTACAAAGTAATATTAATATATTTCTGCTCCCATTGCCCCGCGACTCTAAATCTTTTCCTTTCCATTCTTACCCAATAGAATAGGAGATGCAATACCATGTTCTTGTCCCGTCCCATTGGCATTTCTAAACTAAATGGTTTTCAAACTAGACTCTACAATCTACTGACGTTGAAACATATACCCGAACACAGCCCTAATGGTTTTTGTTTTCCAAATTATTGGGGTCTTTATGTACATTTCCTCATCTTTTTTTTTTTAAATAGTCAATATGTTGCCTAGGTAGGCTTTTTTTGAACCTACTGTATATGTGTAAACTAGGAGTTCAAGCAACACTGTCTAACCACTTCAATCAAACAAATATAAGGAGAATGATGCATATTGTTAGCACTCAGACTCCAACTTCTTTTGTGAGGAAATGAAATAGGAGCCAACCGTTCAACCCCTCATATAAAATAATTATTTTTTTTTCCTTTCCATAAATTAATTTGAATGACACATTTGTATATATCACACATCAAAAGTGATAAAATCTACACAAATGTGTAGCCAAGAGTAGTTTGGAGCGTTGCAGGGAGGGGTAGAGAATAAATTTTACCTCATATAGGATCTTGCCGCAACCAAAAGATAGTATTTAGTTTAATACAATAGTATTGTACATAAATAGAATGACCATTTTTATGTGTACATTGAAATTCTCATTCTATTTAATATAATAATAATTATTAATTTGACATTCTATTATTTATTTATTTTGGCTAACTAAATATTACATTACTTATTTTGACGAAATCATCATTTTATTACTCTTTCATTCTAATAAACCAAACATATTTTAAGTTTCTTAACCGAATAATTTGACATCTCTTTGTTAACTTTTGGTGGCTGTAATAATGATATAAAACGTTACATGACAAAGACTTGATTAGTGAAGTTCAAAAATTTGATAGAACGGATAAATCAATATGGGCCGATTCAAACAATATGATTTAGTACAAATATTTTAATAAATGATTTGGTTATAATACTAAATAATTAAGAAGCATTCTTTAATGCTTTGTTCACAAATTAAGTTTCACAAAGCCATATGAAATTGAACCAAATCATTACCTATTTCACATTTTCTCTTTTCTTTTGTTTTTTCTCTTCTTTTATTTATTTTTTTATTTTTTTATAACAACATAATATTATATAATTTATAAACCATTGGTAATTGATAAATAAATAATACAATAAAAGATGAATAAAATATAATTTATAATTTATAGACAAAAATCTCTCTTTGTAATAATATTAAATAAATAATAAAATAAAATATAAAATAAAATAAAAAGATAAATAATTATATAAAAAAATGAGCAAATAAATGTCTTTAACATATAGAAGGTAACAAGTACTTGGTTTTAGAAACACAATTTTTGTAAGCCAGAACTTAACCTTAATTTATTGGTTCCATTCAATTTGTTTTGCAAGATACACCTCCAATTCAATTTGGATTCTTAAATAATCAAAATTGTTTAAAATAGTTTGATCCTTAATTTAACGCAAAAATGAGTAAATAAATGGTTTGATTTTTTTTTAAAACTTCAAATGATTCTTGATTTTTTTTAAATAAAAAATTAAGAATTAGTTTTAAATTGTGAGTCAAATAGATCCAAAATCAAAACCTGAATCCCCAACCGTACACATCCATCCAAGACTTCTACATTTTTCAAGGTAGAACTTACCACTTTCAAATATATTAATACAATTTTCAAAAATATTTATATATTATTTACTCATTATCCACCGTTAGTTTGCATTTTCCCTAGATCTTTGATAACGTCATACCATCAAGCACCAAATAGCCATCAATAGCAATGGGATCCAAACAAATCTACAAAAGAAGCTGGGGTTGGTGCTGTGCATTGGTTATTGGCTTAAGTGATTTAATTTTGGGTTTGGGATCTTTGCTGTGCTTAAAAGCACAGCATCCAGCCGTGCTAAAAAGGAGGACGATTTGAAACTAAAAATTATACAATTTTTGCACAAATCAACAGTGTCATTTTCCATTAAGTCAAATAAAGAAACAACTATTTTATTTCAATAGCACCACAGCGGCAGCTACTCAAGATAGGGAGAGACTGCCTTTGTCCAAGTACTGGACCGGGCCACCGTTCAACCACCGTGCCACTACTGTTCAGCCACAACACCACCATCGTACCAACACCATTGGTTCTCCTCCAAATAGTGCAAGGCTCTCCCTCTCGTTCTCCTTCTCCTTCTCCCTCTTCTATGTTTAATTTGGGCTACCATGAACTAATGCAATGCACATTTAGTTTTGAAAATGTATTTGCAGAGAAAAACAATTCCCCTTTGGACCGACATAATCTGTTGGATAATTTTTCGGGAAAGCTTCTCAAATCCTTTTTTGTGTGGACTTAATAGAATTTGATTGAGAAGTTGTCAGTAAACATCTCAGTTAGATGGATCGGCTAGACAGTGGCACACTGCACTGTGGCTAGACGGAGGTGGTTGTGAGCTGATTGTACTGTGGCTAGACAGAGGTGGTTGTGAGCTGATTGCTTGTGTTTTCGCTATATGCAACTATGTCTCTTGCAAAAATCGAACCAACTTTTTTTCTTTTCTCAATTGGCAACATAAAACAAACTTACTTTTTTTCTTCACATTTGGCTATATAAAACGACACCGTTTCGAATATTAAGTGACCTATAAATTTTGTTTCAAAACATCATTCTTATTCCAATATTAAGTGACCTATAAATTTTGTTTCAACACAACATCATTCTTAGGCGCAGCAGACTGCCGTGCTTTTGAGCACTACACAAACCCCAAACCCTTTAATTTTTTAGGATATTTTTTATGAAAAGCCTATAAATTGTCAAATTTCTTAATCTGTTTCATACTCTTAAAAAAATATTTGATTTGATATTTGTAACTAAGTTATCATATAACATTTGTCTAACTTTTAAAAAAAAATATATGCTTATTATTTATTTATTTGCAAACAAATGTTATCTAATCAGTTAGTTAATTATATCATATCAACTTTAATTTTTAAGTGAAACTCGATGATTTCTAAACAATGAAATGATCATATCATAAAAATATGATTGAAAATTAAAATATTTAGGTTGCATAGCACGGTGCTATGCATTGCTGCACAGCACCAACACCGTTTCCTCTACAAAAATGCTAAACCTCCACATCTATTGAACTTTTTCTAACTTCAATTTAAACGGACATCAGTTCTAGTCATCATTTCTAGATTGCTCTCGTCACAACTAATCAAAAAAGTAATTAAAAAAAAAACTAGGCCAATTTCTTTTTTAAAAGTACAAAAAGGCCACTTAAGAATCAACCATCCCAAACAGAGGCTAAAGCGTACCTGAAGTCCACGACTTCGACAGCAGCAGACATGGCTTCCAGATCAAACAACCGTACTACAAGGGCAAAGGAGAGAGGTAACCATCCAAACACCCTCCAACCATAGGGCATTAAAAAATAACCATGATCCAATTCAACATTAGTTGATACTGCAGATGCTGCACCCACCATCAGAAAAGCCGACATAGAGGGTGTTTATTTAAAAGCTCAACGCATACCATAAGTTGATTACTGTAAAGCAAAAGCTAAAATCACCAAAATAGAGATCTTAAAATTCACCTTTTTTCAACTTTTTGCAGTTGTTTTTGGTCCAGACACAGAAATAGAAGCTACGACAAACACGCTGACACTAATTTCAAGAAGAAAAAATAAAGCTAAAATTACCAACAAAAGTTTTGGTAAATACCCCCATAGCATAAGCAAAATACCCCGACAGCCAGAGCCCAGCAGGAACAGCACAGCCTCATTGAAAATTATACCGTAAGATCTCAACTAGAAAACAGCTCCATTCTAGAAGAAACAACCATAAACAACAGCAACAGCAGCACGAGACAATAAGGGAAGGAAAAATAAAACCAGTCCTAGACTATTACCTCTATTAAACACTAAATAAAACTAAAGACAACGCGTTTTGTACTCCATACTCCCATAAGTTGCGGGTCACACAAACTAAAGACAATTCATTATGTAATCCATACCTACATAAGGTGTGGGCCCCAACAACACTTGTCGTGGGGCAAATGAAAAAGAATCAGCTACTATAGCAACAAACAGGATCAAGAAGGTCCTTGCTGCACTTCTACCTACTACTACAAATGAAAAATTAGGAAAATGAAAAAAAAAAAGAAAAAAAATATAGCGGGAGGCAAGGTGCCACTTGTCCATCTGATTACAAAAATATAGACGGCAACCTTCTTAGCAAAAATTTCAAATAACAGTGATTAAACTGAGCAAAGCATTCAGATACATTTGTGTGGATGTGTGTGTCGCTGTATATATATGTATATGTGTGTGTCTATATATATATATATAGAGAGAGAGAGAGAGAGAGAAGAAGAAGGAAGGAGCACCAAAGCCAAACCCAGCTAATACCATAAAGACTGCTGATGGCATACGGTCTCTGGAAACCACTTTGGCTTGCTCGGTATGGGAAACTATCTGAGACTTGCAGTAGCAAATCAAATTCTACCCAATGGCTGAGAAATTTAAAGCTTATTGACTTCAATATGGGCAAAAAACAAAGAAAATAAAAGAGAGTGAAAGAACAAAGGTTCAAATACAAGAGCAGCCACTTGGGTGTGTCTACGGTTTGGACAAGGACGGGGTGGATAAGATATAGTACAATGTAATATGATTCCAGCTACAATGATTGCAGGTACATTATGATTTATATGTGTGTGTGTGTGTGTGTGTGTCTGTGTATTTGCATAAATCAGTGAAATATATGTGAAAGCATTGGACAAAGTTCGTGAGAGAGATAGAGAGAGGAATATTGACAGATAAATGAAACCTACTTTTTATGTTTGGAATTACATTAAGGTTATTCAAGTAATTTGACAATCTTATCCATTCTCCAGTCTTATCCAATGAAGTCTTATTACTACTTTCCCCTTGGTGTAAGCTTATACGGTGTTCAATATTCATTTATAAAACCAATGTGGCAACCGGCCACCTCAGCTCCATATTGCATTATCGCCTAATAACAGGGATTAATGATGTAATGTCCTTTGTATGCACACTGGGCACGTTGGTCACATCCTATCCCCTTATTCTAAAAAAAAGTTTTTCTTTGGGTCCCCTATTTTGAGTGGAAGCACACAACATATCCAATCCATGTTGTGATGGGCTCAACCTGAGCAGTTCATCCTTTTTGAAAGGTTCCTGTAACATCTAGACTCCCATGCATGATATATAACTAACCCGAGATACCTTCTTTAAGTACATGCCGCATAGTAGGCAAGTTAGATACATACTGCACCCATACTCGTGTAGGATAACTGGCAATCCGTGCTGTGACATATCCAACATGGGTTCCCGTTTTTTGGTAAAGAAATATGAATTGAAATCGAATACTCTTCTTAAAGTATGAGTCAGAGTGACTGGTAGATCTGTTTAAACCTTGTTAAGTGCAAGGTGTGGGTGTGGGTGTGGGTGTGGGTGTGGCTTTAAGTGCGTGTGTATTCACGGATCAAAACAAAAAAATAAAATAAAATAAAAAAGCGAGGGGTAGATCTGGATGTATCCTCCATGTCCATGACAATAGCATGATATTTCTGACATCATGAATGGTAAAATGCATCCACCAGCTGCATAAAAACTACAGTAAGCAATGTGATGAGAACTCTCTTTGGCCAACTTCTTAAACAAGTTTCTAGTCATGTAAGCATGAATTAAAAGAGGAAGAAAATTCATAGGAATGATAGCATTTGTCAATTATGATTCACTTAAAAAGGGGGAAAAATGGACAACTATAATGACAAGAAGCAAAAAGCAACAACCAAGGATACAAAGGAGGATACATATGTGGATGAACTGCCGAAGCCGGAATGACTTCTTACTGCAAAGTTTTGCAAGCACAATAGTTAAAAACAAGCTTCATATCAAAGCATTCTTTCCCTAATTAGGTCCTGATAGACTATTATTTATTTATAACGAAGATGACTTACCCTGCATGGAAATAACCACTCAGGATTTCATGTGGTAATCTCAAAAACACCATTGTGCAGAAAAAGCAACCATGCCATTATTAGAATGCTAACATCACTTTTGAATGTAACTAATCTGCTCACGCATTCTGGTGCCGAAGGAGACATCATCCTCATACATGTTACCAGATTCAGCAGGATCATATCTGTCCTCAAACTCATGCAATTTAACAGAATCTGATCTGTAATCCCTGTATGCATTCCTTTGTTCTCTGTCTTTCATTCCTGATCTCCGATCGCCTTGATCCCTTCGATGATTACTCCGCTCATGCGATCGGATGTGACTATCTCGATGCCCACGATTACATAGGTGGCCATGTGAGAAGCCACTACTTCTTTGTCTATCCGGGCTCTTGGAATAATACTCTCTATCACGCCTGTCCCTATCTACACTTCTTCGAGCTTCTAGATGCTCACGATGTTGGCTAGAATCTCGCCTATGTCGCTTATGATCTTCAGGAGAATCGTGCTCAAGTCTTGTAGATTTGACATAATTATGAGATCGTAAATGCTTTTTGTACCCATGAGGCCATTCGCTGCTCATTTCAGATGAGTCATACACAATTTTCTTTAGCCCATCCACATCTGTAGTGATGTCATGCAACAGAGGAGGTTCAGATGTGAACTTTCTGGCCTCCTCAGCACCCTTTACTAAGCAGCCAATACCTCCTGCTTGTGTGATTTCCTCCATGTATTCCTCTATTATATCCCTCATCACCTTTTAGAAATTCAAAATTGAGAGAGAATACTGAGAACATCTCAAAGAGAAAAAATAAGGTCAAAGAAAAATCCATTATATGAAGGCAAGAAACATGGCAAAAGGTATGCCTCTGATGAAATTAACATATAGCATATAAAGAAGACAAAGGTACAAATTGTTGCGCTTTTTCTTGGGGTAATTGCATAGCTAAACAGCAAAAAGAAGAATGGAAAATAATGGAAGGAAAGCTGTAAATGAGAATAATGTTGTAACTAACTAAAAAAGAAAACCCAAGCTCTTATGCATGTGAAAGTTGTTATATAATAGGCTCTCATGATCTCATCTTTCCATCTGAACTAAGGTATATTGTTTTTTCATCATGAAACATAAAAAATAAAAATAAA
>JAOTRH010000025.1:11180307-11211356 GCA_034768845.1 Heliamphora exappendiculata | reverse complement strand
AGTCGGTGTTACATGTAGAGTAATTATTCAATAGTTCTAGAGTATCGTGTAATATTGTTCACTTGGTATTTTTATTTAATTATGTAACAAAAATATTACGCGTGGAACAATGTCAATTTATTTTTGTTAAATAGGTAAAAGACAATAGTAACTTACTTAGTGTGCATCGCACATCTTCATTCGCTAAAAATACCACGTAGACAATCTCACATGATATTTTGAGATATTTTTAATAACTTTTGTAAATATACAATAGGCTCCACAATTTGGATCAAGGAGAGAGTGAGTCAAAGGCGGCTCAAGCTAATTTGTAGCCCAAGGCAAAAATATAAATGAAGGCCTTTTATAAATTTTTATATTAAAATTTTGTTTAATTAAAAAAAAAATTTCTTGCGTTTTGAGAGGCAAAATTATTTATTAAAATTTTATATTCAAGTTTTGATAATATATCTTTTTTCAATTAATATAATTCCTAAGTCACTTAACCTTTCTTATGACGTAGTCGATCTTAAATAAGAGTTTATTAATTTTAATTTTAAAAAACTTCTTTCGGCATAAGCAACTGATACATGTATTGTTAGTAAAATTCTATAAGCAATGCATGCATTCAGAAAAGAATCTAATTTTTTTATATATAATTTAATACATTAAGTAGACTAGTTTCTTCTATTTGCAAAACTTTTTTTAGAACTTTTAATTCTGAAAATAAATCTAAACCATCAGTATCAGATAAATTTCCATGTTTTTGATGACATTTAAGATAAAGACATCTACAGGGATTCTGTCAAAAGACTTTTTCAAGAACATATATCAGTTAGGTTGATGAACAATCCTCTCACTACGACGAGACACTACTTGTGTTTGTGTACTAGTAGTAATAGGCTGTGCAGAATCTGAACCCTGTGCATCAGTACCATGTTCTTGATTTGCACCTGTCTCGATAATCCTCCCACTACAACAAGGTAATAAAATATCAGTGACTTGTGGTTCTTCTTCCATTCTACTAGTATTTTCTCTCAGTTCTTTCAAAATAATTTTGCTATTGGGCCAGTGGTTCATAATATAATCTTCTTCCAAAAATCAAGCATTTGTGCTAACAATGATCTTTTAATCCTTAGGATTATAAAATAGACCACCATTCGTTCCCTTGGGATACCCCACAAAGAAATAAATTTCTGTCATCGGTTCTAATTTACCCGCATTCCCTTTCATCACATGTGCTGGACACTCCTAAATTCGAATGTGTTTCAGACTAAGCTTATGCCTGGTCCATAATTATGTGGGAGTAGAAGGTACTGACTTAGAAACTATCAATTTCAGAATATAAGCTGCTATCTCTAAAACGAGTCCTCAAAACGAATCTGGTAAACCTGAATAACTCATCATTGACCTTACCATCTCTATAAGAGTCATATTCTTTATTTCTGCTACACCATTCTGTTGTGGAGTGCTAGGTGCAATCAACTGTAATTTAATTTCTTTTGATGATAAGTAGTCCTTAAACTCTCCAAAGAGGTATTCTCCATCACGGTCGGATCGTAGTGATTTGTTACTTTTACCCAGACGCTTTTTTCGCCTCCGCCTTGAATTCTTTCAATTTGTTAAAGCATTCAGACTTACGGTGCATCAGGTAAGTGTATCCATACCTTGAGTAGTCTCAATGAAACTGACGAAGTACTCAAAGCCATCAATAGCCCGAATTATCATAGAACCAACATATCATAATGAACCAGTTCCAATGGTTCTTTAGCTCTATAGTCTTTGGCCGAAAAGCGTCTCTTAGTCATCTTACCCTCTAAGCAAGATTCACAAGCTGAAAGTACATCCACTTTCAATGAACTCAAAGGTATATTTGCTACAGTCTGTTTATCCTTTTTAGATTAATATGACTTAAGCGTAAGTGCCAAAAAAACGTTTGATTCATTAAAGAATGAAACTTTCTCTTATATGGTAATATAGACGTGTCATTCGTTTCGGTAAGTTATAGTGTAGGAGAGATTGGAGTAATAATATAAAGATCATCCACCAAATATCCGTCCAATCCAGACATGAAAATTAAATTCTTTCTAATGGCAAGTACATAAAGACAATATCTCAATATTAAAATTCAATCTCTACCAAAACTAAGAGTGACTTCTCTTTATATTATTGTCCATATGCAGGTAAATCTTCCCATCACTAAGTTATCGAATTTCTTAGAGCTCCTACAATGAATTGCAGACATGATTAGTGGCTCCCGTATCTATACACCAGGTACCGGTAATAACACTACTAAACATGTTTCCACAACCAGTGAACATAAATTATCCTGTTTGTTCTGCCTTCTGAGAAATACTAGACATAATTTTTTCCAGTACCGGGTCTGGTTGTAGTGAAAACATCTGTCTTTAGGCTTTTTCAAATCAGTCCGTGGCTCACTAACTACCTTGAAAATCGTGTTTTCCTGTTTCTGAACTTTTTTCTTTTTCATGCCTTTCGGTCCCAAGGAAGAACTTCTTTCTAAAACAGACACATTTCCTGGTATTGAAGAAATACCATTTGTAGTTAAAGTTATATCAAAGTTATATTTCCAATCAACAAAATTTGGTCCTGTAAATTTGTTTTATTTGAGTATTAAAGCGAGTGGGTTGAAATCTATTTTAATCATGATAATCACATAATTAAAAAAATTGTTAGTTATGATGAGTAAAATTTTAAATTCATTTTAATTTAGTTCCCTCTACGATTAAAAAAAAATTCGCCAACAGCCTGGTAAACAGAGAATAGTATGCCTCGTTGGGAAGACGTCTACTATCCTTCATAAGACGAGACATACCAATACTTTTTAATTTTACTATCTAGGCAATTGATCATACCAAGTAAAATTAAATAGCTGACATACATTTGGTCCAGTACATAATAACAGTGACTCAATTAAAGAGGATACTATTATAAACAGCTAAGTGTTAACCATCACCTAATCTCAAATTAATCGTTTTGCAATGAACCCCCCAGTTTGAGAAGTGATCTATACTAACAATTATCTAGAATTATCCCTAAAAGAGGTTTGTACTGGCGATACCGCAATTAATCTGTCCGTTAGGGAGGAAGGCCTTACTGCCGACACGCAAGGTTTATTTGCATCGTCTACAAACTGGTGATAGAGATCGCAGAATTTTTCTGTAAATAAATTGTTGGAGGCAATACTGCCAAGATCATTATTTTTGTAAAACGATTTTCGATAAAAAATTAACTGGACGGGCAAACGCCGAAACGGGATCTAAATAAAACTTTTGATGAAGAACGATCAAAACAAAATCCGTGCAACCAAAGTTAATTTAGAAGAATACCTCTTGTAGATCTAATTTTCAACTACGACTTGATTTCGAGTGGAATCTCCTGTCAGATCTTCTACCGTAATCCCTTATGCGATCCTCGAACGTAGTGTGGGCTACGATCCTTCGAGAACTTATACTGGCGGAATCTCGATATATTTTTTAAGTCTTGAAAGACAAAAATAATATATCAAGAATGATATGAAAATCAATCTAAACTGGTTCAGTCTACCCGCATATATATAAGGCTACAGCAGGGACCTTGAAAGTAATTATCAGTAAGATTTTCAGTGGAATACAGATACCTATGGGCGGTTTCTGTAATTATGAAAAGACGCAGCAATTTCTACAATTTTCATAAAATACTGAATTACAGTTCACACCACTAAAGAACTATAATTGTACTATGACCCATAATCTCATGACCATCTAGCATTGAGTTCCTGTTATTAAATGCTTACCATTTTTTTCCACGTTAAGATTCTCGATATCCGCTAATTAAATTTAATTACTAAAAATTTAATTTAATCTGCATCTTGATATTCCCTAAGCCTTCCGTTTAACTTATTTGACCGCCGGATAATCAAATCCACCTGCAGGGTTTGGCCTGGTCAAAACTTATAAGTTTTCTTAAGAGGGTATCGTTAATCCTGATCTTTCGGGACATTGATTTCGTCAATAATTAATATTTACTATATAAATAATACCGCTATCTAACTCACCGGAAATATATACCAAATAAGATTGCACCATTTATTGAATCAAAATAACGAATATTAAATATATGCAAATCAATAATTATTTCAGAATTAAGAGGATAAGCACTATTCATAATAACCTTGAGTGTGAATTAATTGATATAGTCAGTATAAAATTAATTACACCAAATGTCTCGTTCAATATACACAAAATGTACTAGCACAGAGAGTCAGAATAATAGACGACACTATTATCTGTTTTTCGTAACCAAGACAGGCCTACTAAAATTCCGTGCTACAGTCGTACCAATGGTATGTCTATTTCCATCTAAATTGTGAACATAAAACTTATATTCTGCAAGAACATAAAATCTTATCTTCTGTGTATAAGCTGTATTTTACATACCAGATTAAATACTATACAGAATATTAGACATCCATGCATAACAAAGAAATGATATACATATATTGCTCATAAAGATTCTCATAAAATGAAAAATTAATTTTATTAAAATAAAATAAATACTAAAAACATAATTTTTAGTATACCAACTCTAACAAAAACAGTGTTCAGAGATTTGAAGTTCTGAAAATTAACTCCTTATATAGTCATATGAAGTAAATGACCGTTGGTGGGTTGGTGGGTTGGTGGAAGCAATTAATGCTCTGAAATCAAGCCGTTGGAACCAGTGCAAAATTTGAAATCTGTTGTAGATGTCGACACAAAATCATTTGGTGTTGACACAAAATGTCTAAGGCTTGGTTTTTCAAGTGACTGTGTCAACTCAGTTCTTCGTTAGTGCCAACACAAATTCTGCATTTTGCTTTCCCACCCAGTGGTGTCCACTCATGAAACATTTTGTGTCGACCTCATGCATTTTTTGGATTTTTCAGATGAGACTTTGGTGTTGACTCATAACTTCATTGGTGTCGACCCATTTTGTCAAAATAGCTATCGAAACTTTAGTGTCGACTCAAAATCGCTGTGGTGCCGACTCATTAAGTTACAGTCATCCTCGGGACTTTCAGAGTCAACTTATTTTCGTTTGGTGTTGACTCAGAAAATCTCAAACAGTCATGGTTGTTTTGGAGTCAACTCATTTTCATTTGGTATCGACCCAAAACTTTTTTGTTTCCAAAAGAAACATTTGTGTCAACTCAGAAAGCTTTGTTGTCAACCATTTTTTATTTGGAATCAAGAAATGACTTATAGCTCTTGTGTCGACCCATTTCACTTTTGGAGTCGATTCATTTTGTTTCCTAAAGAGTGTTTTGGTGTCTACTCATGTGAATTTGGTGTTGATCCATAAAACTCGAAATCTGGAACCTAAAGGATTATTTGGTGCCGACTCAAAATACTTTGGTGTCGACTCAAAATGAATTTTGGGTCGACATTTTGGTTCAATATTGAAGGTGTCGGCCCAAAATTATTTGGTGTTGACTCATCTGAGTTCTTGAAACATCTTAAGTAAAGTAGTTAAGGGTTTCGACCCTAAATTTTATTTTTGTTGATACACTTGAGAATTTTAAGCGTGCTTTGCCTTACGGTGTTGACTCAATTATCAATTGGTGTCGACATGAAATGTTCTTCATAGGAATACTGAGTGCCAACCCATTTGATGCAAAGTGTCAGTACAAATAGCATAAAGTGTCAACTTATTTGTCATGTAGTGTCAACACTTACCATTTTAGAAATAATTAAATATAATCCTTTTAAATTAATTTAATTTATAAAATAAATTATTAAAATCATCAAAATCTAATTAAAAAACTCTTGGGCTAACACTATCTAAGATTATGGCACGGATCATCCTAAGCACGATCCGTCCTATCAAAGTTATAATATCCCACATTTAGATAGGAATAAGAGCATATAATAGTTGCATGATCCTATTATTATAATCACATAAAGTAAAAATATAACTAAATACTCAAATTAAAAACTTGTTGATCAGAAGTCAACGTCTTACCATACAACGAATTGAATCCGAGTTGAAAAAAAATAAAAATCTAAACTACTACTAAAATACTGACTAGAGGTTCATCAACCCCTAAGAAAAAGAAGTTTAGCTGCTCATGTTGCAATTTGAATCCATGAAGAACTGATGAAGAACAGTTTCCCAGGTCTCCGTCTTCAACTTCTCGACCCTATATACTTGCTTCCAGAAGCTTTTTAGATCAATATCATAATGGATTTAAAGTTATCCCATGCCATCTTTATATAGAAGTTGATTCACGTCACGTAGATTGCAGTTTCCATGTAGAACTTTGCTGCCCAGTCCGTTCGGACACCCTTGGAGTTTGTCTGGACGCTTTTCTTTTTATCTTGATCTCTACGGACGCCCGTATTTCCATCCAAATAAAAATCATTATGGTCAAATCCGTTTGAATGCCTGTATTTTTGTTTAGACTGAATTTTATAGAATCTCGATTGCTTTGTTGTTTCAACTTCAACCAATCATAACTCTTTCATTTAAACTCCGAATAGGGTCATTCTTGTGTCTAAATTGAATCCCTAAAAGCCTATTTTTCCATGGTTCTATCTCATGTAAAAATTCCTTTTGTAGAAAAAACTATGACCAAAATGGTGAGGTTATGTCAGTTTTCTTTACACGTTTTTTTGTATATTTTTTACTGAACTTCTTTTGAAACATTATTTTCTTTAGCATTAAACCTTTTTACCAAATTCCTTGCACGCTGAGTTAAATGTATAAATTATCACTTTTGAATCTCATGGTGCTGGGTCATTAACCTTAAGATGTAACCAGAATAACGTTGTTTTGATCCTTTAGCTTTCACATTAGAATTATTAACCTTTGACATCTTTTAACCCATTTTAAGCTTTATTCTCCATCATCTTGCCACAGTTAATACTAACACAAAAATACTAATAAAACACATTAGTAAGCATCAAATCGAGGTGTAATTTAGTGTAATTCAGCATATTAGATTGACGCTTTTATACACCGATCACACGCCCCAACTTACAATTTACTAATCCTCAAGAAAAGAAAAAAATATAAGACAATTAAACTAATATAACTAAAATCCACTTTCGTAAGTTACATGATTGCACTTAACATGTGCAACGTGCCATCAAACCCCTACGTTACCCGTAGTGAACGAGTTTTAGTTTCATTAGGGTTTTGAGAGATGATATCCACAAACATCAACCACATGCATTTTTTGAAAAATTTAAACAAAAATTGTGAATTTTCTACCCACGATAATCAATTTGTACAAATTTTCAATTACTACCTATAAGACCCTAACCCGTTTAAATTTTTGTGACATTTTGGTGTGTCATTTCTTGTTTTCATATAGCATGTTTATATGTGTTTTTATGCATATTTAGGCTTAAAAATGCATGTTGAGTTAGATCCCGGGGTCGTAGGGTATTGTGGTGTGAAGTTTAAAAAACAAAATTTAAGGCGGGGCATATAAATAAGATATTTTGGTGAGATATTTTCATAAAATCCTTAGCTTGCTAGCTAAGTCTCCTTTTTCTACACCAAAAGCTCCACCTTCTCTCTAGATTTTCTTGGGAGCCAGGCTTGGTTTTTGGCGATCGAATTGTGAATCCCTGTTATCTACGCCGAGGGCTTTGTGTTCATTCGGACGAAATCTCGTTTCGACGAGGTTTGTTTATCGAGGCATCGAGTTTTTGATTCAATGAGGTAGGATCCTAGACTCTCATGTTTTAAAGGGGTGTTACGTAAAATTATATGTGTTTTTACTGTTTAAAAATGTATAAAAAGCTAATTTACATTTCAAAAAGTACGGTTTTGTTCCCAAATCATTTTTGATCACTTTCGGTTTGATAAAAGGTTTTTGAGGTGTTCTTTTCGGTATTTCTTTGTAGTTTTTGGCTCGTGTATATCCGAGGGTACTAGAAGGGAGTTTAGTTGCTTCGATTTTGGGGTTGAGAAGCTGTTTTCGTAGCTAGGGTTTCATTTTCACTGTGGTCCAGCCGATTGGACTGGGTGATCTAGTCGACTGAGTCGATAGTGTGGTGATCCAGTCGACTGGGGGTGATGATCCAGTCGACTGACCTGGGTTTGGGTTCTCTTGTGTTTTTTCAATAGCTTTTCAGGCAACTGAATTGTGGGGTTCATTCGACTGAACTTTTGAAGATGGGTGTTTTTCCTTCCTTGTTTGGTTGGTCGTGTTGTGACCTTGGGGTTTGTTTTTGTTTTGTTGTCGTCTTCGGGGATAACGTGATTTTGTTAATTGTGGTATTTATCCATCGTTGTGTGTGTGACGTGTTTGGGTCCTTGGTTCTTTTTTTAAAAAGGGTGAGTTTTGAAAAACATAGTGTTTTGTGAAAACGTTTGTGAAAATCGAGTTTTTAGAGATTTGGAGCTAGCCTTTGGGGTTGGGTTTTGTTTTGTTGGTTGTTAGTCTTCGGGGTTGGTGGATGACGAGTTAGGTGGCATGTGATGTCGTTATATAAAATGTAGTGTTTGTACGTGGTTTTATGCATTTAAAACTCTACTTTTATTCATGCATATTGAAGGACAGATATGTGACCCTTGTGTGTATAAAACTCTAGTTTTTTTTATATGTGTGGTTAACAATGGACGGAAATGTGGTCCGATAAACGTTAACTCTGGTTAACGATGGACGAAAATGTGATCTGATAAAGAGGGAGAGAAATGTGGTCTTAAGGTTGCATGTGTTGTGTTGTGTGGGTTGCATGTGTTGCGTTGTGAGGGTTGTATGTGTTGCGCTACGTGGGTTGTAGGAGTTATATGTATGGCGTGTGAATCATCGTAGATTTTATAGAATTGTTTCCACGGCTCGTGAGAGTCGATACATACAGGTGTTGCGTGTGGGGCTCGCGAGAGTCGAGGCTCGTGAGGGTCGATACATACAGGTGTTACGTGTGGGGCTCATGAGAGTCGGGGCTCATGAGAGTCGGGGCTCGCGAGAGTCAATAGTTGCATCTGAGGCATTGTATTATATATATGTATATATATCAAACTGTTTAAGGCTCGTGTGAGTCGAAATATCCATATCTTTTCACATCAGCATGTTTAACTTTTATTACATGTTTATCGAGTTTTGGTTGAGTTTTGGCTCATGGTGTGGGATTTGAAAATAATTTTTTTGGTGCATACGATCACGCATGTTGATCCGGGGGAGCCTATTGGGGTGGAAGACATGTAGTCTTCTTTTTATCTCTGTTTGGATTATGTAATGTTTTATGTGTTTTTGGTGTTGGAACCTTATATTGTAAGCATGTTGGCAATTATATTTAATGCATGTATGTTTTTTATCTTGAGAGTGAAACATCGAGTTGAGTGTTGCTTATGGGTGTTTCGGGTGGCCTAGAGTTTGGGGCTTGACAACTTGGTATCAGAGTTCTGGGTTTGAATACCTAAGAGTCGTGAGAAGAGAGTGCATCACCTTGTGAGGTTGATTACGTGTGCTTGATTATATGTATTTAGATATTTTTATAACACGAGTACGATCATTTCTTGAATATGTGAATACTGTGTATATGTGAGCATGGGGGTTGAATCTTAGAATTTATCAGTCTTGCCTTCGGGCGTTTGGGTTAACAAGCTTGGAAGCCGAGTTAGAAATGTGTTTGGCCAACGTGTTTTCTGTCAAGGAATCTAAATAGATTATCCAAATTGATGCGTTGCTCTTGTCGGTTCTCCTCAGTATGTGGGATTTATTTAGCATGAACATATGTGGCTAAGTGTTAATGATCATGTGGTTATTGTTTATGTTAATGCGACGTGCTGTAACTTATGTTCTGTATTCTTTTCATACAGACGTGATGTCTGCACGAAGAGGACGAGGCTATGATCGAGACCGTGGCCGTGGTTTAGGCCAAGGGGATGTGTCGATCCCTAATGCTGGAGATGCAAATGCTCCCCAAGGACCGATTGACGCAATAGAGTTGCTGCGTGTGATGGTAAGCTCCATCAGTCATCTGGTTGAGACTGCTAGGGGAGAGGGAGAACACAAGCCGAGGGCGATTGTGGCAACGCGAGAGTTTAGGCGTCTTGACGCTCTTATCTTCGATGGGGATCCTGACCCTACAGTAGCTACAGAGTGGTTGGAGCTTGTGATCCGGATCCTTGATACACTGCAGATAGTTGAGGAAGATCTGAGAATTTCTTTTACCACTTTCCAGCTGAGTGGGGATGCTCATGAGTGGTGAAAATACGCCCGAAATACCGTGGAGGGCACGTGGGCAGCTTTCACGGGGTTTTTTTTTTCTAGAGAAGTACTTTCCAGCTTCTTCAAGGGACTTGTACAGAGAGGAGTTCTATGCTCTCACCAAAGGGGCGATGAGTATTGTACAGTACGAAGCCAGGTTTATCAGTTTGTCCCGGTTTGCACCAGAGTTGGTGGGTACAGACGAGCTGCGTTCGATAAAGTTTGAGAGGGGTTTGAGGATGGTGATCAGGGAGCGCGTGGCAGGATTGAGGCTGCGTGTGTTTATAGAGCTGATGGAGTCGGCAGCAATGATCGAAAATACTTTGAGTGAGACTCGGGATTCCAGGGAGGTCAAGGCACCGCAGGGTCCGACAGAGACACAGTCAGGTGGGCGCTTCAACAAGAGGTAACGGTCCTCTGGCCCTAGTATAATTCAATCAAACAATACAAAAATTGAAAAACCCAATTGTATTGATGAATTCAAAGAGTTGAAAACCTTTAAAGAACACCTTCGCTTTTATTTATTTTTATAGCTAATATAACCAAAGAATTAATAGCCATTGATTTGAATCCCCTTTGGTACACGAAATAAAAGCTCAAGAATTCGTGCACCAAGCTATCAGAACTATTAATGGAACCTTTTTGTCAATCCAAATGTCATTGCCAATCAAAAACTGCATCTATGGCAATTAATCATCGCCGAAACCGTTCAACCCAGCCTTTCCTTTGTTTTGTTGTGTTTTTTTTTTTGTGCATAAATAAATAATTTTAAATTATACGGTACAAAATTAAAAATTATACTTTGCTTTGATCACTTACCACGATTTCAAATTTTCAACCGTCAACTTTGATGCTACTTACTGGAATTTAATCACTAATTTTCGAACGCAAATAGAAGCAAAAAAATTTATACACAAAAAAAAATAATAATAATCAACATTGAAGATTTGCGTAGTTATGCCCACGCCAGCCTATCTCTATGAGTGAAGAAAAAAATAATCTACTACGTCAAATATGAAATAGTACAGCACATGTCTCCCTTATATCTGCGAGTTAGATTCTCAAATTTTATGTAATCCTAAAACTTCACTAGTCTCCTATTTATAGGCACATGTGAAAACCCTAAAAGCCCGTAAACCCATTTATTATAAACCCCATACAACATGAATTTTTAGTGAACTCATAATTCCTTCCCAATCCAAATATGTATAGATCTTAATCAATAAATAATAAATAAATTATGTAAAATACAAGATACCTAACCCAACATTAATTTCTTGTTTAACCAAGAATCACATTTTAAATTCGATCTGCACTCTCTCTCGTGCTAATATTAGATTTTATGGCTAATCAATAACAAAATGAAATGGTCAATTGTAATGAATTCTATTTTTTTTAGTATAATATTTTTGAATTAATTCAAATATTTAAATATAATTACTTTAAATATTAAATTACTAAGTATTTAATTTTTAGCAATCACGTTACTATTTCTCATCATAATTCACATCATTGAATTATGACTATCATAGTAATGAAAGTAATATGATTCTATTTAAGAGAGACGACATATGATTAGTGATTAGAATTTAAAAATAAAGAATACAAATGAAAATGAAAATATAAATGTAATTTTTAATTTATGTTTTAGTCTCTATGAATTTAAAAAAAATTAAACCCTACTGATGCAATTATGTATATGAATATATTTAATTAATATAATTAAGAATATGCAAATGGAGATGAAGAAACAAATTATATCTTCACCCCACATTTTATTGGGAGGGAGAATTTTATTTTTATTTTTGCCAAAAGAGGTATGTGCATGCAAGAAAAGGGCAGAATATAGAAAATTACTGTTCCTAAACAGTTCGGTTATGATGAACTTTGTTTTAAAAAGGCTTAATTTTATTTTTATCCCTTAAATTTTATATTTCTTTTTATTTGGTTCATTAACTATCAATTGTATATCTAATTACTTTTGGACACTTTCAGCCAAACATCTAAAAAAATAAATTTTAATGCGCAAGATCCACAAACAAAATTTTTAACGCGCGAGATCAAATCGCCTACGACACATATAAATTTAACATAAACAGATAAATTTATATATAATACATACAAATAAATTTATCTGTCGTCTTATTTTATGCAAGATGGATAAATTTATCTGTATTATTTATGCAGATATATTTATCTGTGTATTTTTAAAATATGTATTAAGTATACAAATAAATTTCTATGTATAAAAAATACTGTTTCTTTTCAAAATACTGTGTGCTTTATATATATTTTGAAAATGTACAGATAAATTTATCTGTTCTAAAATCCAATTGGATCTCGCGCGTTAAAACTAGACCTTGCACGTTAAAAATTATATCGATGGATGAAAAATAAAAATCGCCACTACTTTAAGTATCTAAAACTAATTTTTCGTTACTTTTATTCAACCAAATCAAAAATTATTATTTATTAAAAGCCATTTTTTTTATTTCTCTACTCTATATTTTTTTGTTAGCGTAAAAATAATTAATTTTTTCACTACAAGAAATAAAATAACTGTTTTGACAAAAAATTTGTGAGCCAAGTTTGAGCCATCCAACACTCAAATTGGCAGCTCGTTTTCAGTCACAGTGCTACATGTGTTTTTGAGCTTCACCTATATCTAACTTAATTCTTTTCATTAAGGTCGGATTGGTAACTAGTTTAAAAGTTAATTTTTTTTATTTTTTCGCATGTTTAGCCAAAAAATTAAATTGAGTTCAAAATAAATTGTTTAGTAACTTAACTTTTAAGCTAGATTTTTTCAAATTGATTATTTGGGTAAAAAGCTAACTTTTTTACTTTTTGTTCAAAGTGAACAATTTTATACTTCTTTATATTTGATATTAACAATTATATGTAATTGGTAGTAGTAGTAAATAAGTTATGAATGAGGAGTATTATTGTATTTTAAAAGTGGTGGGAGTTTGAATAGAATATTCTGAGAGTTTGTATTTTGATTTAATTTTTTAGCTTTTTTATTTTTTTACCGAACGGGCAATCCTGGATTTTTGGTGTTTTTAGCCAAAAAGCCAAAGTTGCTAATCATGGCCTAAATTTGAATTTTAAATCGTGTTGCAGTCCACCCGCTATATGCTAGCCATAGTATTCTATTTTGAAATGGGTAGCTTAATGGGCAGCTTACCAAGCAAATTATTCCGTTGTTTTGATTTCCACATAAAATCCTGCTGAGATTTTAATCGCCAATTCCCAAACACAAACAGAAGCAAATATCATGCACTAAAGAAGAGAAAATAATTCACACGGAAAACTTACATGGTTCAGCTTACACCGGCTTATGTCTACGAATGAAAAGAAATAATCCATTACAAGCGTAGAAATTGCAAATATGAGATCAAAAACACCCAAAACTTGGGCCCTGAAACATATCTTATTTCCCCGCTCAAAGGTCACCTTGGTTCCCCCAATATTTTTTCTGTCACTCCCTATATCTCTATTCTTTTAATTCAACTCTCCAAGAAACCTACTAGAATTATAAGGTCCCTAATTATAGGCAAACCTTAAAAATCCTAACCCCTATATAATTATAAAACCTATATGTATTAGGTTTCTAATAGATTCATGACTTAGGCCCAACTCAAATACATGTAAATAAAAACCTAATTATATAGGTCCCACAGAATGATTGCACTTCTTCAATAAAATGTCTTCCATAATTAAGGATTCCCAATAGACTTTGTAATTGAGTTTTATTTTCAAGAATATTAGAAAATTCTCTTACTTTTGAGAGAATATGTTCCTGAAGTTTGAGACGTTTTTTATCTAAAATAATTCTAAAAAATTCAATAGATTTTTTTTTAATCTCAATCTTTTTGGGAGATAAAATTATTCCATGCTTTGGAATTTTTCACATATTAGTTTAGAAAGAAGGAAAATATTTACAAAGAACTCTAAGAAAATTTACAATGCCTGCAACAACAGACTATCCCTCTATTTGTACACACTTCCAGCCTCAGATTTGAAATACAAAATTTAAAGTTCAAATATGATGACGTCATATCTTTGTACAAATATTCGGCTTGTCTAGCATGATTCCCTTCTTTCCGCACTTCTTTAATTTATTTTCAAGATTTTTATAATCCTGGAACATCTAGGAATATTTATAATGAGCTAAATGGTGTATAGAAAAATCATATTACAGAAAACATGGTGAAATTATGACAGTAAATGGGAAGATTAACAGCTCATCTAACTGAGCAAATAGCTAAGTTAGCCTGTGTTTGGACTAACTTTTTTTAGTAATTTTTAGGCTTTTTGGATTTTTTTTTGTAAAGAAGTAAGTATTAAATTATGTAAAAAAAGTGAAAAAAAAAGTGAGAAAAAATCAAGGTAAGTCAAATCAGTTGACTTTTTTTGTGGCTTTTAAGCCAACAAGCCACAAAAAAAGCTAACACAAACACAACCTTAGATCAACTCCAACAACATTGTTTTAATATTATGGAACAAATTGATGGAATGAAGAATTTCGTTATGAAAAAATAAACAATTTTCTTTTATTAGCAGATATCATAGCCAATGATTTTTCCAATTCAATGTTTGAAAGAAATAAAAAGATTTGTCTTTATGAAAAAGCCACATCTATTTTACCCCATGATATTTTTCTCAAAATACATAATCTGGTTGAATATCACAGTGAAAGAATTAAGCAAATTCATTTGCGTTCACATTTTAAAATTAATACCAGAGATAATATTTCTAAACTCACCATTCTCATAAATCATGAGGAATGGTTTGAGGAAGACAATACTTGACGATTAACTAATCAAGGTATTTTTCATATTCTAGAACCAATAAGTTAGATTTTTTTTCCAGCTATGATTAAAACAATGCTCTCATATGTACTAAAAACTTACACATGGGAAAGTACTTTACATTTTGATTTTGCAGTACAGTGGCATGGCAAGAAAGAGGATATTTTATCATCCATATCAAATCTGATATCTCAAGCCATGTGAAGATTGAAAATTGTCAAAAAGAGATCTTATGAAGTCTCTGACAGAGACATAACACAATTAATTGAAAAATGGCAACAACTCAATATTGTATAGACAGTCTTATATTGATTATACAATTAGCAGGAAGTATCAATAGATAAGTTCTCTTTCCATTTATGGTAACAGACAGTAGAAGACTGTTCGTTACAAATATTCCGATTACATATAAGAGATCATCCGAGCAAATTCAAGAAGTTGAATCATTGCTGCTCAAATTGAAAAAAACGTACTAAGCTAGATCTTCCGTTGGATTTATCCATGATAGCGGATGATAGTGAAAGTTTTCGTAATCAAGAGTTTAGCCAAAATCCTGATTAGCCTCCCTCAGAAGATGGAGTTGAATACCTCAATTCTATTAACCGCGTGAAATTCTGAAAGGCTTGAGAACCATCACCGACGCTAGCAAACAACCTAGCAAAAGGCAAGGCAAGAGAATCAGGAAGCTTTAAAAAATAGATTCTTGATAAGTCATAAAGAAGCTTTGACAAGACATAAAGAAGATGCTAGTCAATCAAAAATACTTTTTTAGAAGCGTGCTAGACAAGCTGAATATTTGCATGGACTATTTATTTCTTCAATTATTTCTTATCAAGAAGTTCTTGAATTTGAACATTGAATTCATCTATATCTTGTCTGGTATAAACCATTGGTTTTATTCTAATAATAATATTAGAATTTCTTACTTTTAAACTACAATATTGAAGACTTCGAGACCATAGTTTTAATGAATCTTTACTAAAATTCTCTTCTAAAATTTTATATATCCAATGAAACTTATCGATTAATTTGATAATATGAGTTATTTCTCCTCTAGGTACCGGTCAAATTTTTTTATCACAAATATATTTGTGTTGTTCTAATAAAGGAATATGTATTAAACATTTTTTATGCTTAAAGAAATTCATTTTTTGTATATATGCATAGAAAGATGTTGATAAATAAAATTGTTTTCTAAAAGAAATCCCCATACATATAGGAAAGCAATGTATTTTTAGGATGAAGAATTTGTTGTCACCTAGCCAAATGGGTATGTTCTTTGTTTTAAATTGAATTGATGTGTGATTTCCATCAATTTCTGTGACTAAAATAGGATGCTTCATTCGATTCCATTTTTTTAGGAATGGCATTCCATTGATAAGAATTTATTGTAGCTCATATATCTATAAGAACACTTAAGCTATTCGGCTTATAACCAGCAAAATTAAATGTTCCCATAACATAATTATATATTTTCTTTCCTTGACTCGAAGAAAAAATAATTTCATTATTTTTTATTTGAAAATGATAAACTGATTGTATGACTTCTTTATTTTTTTCATTCTTATAAGTTGTTCATGGTATTATAGAAATTTGAATATTTTTTGTTAGAATGGGATTTTCACGAAAAGATCTTCGAGAAATTTTTTTCCATTCGGATTGATTAGGAAAATCTTTTTGCCAAACATTTTTTTGGTTGTCTGACTTTTATTAACAAAATACATGTTTTTTCCTAAAACTTGCATTTCTAAAATTTCTAAATTAATTCTAGACGGTCCTTCGTCTATTAAATCTGAAAGAGAGACTATCCCTCTATTTATACACACTTCCAGCCTCGGATTTGAAGTACAAAATTTGAAATCCAAATATAATGACATCAAATTACTGTGCAAATATTCGGCTTGTCTAGCATACTTCTTAAAAAGTATTTATGATTGACAAGCATCTTATTTATGTATTGTCAAAACTTCTTTATGACTTATCAAGAATCTCTCTTTTAAGGCTTCCTGATTTTCTTGTCATGCCTTTTGCTAGGTTGTCTGCTAGCGTCGGTGATGGTTCTCGAACCTTTTAGAAATTCATGCAGATAATAGAATTGAGGTATTCAACTCCCATCTTCTGAGGGAGGCTAATCAGGATTTTGGCTAAACTCCTGATTACGAAAACTTTCAATATCATCTGCTGTCATGGATAAATCCAACGGAAGATCTAGCTCATTACGTTTTTTCTAATTTTAGCAGCAATGATTCAGTTTCTTGAATTTGCTCGGATGATATCTTAAATGTAAATGGGATATTTGTAACGAATAGTCTTCTACCGTCTGGTACCATAAGTGGCAAGGGAACTGATCCATTGATACTTCCTGCTGATTGTGAAACCAATATAAGATTGTCCATCCAATACTGAGTAATAGCCATTTTTCCAATTAATTGTGTATTGTCTCTGTCGGAGACTTCATAAGGATCTCTTTTTGAGAATATCCAATCTTCAAATGACTTGAGATACCAGATTTGATATGAATGATAAAAATATTCTCTTTCTCGCCATGCCACTGTACTGCAAAACCAAAATGTAAAAGTACTTTCCCCATTTGTAGTTTTTTGGTATATATGAGAGCCTTTTTTTAATCATAACTAGAAAAGAAATCCAATTTATTGGTTCTAGAATCTGAAAAATACCTTGATTGGTTAATCGTCAAGTAATGTCTTCCTCAAATCATTCTTCATGATTTATAGGAAGCGTGGGTTTAGAAATATTATTTCTGGTATTAATTTTAAAATGAGAACGCAAAAGAATTTTCTTAATCCTTTCACTGTAATCTTCAACCAGATTATGTATTTTGAGAAAAACATCAGAGCGTAAAATAAATTTGGTTTTTTCATAAAAACAAATTCTTTTAATTCTTTCAAACATTGAATCGGGAAAATCCTTGGCTATGATATCCGCTAATTGAAGAAAATTATTTATTTTTTCATAACAAAATTCTTCATTCCAATTAATTTGTTTCATGATTATCTAACTTGGTTGTTTACTCAGCTAGATGAGTTGCTAGTCTTTTCATATGTTATCAGAATTTCACTTTGTTTTTTGCAATATGATTTTTTTTAGATACCATTTAGCTCATTATAAATATTTCTAGATATTTCAGGATTATAAAAATATTTTATTTCTGATTCATCTGGTTTAAATGAAAGAATTTCATGTGTTCTGAGTGGTGGGGTGCTGTAAAAAGCCTTTTTTAGCTTTGGTTTAGCTATCATAAGATTTGTAACAAGCTCAAGGATATCGGTTAATCTGTTGGTGGCATTCTGGCCATGACATGTAGATTCCTGGTTGAAATCTAGCAAATACCACAAACTTTTTCTTTTTTAGGCTTTTCTTCTTTTTTAGCAATTGTTACCCATTCGCCCTGCTGAGGTTGTTTACCTTTGTACATTCTCTTTTCTAGAGATGTTTTCTGCAATAAATTAGTAACTTGCTTAATTTACTAATTTTTGAAGTAATTCTTATTGAGAAAATCTGTAAAAATTGTTAGTACATTTAAGATGTTCTACTTCAAAAGTATATTCAACAATTTTATTGTACCAACTACGCTGCCGTCCTTAATCAATAGGTTTTTTGTTGACTAAAAAATCTTTTACTACTTTATTATCGATTCGAACAATAAACTCTTCTGGTGGTAAGAAGAATCGGAATCTTTTTATTGCTAATTTTATAGTTAATAATTCTTTTCTAAAAATAATATATTTATGTTGATTTGGTTTAAATGTTCCAAAATTATATTCACAAATTAATTCTTCTTTTTGAAAAGTTTTTGAAATAGGAGTCTTTCTGCCTCTTATTCCATTTATCTCTTTAAGAATCTCTTTTTCTTTTCATAAAACTGAAGGGATTGCTTTGAGAACGCATCCCCAGCATATGTCAGATGCATCAGTTTATAGGATTAATTTGTCTTATGTTTGAGGTAAATAAACATCAGGCAAATTTTGAATATTTACTTTAATTTGTTTAAATTTAGTTTTATCCTTATCTGTCCATTCAAAAATTGCATCTTTCCTTAGTTTAACTAACCCAAGGGATTTTGATTTTGAAATATCTTTAATAAAATTTCTTCCATAATTAAGGATTCCCAATAGACTTTGCAATTGAGTTTATTTTCAAAAATATTGGGAAATTCTCTTACTTTTGAGAGAATATGTTTATGAAGTTTGAGACCTTTTTTATCTAAAATAATTTCCAAAATTTCAGTAGATTCTTTTCCTATCTCAATCTTTTTGGGAGATAAAATTATTCCATGTTTTTGGAATTTTTCACATATTAGTTTTAAATGATGTTTATGTTCCTCCCGAGTTTTGGAAAAAATCAATATATCATCAATATAGACAACGCAAGAATCTTTAAGATCTTTAAAGATTGTGTCCATCCATCGTTGATAAACTTGAGGGGCAATATTGAGACCAAAATGCATAACATTTCAATGGTAATGGCCTCGAGGTGTACTAAAAGCAGTTAATAGTTTTGAGTCGGTTGTGAGTTGGATTTGCCAAAATCCACTCTTACAATCAAATTTACTAAAGTATTTTAAGCCTTTAGTTAATGAGATTATGACATCTTTTCTTAGAATAATATATCCATCAAATTCTAAGTGTTTATTAAGCCGTTTGCAGTTAACTGCCATATGAGTTTTTCCTCTTTTTATCTTGGCATGGTTTCTTACCATAAAAGCTGGATTTGAATGAAGACTACCTGTTTCTTCAATTATTTTCTTATCAAGAAGTTCTTGAATTTGAACATTGAATTCATCTATATCTTGTCTCATATATACAATTGGTTTTACTCTACTAATAATATTAGAATCTCTTAATTTTAAACTACAATATCGAGAACTTCGAGACCATAGTTTTAATGGATCTTCACTAAAATTATCTTCTAGTATTTTATATATCCAGTGAGACTTATCGATTAATTTGATTATAAGAGTCATTTCTCTTTCAGATACTGGTGAAAATTTTTTTTATCATAAATATATTTGTGTTGTTTTAATAAAGGAATATGTATTAAGACATTTTTTTAATACTTAAAGCAATTCTTCTTCCGTATACATGCATAGGAAGATATTGATAAATAAAATTATTTCTTAAAAGAAAATCTCCATGCATATAGGAAAAGCAAAATATTTTTGAGATGATGAATTTGCTACCACCTAGCCAAATGGGAATACTCTTTGCTTTAAATTGAATTGATATGTAATTTCTATCAATTTCTGTGACTAAAATGGGATGCTTCATTAGATTCCATTTTTCTTTAGGAATAGCGTTCCATTTACAAGAACTTATTGTAATTCCTGTATCTATAAGAACACTTATGCTATATGACTTATAACCAGCAAAATTAAATGTTTCCATAATATAAGTATAGTTTTTCTTTTCTTAACTCAAAGAAAAAATAATTTCATCATTTTTTGTTTGAAAATGATAAAACTAAATGTAAGACTTCTTTATTTTTTTCATTCCTATAAGTTGTTCTTGGCATTATAGGAATTTAAACATTTTTTGTTGCAATAGGATTTTCACGAAAAGATCTTCGAGCAACGTTTTTCCATTTGGATTGATTAGGAAAATCTTTTTGCCAAATATTTTTTGGTTGTTTGACTTTATTATTAAAATACAAGTTTTTTCTTGAAACTTGCATGTTCAAAATTTCTGAAGTAATTCTAGAAAATCCTTCGTCTATTAAATCTAAAATTAACCATTATTTTGGAATTTCAAGATCTATCCAATTCATTAATCTTGGTTCGATTATAGAATCAAATAGTCTTGGTTCAAATATTTCAAGCATTTTTTTATCTATGGGTTTCATAGAAGTTTCTGGTTGTTTAGTCAATTCATGAATTGTTTTCCACTGAATTGCAAAATTATTAAAATTTGACTTCATGTCAATTCCTTTTGTTTTGATCCTAATTCTAATAGTGTCTTCCAAATTTGGATTATTTATAGAAATAAAATAATTTGGTTTGATGTTAAACCAGATTACTCCATTAACTAAGTTAGCTTGAATTCATCAAATTATAGTTTTCATTGGATCATTGAATCTTTTGTCAAAAACCACAGCCAGAATAGGAGAATCAATTCCTTGACAGAATAAAGCATTAATCCTGACTTGGATTAATCCTATATGAATAAATTGTACTTTTAGATATTTCTTTTTCCATCGAGCTACTTTTTCTTCGTCAAAGAGAGTGATGCCTAAATTTTCATCTCCAAATAAAATTTTGTAGTGGTATTTCCACTGTATTGTTCAAAAACTCTAGCTGAGAAAAATGAAAATTTAGAGACTTTGTAAATTTCATCTTTTTTCACTTCTTGGAGTTTTTCGAATGCTTCTAATTCCTTTTCAGTAATGGTTATCTCTTCTAATTGATAGAAGTTTCTAGTTTCTCCTTTAACATCACCTAGGCGTAGTGTCTACAACCGCACTTCTTGTGTATACATATAGAGAGATAGACTGTTGTTGTAGGTATTGTAAATTATTTCAAAATTCTCTTGTAAACATTTTCTTTTTTTTCTACACTTCTTTTGTAATTGATATAAGAGCTTGTATGTGTAAGTAGTAGTAGAAGAATAATCTTTCCACTTGGTGAAGAGCTCAAGAGCAAGATCAAGTTTGTAAAGTTTGTAAGTTAATATGTTCTCTATTTCTTCATCTCTCTTTGACATTATTTGCTTCATATATAGTTGTTATAAAACCTATATGCGTAGTGTTTGTCAAGGCTCATATATCATTTGATAGTAAAAGTTGTTAAGCTTTTAATTAGCGTTTTTAGTTCGTCTATTATACAAGAAGATTTTAGGCACCAGACAAAAGTATGAATGTTTTGAGTACCAATAACAATCTATAATGGCACTTAATTCAAAAGAGGTATTATATATTGGATCTGTATCTGTATCTGGAAATATTTCAAATAACTATGATCATGCTCTATATATTGGAAAAAATTATGTTCTTGGTTTAAATAATATTATTGATCTAGTGTGTTCTTGGTTTTCAAAATTGAAAAAAAAATCAAAATATTAATCAAATTTATTTAGAAAAAGGACTTTAACCAATAGAATCCAAAATAGATAATTTTGGAAATATAAACGACATCGACTTAAAGGATGAAACCAAACAGCAATTGAAAAGTTTAATAAACAAATTAGATTCAACAACTATTGAAAAAAAAAATTGAACGAATCACCCTGGTGATAACACAATAGAGCAATTTTTCATTAATTAAGTATACATTAGTTTCTAAATTAATTAAGTAGGAGTAAATTAAATAGTTAGGGGTCTAAGGCTCTTATTGCCAGGATTGACTTTTTGGCTAAAAATGCAAAAAAGTTAAAGTTGTCTGTTTGACAAAAAGTGAAAAAGTCAAAAAATCAAATCAAAGCACAAATTCTTACCATTTTTAAAATATAATAATATTTATTAGTTATAAATTATTTACTATCATCACCAACTACATATAATTGTTAATATCAAATATATTAAAGGATAAAATTATTCATTTTGAATAAAATACAAAAAAATTAACTTTTAATTTAATTGTCAATCGGGGCCTACGTAAAGTAAAATTAATAAAACTTCTTCAGTTGCCAAATAACTTATTTTGAACTTAATTTAGATTTTTGTCTAAAAATATAAAAATGTAAAAAAAATTAATTTTTAAACTAGTTACTAATTGGGCCTCAGTAAGTAAAATTGATAATTAAAGCAAATTTTTTTTAAATAATAATTTAAGGGATAAAAATAAAAATAATCTTTTAGAAAAATTTAGTACCAAAATATAAATAATTAAAAAATATTGGGGGGTGGTAAATGTAATTTCCTAACGCAGCCCTAGTTATGACCGCCCCCTCAGGTTCAACAACCGAAACAACCACAACCAGAGTTTTCACTGCTCTGCCACAGAGACGGAGAAGGGAGAAAGCAGCAGAAGACAACATTAGCATCTGAGGGTATGTATCTGTATCTCTTTTTTTTTTTTTATCTCTCCCCCCCCCCCATTGTTTGTGAATTACTATCAGTAAGAATGTTCTTGGGTTTTCTCATGGTGGTTTTTGTTGTTTTCTTTTGCTTCATCTTTTGATTCTGAGACTTTACAGCATTAGACAACTATAGATTGCTCTCTCAACTCAAAATTCTAAGTGTAGAAGTTGCTTTTAGGTTGAATATGTTCAACTCAAAATTCTAAGTGTAAAAGTTGCTTTTAGGTTGAATATGTGATATGGGTTTTTATTTCGATTCTCTCTCGTTTTTCTAAATCTTAGGTCCAATCAATTCATTTTGGAACTCCATATGGCTCGGACATGGCGAACGAATCAATTGGCAAGCGAAAAAGTTCTTTGACATTGTTGGGTTTGAGAATTTGGGTCTCTCTCTTTCTCTTTCTTTGTTGTCTAGTCAATTCGAATTTGACCGGGAAATTGTTCTATTATGAATTTGGTGAACTATATTGATAAGCATTAAGGCTCGTTTGGATTGACTGATTTGGGAAGAAAAGAAAAGAAATGATTGTGTTTTCACTTTTTACCCCAAACCCTTGTTTGAAAAGAGGAGAGAAATGCAGAAAAATGGAAAGAGATGGGGAGATCTGCTTCTCTCTTAAAACCTCGTTTTTGAATGTCCAAAAGTGGAGAGATTTTGAGAGAGAAGAAAATATCTTAGTTGTTCATGTTTTATAATGTTAGTACTAACTTTCCAAAAATAAATGCATTAAGTATTATTAGTATAAAATATCATTAGTTTGGTAAAATTACGTAGGACACTTTTTTTACTTTTCTTTTATGTAGACTAACCAAATAAGATAGGAGTGAACGAACTATGTTTTCCCTTCAATATATCCAAATAAGACAGCGAGAAAATAAAATATTTTTTCCTTCTCTTATAACTTTCTTTTCTTTTCTTTTCTTTTCTCTCCGGGTTTCCCAAAAAGACTGTTAATTGCTTCTTTCTTTGTTAGCCTAACTGCCTAAGATTCTAAATGTGCGGTGAAACAATGTTCTTTTTTGTTCGTGTGATATGGGTTCATTTTGTTGCTGTTATAGGAGCTTGTTGATCATCTATAATTTTTGTTCTTATTTATATGTAGGCCTTGGGGTTTGACACTTTGATCTGTGTTTACAGAGTTTGAGATAGCAGTTTAAAATTCTTATTGATGAATTGTGAAGAGGAAGCTGAATAAATTATGGTTTTAGTTGGATGAGCATCATACACGAAGTTATATAGTTCTCCTTGATACTAGGGATTGGTTCCATTTTTGCTTGAATTAATTTGGGAGGGAGGTTTGAAGAGATTATATACACCTCTTCTTTCTGATCCCTTTTTGGTATTCACTGAAAAGAGAGAAATGGGACACACAGTTATCTTTCAGAAGTTACTGGTTGAGGTTCCTTGTTCGCATAATTTTCATTTGATTTCCAACCAAATGGACCTTAGTTCCGGTATTGGCCACAGTATGTCAACCAAAGCATCAGCAATTCACTTTGGTTGTTCTACTAGGAGTAATTGCAAAATTCAACCTACTCTACAGGGGAGGGGAGTTGTTGGCTTTAGAAGAAAAGCACTTTCCTTGCGGTCTCGAGCCGATCAAATGGGCATTTGCCTTGATAGAGTTAAAGAGGATGACCAGCATGCCTTGAGTTTGGATAGATACGGGATGGGTGTTGAGAAGAAACATAAAGAACAAATGTATTTAAAGAAACATCGCAAGTCCTCTGAATTGTCTTCAGATGGGACTTTTGTTGGGAATGATGAAGAAACTAACAATGAGATTCTTGAGCGTTTCTGCAGTTATGGGAACTTAGCTGAGGCATCAAAATTGATTGAGGTGATGGCCCGTCGAAATCAAATTCCTCATTTCCCATCTTGCATAAACTTAATCCGGGGCCTTGTCAAGGTTGCCCGGACAGACAAAGCTTCCAGAATCTTGAGAATCATGGTTATGTCTGGTGGTGTTCCCGATATTATCACATACAACATATTAATTGGTGGTGTATGTAAGAAGGGACTCTTAGAATCTGCTCTTGACATGTTGGAGGATATGAGCTCAAGTGGTTGCCCCCCAGATGTGATCACTTATAACACAATTTTGCGTTGTATGTTTGATCACGGTAAGTTTGATCAGGCTGTTGGATTTTGGAAGGATCAGCTGAGAAAGGGATGCCCTCCTTATGTGATCACATATACAGTTCTTATTCAGCTAGTTTGCCAGCACTGTGGGATCGTACGGGCTCTAGAAGTATTGGAAGATCTGGCTATTGAAGGGTGTTATCCCGATCTCGTGACCTACAATTCACTGGTTAATTTTACTTGTAAACGAGGGAACTTCGGAGATACAGCTTTGGTTATTTATAATCTTCTATCACATGGGATGGAACCCAATGCTATAATCTTTAACTCTTTCCTCCACTCTCTTTGCAGCAGTGGCTACTGGGAGGAGGTAGACGAGATATTGTCGTGTATGAATGAGACTTCCCATCCTCCTACTGTCGTGACATACAATATTTTAATCAATGGGTTGTGCAAGTACGGGCTTCTAGATCGTGCCATTGACTTCCTTGACCAGATGGTTAGCCAAAGTTGCTCTCCTGATATCATCACCTATAACATCCTCTTGCGTGCTCTTTGTAAAGAGGAAATAATTGATGAAGCCCTTGAAATTCTTCATTTTCTCGGCAGTACCGACTGTTCTCCTAGTTTGATAACATATAACATTGTGATTGATGGATTGGTAAAAAAGGGTTGTATGGACAAAGCAATGGGAGTGTACGGGCGAATAATAGAGAGTGGGATAATTCCCGATGACATTACGCATCGATGTTTATTATCAGGGTTCTGTCGGGTGGATCTACTCGAGGAAGCTGTGGAAATTTTGAAGGAGATGGTTAAGAGAAACCACGCGGTCAGGAATAGTTCTTATAGATACATGATCCTTGGATCATGTAAGAACAAGAAATTGGATACTGCGATACAGGTCCTAGAAATTATGATTTCTAGTCAATCTAGACCCGACGAAGCAATTTATTCGGCAATAATTGAAGGGTTAGCTGTGGCTGGTATGACAGAAGAGGCTACAGAAGTGAGACAGAAATTGATTGAATTGAAGGTTTTCAAAGAAACTCTGGTGGATTGAATAAAATTTTGATGACACTGCTATGAGGCTTATCATCACCTGAGGCATATGAGAGTGGTAAAAAAAGTGGACCATCTTGAAGTTGATCCTTGTTTACAAAGTTAATCTGTCTTGATGAATGTTCTTTCTCTCAGAAACTGCCATTTTATCAATTCCTTTTTACAGGTTCTTTATGCAAATATTGCTCTTATTGATTTTATCTAATCTATGCTTTTTCTTCCATTAGGGTATGTTCGGGATTTTTATACAAGTGTGTTTGATTGTATAAGATTGGGAGTGTTTGGCAAAGCTACTAGCAGTAGTTTTTAGTTTCTTGTTATTAATTTTAGTTATAAGCTACAATATTTTTTATACACTCACAATTTCAGTTACAAGTTATAATTATATATATATTTTTATATTTTAGTTACAAGTTATAATTTTTATTAAATATTTACAACTTTTACTACAAATTACAATTTATAAGTTATTAATTTCAATAATACCATATATCACCGGTATATGGGTTTACATCCAATCTTATACGATGCTTAGAATTGTTTTTATGCCGTATTTGGTGCCAATGGGACTTATACAATGATTGTTGCAATGTTGATGTAGAATTTAACCACATCGACTTTATACAATAAATATAGTGTAAGTTTATTTTAAGATAAATATGGTATATGAAAGATTACTCATCGTCTAAGATTTCAATTCACTTAAATAATTTTGAAGATTTTTCAGTCAAAAAATAATGTTATTTAGTAAGGATAATTTAAAAAATTCATTTATTATCCATGTTATATTTGTCACTCTAAATAGTATATCGAATCAAGGATGGTACGAGAGAGGGGCGGATGGAGGCGGCTGTTACCTCTTAAGTTTTGAATTTTTTAAATTATTATAGTAGTATTATTTTTAAATTTTTTTAAAATTATATAGATTCGCTTCCAAAATTTTTTTAAAAAAAATTTAAAGATTGTATAGGTTTGCTTCTTTAAAATTTCTGTTTTGAAATTTAATACAGTCCTTAAAAAAAATCAAAAGTATTCTCATTTTTTTTAACCTATTAATTAAAAGAAAAAAAGTATCAAAAGTATTCTCACTTCTTGTAAAAAGACTACTCTAAGTTATGAAGAAAAGAAAAAAAATTAACCACACAGGTGGCATTTCATTTGGTCGGGATTTGTATCACCAAAGAAAACACCTCTCGTTTCCATCGGTCACAAAGCTCATAAAGATCGAAGCTCTGCTCACAAAAATTAGATAAACAATCAAACTAATTGGAGAGTAAGCTCACGGAACTCTGCTAATGAATTCCGCGCTCACCATTCACGAATATCTGCATGACTGGTTACGAATTCAACGCTCATTGGTTACCGTACACGAAACTAGTTAAAAGTGCATAAAAAAATTTGAAAAAATCGATAAACTGGTTTGGAGTGGTCCAAACCGTACAATTTGTCCGGTTCAATATGAAATTAGTCTTATTTTAATTTTTAATTTTTTAGAACAATTGTATACGATTCAGTTCTTAATTTTTATTAAAGAAATATTGTTTTAATAGAACTAAACTGTTTTTTTGTAAAAGCATATACATTTTATAATTTATATTTCTTATTTTTTTTAAAATTATTTTAATAATTTTAGTCTAAACAAATATATTAAAGAAAACAAAAAATAACTTAGTTTAAAATAGTCCTAAAAAATTAATATAAAATTATAATTATTGCATTCTAATATAAAAAAATATATATATATTTAACGTTTAACGCATCATTAAAAAAAATAATTTAAAAAAGGACTTACATTTGTGATCAACTAGCATTGTATTGAACGAGGGCTTATCTCTTGAATTTGTTTGAAAATGAACCAATGCGATTCCTACAACCTCTAAACGCCATTACCTTAGTTATTTAGTATGAGCAGTAAGCTCCATCTCTCTCTCATGTACTATTTTTTTATTTCAATTTTAAAAATTAAAGCTTTTTAACTATGAAAAAGCTCCATCTCTCTCTCTCATGTACTATTTTATTATTTTAATCTTAAAAATTAAGGCTTTTTAACTATGAAAATTTCTTGTTTTATTTTAGAATTAGTTAAATATAAATTGACATTTGAATCAATAAATGCATTGAGACTTGAATCCTGCTAATGCTATTGTTGACTATTAATATTTAAATTGTTTATCTGACATTCAGGTTATTAAATATTTAAATAAATTTAATTGTGCAAATTATTTTCAAATTGGTTAGAATATTCTTCAACCAAACATTGTGCATTTTATCTTTCGTGTTATTTTTTTACGAAACTAACTAAACTAAATACTTCTTTGAGAGTAATAGTTTCTTTGAGAGTAATATTTACACAATTTATATTGTTTGAAGTTAATATCGTTTTTCAAATGTTTGTTTTGAATTTTTTCATTACATTATTACATGGTTATTCGCTACCTCAAGATAAAAATCATACGTCCGTCCCTGTATCAAATTGAATAAATGTTTTAAAAGAATTCATTCCAAACATGAGATAAAATAGATGGTAAATTACACTGATCTCTTTTAAAGTTTTTAACAAAAATAGAAATACCTCATCTGCTGTCTAAAATGACACTGATCTCCTTTGTTAGTAAAAAAAAACTAACTCTGTTTAAATATTTTTTTAAAAGACATAAATACCCTTCTACTCCATGGGTATTGATGTAACAAGCAATGATGTCTTCACCAATACTCCATGCCCCCTGTTCAGACCTTTCTCACTCTCATAGCATGGCCTCCTTCCCATCTCTCTCTCTCTCTCTCTCTCTCTCTCTCAACACTCTAGGTTTGATATTGTACTGAACACATTGCTTCATTTATAGACTTCCTTAATCCTTAGTAGAACTATCATAATTAGGCATCGTCAAAAGAGCTTTGATTAGTTTTAGATCTTGAAATATCAATTTAGTAGAATTATTATTTTAGTGTAACCTTGGTGAATGGTCTAAATCAACTGTGAAAATATGGCGACTGAAACAATTTCGTCATCATGCTAAAATGAATATTTCCATCTTTTGGACTTCTTGCTGCGTTGATGATTCCTCTCTCTCTCTCTCTCTCTATATATATATATATATATATCGGTTCAATTGATGATTTCTTTCAGTATCCTGAGTTTGATTTGTCTCCTTCTTAGTCGAAGAGATGCTTTTGGTTTGATTTTGGGTTTGAAAATGGTGATCTCCATTTCTGAGAATTGGGCGTAAGCAATTATGAAACAAGGTAAAAAAAAAAAGAAGAAGAGATAAATGGATAGATAGTTCTTTGCTTTTTAGACAGGTGGACAATAGAGATAAAGAGAGAGAGAGAGATAAGGGTAAAATGGGGATATTAGCCATAAATTAGACAGAATCAAACTTTTTCTGTTATGTTACTAACATAAGTTTAATAATTGGGTTAACTTGAAATAAATAACTAAATCAGAGTGAACGATAGTGATATATACTTTATAAAGTAGAAAAAATATTTGTATTTTTATTTAAAATTTTAAGAGAAGTTAATATAATTTATTCTAAAATATAATGTCTTTATAATACGATGAATGTATTAAATTATATAATTATATTTTATTAAATTATATAATTATATTTAATTCTATCTCCCCTCTTATCAGAACCCGAAACATACTCTGAATGTTTCATCTGGTTAAGCTGTTCTTTAAAGTCGTGGAGTCTTGCCTGACATCTCCGATCATTATTCTAAGCTTAGGCAGTTAGCCCTAGGAATAATTATTTATTTATTTATTTGATATTGTTAATTTTTATTTTTAGTAATTTTTTTATTTAATTAAATTATTATATATTTAGACTCTTCTCATTGAGATGAGTCGAAATTTTTTTTATCAAAATATATATATAAAAAAAAAATTATACTAAAATAAATTAATAAGTCAAATTTTATTGCTTATTTTCGTATTTAATGAATTTTTTTTAATCTTTTGATCAAAACTCTTTACCTTTTGACTAAGAAAAATTAGGTAAATTACATTGACCTCCCTAGAGATTTTAGTCAAATATAATCAATTTCACTATTTTAAACAAATTATACTGACTTCCCTTACTGACTTAAATGTTGTTACAGTCAACTCCAAACCGTTAGGGTTTTGTTAATCACCGTTTGTGCGATTATTTTTATTTTCATTTTGCCCTTCAAAATGCAGTAGCCGTTTCTTTTTTTTTTGTTTTTTTTATTTTTATGAAGTTTATAAAATAATAAAATGATAGTTTAAATTCGTCAGAGTAATTTATCGGCGATCGAATTCGTTCACTAGCTGCGTTAGGTCGTTAAAAAGGTAGTGAATATTGTCGATCATTATATTCTCATTTTTCCTCTCAACATAGAAATCTGTTTCTTCTTCTTTTTTCTTTTTGTATAAAGTTTATACAACGATAATATTTCAGTTTGAATTTTTTAGAATAATTTACCGGCGATCAAAGCCGTTCACTAGCAGCGGTAGGTTGTCAAAAGAGTAGTGAACGTTGTCGATCGAGAAATAATTTATATTTTACAATTGATTGTGAGTGTAATAGCTAAAAAAAAAAGAAAAAAAAAGAGAAAGAACAGGAGTCGCAGCCCCCCACCGTTGCCGGTCACCGCCACCGCCGTCCACACCTGTCCTCCCGTGGTGTGGAGGAGGAGGAGAGAAGGAGAAAACATGAGAGTGAGAGAGATTACCGAGAAAGAGGGAGAGAGGAAAACAGCGGCGGCTCGGTGTTAGCGGCGTCGGCGATGGCCGTGGCGTGGTGGGCTGGCGTCAGCTGGTGGAGGAGTCGCCGGCAGTTCTGAACGGCAGCGATTGGCACTAGCAGTGAAACGAGAGAGAGAGAGATGATATTTGTGGGGGGTTCAACGAG
>JAOTRH010000025.1:11136034-11180207 GCA_034768845.1 Heliamphora exappendiculata | reverse complement strand
GTGATCTACTCACAAAACTATTAATGTCTAATTAATTTATTTTTTTATAAAAATAATCTACTTAATAAATATTACATAATAAATTGTTTCGATCTTTAAAATATATAAAAAAAAAGACTGAAATAATAAATTAATTGCATTCAAAGTAAAAAATACTGAGAGCATTCTCAATGTGAAAAATATTGAGAACATTCTTAGTGTTAACAATTCTAAGAATGTTTTCACTGGTGCGTGTGTGAGAACCTTCTCACTGGTCTTCTTTATTTTCTCCTCTCTTCCTCGGCAACTGTCACATCCCACCACCACCACCACCACCACCACCACCATTCTCAATGTGAAAAATACTAAGAACGTTCTCAGTGTTAACAACTCTGAGAACATTCTCAATGTCAACAACTCTGAAAATATTCTTACTGGTGCGTGTCTGAGAACATTCTCAGTGGCCTTCTTTCTTTTCTCCTCCCTTCCTCGACAACCACCGCCTCCCACCACCACCACCACCACCACCGGCGGATATTCTCCATTTTTGTGCTTACCTTCCCTGTTATCTGGTTGAGAGAGAGAGAGAGAGAGAGAGTGAGTGAGTGAGTGAGTGAGAGAAACTTTCATAGCACAGAGAAAAGAGAAACTAGTTAAAAAGAAAAAAACAAGAGACAGAAATAGATAAAATTTAGGGTACAAACAATGACTACATCATCATGTCTTTCTATCAAGATCTCCGCGCTCTAATTCGTCGCCACTTTGATCATCTCCTCATCGCGGCCGCGCGCCACCGCGAGTGGAGACGACGAGCATCAACAGCGGCAGTTCTTGGAGTAGATACCATCGAGATCCTGCTGCCGGGAGACCATCATCGACTGTCTCGTCGGCGACAAAGAGTTTCTGCTCGATTCAGAGGAGTTCCGTACTCACGTGCTTAGGTAAATTTTTTCAGTCATAATTTTCGAAATGTTTAGCATTCCTCTTCTTTTAATAAGCATCAAACATAAGAAAATAAAAACTTTAAAGCAACTAATTCAAGTATTTAACTTTAATTAAAATAAAAATTATTTCATAAATTTTTTCTTATTTAAGAAAAAATGAGACATACTTCTTATACATATATTTTTTAAATTTTATCATTTTTAATTTCAAATAAAATAAATAATTTATTAATGAGAATTTGACCCCAAAAAATAAAAAAAAAATCATTAGAAAAAAGCCACTTTAAAGTTTTTATAATAGTTTGTCTTTAATAAACTTTTTTAAAATTTAATTAAAATAATTACACCTTTAATTTTGTGTTATTATGAAGAAATAAAAAATTTAAAAATTTAAACCAATTAAATTTTTTTTTAAAAAAATAGAAAAGGAGGAAAAAAAACAAAATCCCAAACAATGCTTACAAATGAAAAAGGCAACAAATGATGTAATTGATCGTCTCCTTATTGCTAAGCTCCAAAAGTACCGGAAGTGATTCGGTAAAAATTTGGATAAGTTTATTCGTAGCATCACTCTATTTATACTTGTCAAAATAATTATTCAAATTTAAAATTATTTTAAAAAAAATAAAAATAAAATAAAATTACCGTATGTATTAATATTAAATTATGGACAATTCAATCAGCATATATTACCTTTTTATAAAATGAGATTAAAATTAGTAAACTAAATTTGGCGAGACTAACCATCTTATGAGGCTTTAAATATGATTAATTTTTAATTAATTAATAAATTAATTTACAAAGGAGGCCAGAAATATAAATTAAATACTTTTTTATTTATAAATACATATATAAATTTTAATTTTTTTAAATATAATGCAACTAAAATATAAAAATATTAAATTTATATCTCAGTTTATTCTCTATTTTGTATCTTTTTATTATTTTAGTTATAATTACTCATCAATTATTATTTTTTATCATATTATTTCTAGCCTTAAATTGAAAAATTCCGTTTATCGATTAATTTGCACTAATCAATTTAATTAAAGAAGCAAAATACTACAAACAATTAAATAATCATGCAAATACACAAGTCAACACAATAAACATCCGCACAATAGGGAAAGCAATTTTTTACGTAGAAAACTCTAAACTGGATAAAACTTACGAGACCACTCTGGGTCTAGAAAATCCAACACTATAGTAAAACGTTAGTTACAAGAGAATCTTACAACCCATGTTGGCTCCACAACCTATGAAAGTAATCATACTTTTACCGAATTCACGTGCACCAATTTTATGTTTAACTGTTGCTGGAATCTACCACTGGACTTTAGATGCTGACGAAATCTACTATCATACTTTAAACACATGAGAATCCACTCAAGCAATTCTAAGAATTTGAACAGATCGTTAAACATTTAAATCTTTGATAATTGACTTAACTACACATAAATTAAAAGATCATTAAATGATTGTTGACTGACTTGAGAGCTTTGTAATCAATAAACATGCACCTAGGTGGTTAGGATTTGTAATATAATAAGAACCCACCCAAAATATAAAACCCTAGCTAGCCGCCCCGCCCTTTGCCATTCCTATGTCTAAACCTGTGGTGTCATTAATTTTAGCATGATCTACTATTGATCTTCGATCACGATCAAGGACCACAGTTGAACTTAAGTACTATTCTAAATTTTGATATTTTTATTTACATTTATCCTTTTTTAATCTTTGGATAATTATTATTTTTATTTTTTTAAATTGTCTCAATAAAAGAAATTGAACAAATAAATAATTTTTATTTAAAGATAATTTTTTTCTAAAGACGATGTGTTTGTACATATTAAAAATTTGAAAAATAAAATCACTCAAAAATTAATTACAAACTGAAAGGTAAAATCACAAAAATTAGCATTTAACCTTATGTGCCATTAAATAATTTAAAAGTAATATTTAAGAATTAATTTTTTTATATTTTTAGTTACAAATGTACTAATTACCTTATGTTGCTTTCGAAATCATCCAACCTCTTTTTTCATCATGTTTATAATTTTTCTTTCAACAAACTTAACAAACTTGACGAACGGCCTTAACTTAAAGTCTTGAACATAGAAAGAATCTTTACAATTTGAATTTTTGACTAGTTGTCTGCCGAAACAGTATTTAATAATATTTTCACTTTGATGAAATAATAATATTGGGCACCTTCTTTTTTAAATAGCCATTTGAAAAAAATGTAAACATTTAAACATATATAAAGGGTCCAAAATATTTTGAGACCCTAATTAAAAATTAGCCTCTTTAATTAGCCTAGAAGCTGGAGCCTAAAACCATTGATTACGAGCCATAGTTAGTTAGTTCAAAAGGCCAATGGGTATGTTTTTAAAATTCTTCTTATTATAAGAAATTAAAATAATAGAAAATTCTAGTATAAAATAAAAATATTTAAATAAGCCAAAAAATTAGTGGGTCTTTTTTTATATTTATGGGGTATTTGGAAAAGCTACTACTAATGGCTTTTAACTTTCTGTTACTAATTTTAAATTATAAATTTTTTCAAACACTCACAACTTTTGGTATAATTTATAATTACTTTTTTTTTATTTTAGCTAAAATTTATAATTTTTATCAAATACTTACAATTTTCGCTATAAGTTATAATTTATAAGCTATTAACAATAATTTTGCCAAACACCACCTTTGTGATTTGTTTTTCAACTTAGTCTAAACAAATATGGTTTTTAGATTGCTCTTGACATAAAAAAATTTAAAATATAAAAATAATAAAAAAAAACAAAACAAAAAAACTGAATAGCCAAAAGCTATGCCAAACAAGAATTGAGTCGTATCTAGTGTCCATACATGTCTTCTTAATTATTCTTATATTGCGACTGGGCCAGAAAATCAACGTAGAGGAGCACCCACCAATCACAACTTCAAATTATTATTTTTTCTCATAACCAATGTCAATTAAGTAGTACAAAGCTAAAATAAATGCCCATTGTTGACGGTTGATGATCATCAAGCCATTAACGAGCTTAACCGTGGAGGAAAAGGTCTGGAGCCAAAAATAAAAGGAAAGAGAATAAATGTATCTTTAGGTGATTGATATACTAATATCAATGTTAAGTAAGAAAGGTCGACTAATGATGAACCGATCTGACAGCCACATCAGCATATGTGTCATCGAAGAAGTAAGAGCTCGTGGGCTAAGGGGCTGAGCATGGAGCGCAAGTCATCTAGTGTATCTGAGATGAAAAACCCAATACCACAATGCCTGTAGCTGACTTGCATGAACATTGAGTTATTATTAGCCGAGCTTAGAGTTCGTATGCCTGGATCTGATACCACAGTCGTCATGTCAAAATGGTTGCAAAAAAGTGATTCTGACGATGCAAAAAGAACACTCAACCCAAACATTAATAAAGATTCAACTTTAACTAACTAGGTATGTGAGAAAAATGATGACCCGGACCAAGTTGGGTCGGGTCAAGACTTCTCCATAAAAGAAGAGAGATTAATAGTTCAGGTATGCATAACATATTTCATAGAATAGAAACTATGTCCATTTTTACTCTCACACCTTCAAAGTGTTAGATAAATAAAAGGCAAAACAATATGTTTTGTAAAGAAACTAATAGTTCAGAAAATGAAAAACAATAAAAGATAATAAACAGTATGATTATAAATGATATTACTGTAGAAAAATTGAGAGCGAAACAGAACTGAACTAAACTGGAAATACAGAATTAATAGAACCTGTTATAGTAGGGTAATACTGATAAGGCTGATCAAGGCTCGTGTTTGACACGATGTCTTTAAAATGAAATTACTCTCGTTACGGTGCTTCGAATTGACAGCAAATGCCTCCCAGAATACAACGATCGGTGAGCAACAGAAGTAGCACAGTAATCTGTCGCTCCAGCGAACCGAAACTGAGTTCGAACTCTCTATTTGAACTCGGGAATGCAGAGTATGAAGAAGAACAAAATCACAGGAGAAGAGGGAGGATTTCATAATGATATCAGTGTTCTAAACTGGGTAAAGATCAGCCTTTAAATAAATAAAATTTTAACAAAAAGTTAAGGGTTGATCCGACCTATCCCGCAACCCACGGACCACGAACTCATGCCCGAACAGATGGGCGACGGCGGGTAGGTTCTCTCCCATCCACAAAACTGGGTACCCCCAAGGGGTACACTCCTTAGGCTCAACTTGACTTATATAAGCTACTCACCCATGTTTTCTACGACTAATGTGGGATGAAAAATAGTTACTACCATTTTGCTAACTTCTATAACATACTTTTGGTGTCAATTTCTCATTCACCTATTAACGGTTTTGAACGCTACAAAATTCATAATTAAACTATTTATGGAGATGAAAATCTAAGGATTTAGAATCATTAAAAAAGATTAATCAAATTTAAAATTATTTAACTTCAAAATAAGCTAAAATCATGTTCAACAAAGTGTTCAAAATCTACTATTTTTCAACACAAAGCCCACACTAACTCAATGGTTAAAAGGCCTTTCGGTTGATCAACCATCAGAGCATCTCTAGTCTATTTCTTAGTGCCGGAATACGTGGACAACTCTCATCCATTTAGCAGCCAGCAAAAAAGGGACCATAGATTCTCATCTTAAGTCTCTGTATTAAGTACATAGAATAACGACTACAAAATGATTTTTGTGTGCATGATTATAATTTTTTTTGTGTTGAGGTTCTGTTCCTCCTGTGTGGGATTTGTTCTTCTATATGAAAGGTTTCTATCTTCTTTTGAAGGGTTGCCTGGTACTCAATGTATATTTTAAAAATATATTGAATTTGTAATGTATTTAAAGTTTTTAACTTTTTTCAAAAAATAAAAAAAGAAAGAGAAAAAAAATCCAAAAAATGTAGTGTATGGTATGGAATCATCTTTGCTGAGCACAATTTTGTTTGAGTTTTTTTGTTTTTGTTTTGTTTTGTTTTTTGTTTTTCTTTTTTTAGAATCTTTTGGGGTTTATTTTAGGTACATATCATTTATTGATACCAAGTACATAAAAGGGGTTTTAGGGGAATTGATATCTTAACAGAAAAGCGCATTAAAATTGTAAAATAAATTGAAATGGTCAGGTACTACCGAACACGTACAGTTGTCAACAGCATGCATTTATTGATACCAAGTACATAAAAAGGGTCTCCTTTCCTCCATTTTGCTTCATTAATTGGTTCTGAAATCAGCACTCATTCTATAGTGTACGATATGATGTTTGTGTGGGGGTGAAATATGCATGGATGGAAACCCCACATTTTGTTATAAAAAAAAAAACGTACACTTATTCTCAAGGTGCTTTTTGCATTTCAAACTTGGCAATCGAATTGGATATGTATTTGAGTTAGGGGTGTAAATTTGATCGGAGTTCGTGGGTGGTTGAAGACCCGTTCAAGGTTCGATACTGTGTAAGCTCAGTATGATTCGGTCAAAGTTCGAGTTCGAATACTAGACCTGAGAGCTTAAGCTATTCTTCTTAAGCTCGTGGGCTGAGCCAGCCCAAATCTCGAGCCCGAGACCTGTTCATTTTGACCTGAGTCTGAGACCCACCCATTTGGCCCGTCCATTTTATAAAGTTTAAAATATAATATTTACGTAATTAGTTACGTTTTAATTTTGAATAATAAAATTTATATTGCATTTAATTACTTCAAGTATTCAAACTTATTATATTTATGTATTATAAATATTAATTTATAACACAATTTGTAAATTAATAGTAATATATAATAAGTAAACTAATTTATAAACCTATAATAAAATAATAAACTTATAATAAAATATAAACTTATGAACTAATAAACAAATAAAGTACAAACTTACATAATAAACTAATAATTAATAATAAACTAATAAACTATTAATAAACTAATATTAGACTATAAACTTATAAACTAAGTAACTAACCAACTAATAAACTCATAAAGTTATAAATTTATAATAAACTATAAAATATAAATTTAATAATTAATAGTCTTACACAATAACTCAAAAAAACAAAAAAAAAAGAACAAAAAATTAAAAAGTCCGCGAAAAGCTCGGGCTGTGGCCGGAGCCCAAGGCTGGAGCCCAAGGCCTCTACCAATAGGTCTGGACTTATCCCTCCCCCCAAAATCCTAGCTCGGTCTGAACTTTTGGCGGGAACCCTTTGGGCTTGGGCTGGGCTTAGCCCCCCCGATTACATGCAGTCGGGTCGGATCGGACCAAAATTACAAACCTAATTTCAATGGACGTAAAAAAGTGAACCTAAAAAATCTCTGAGTTTGTTGCATCAAATATAAATAGAGTTAACAATGCTTTAGAAACACGTAATGGGAGAAAATGCTTTTCATTCAATAATGATCATTTTCGTCACGTTGTAGATATTTATAAGACTTATATATATATTAGGTAACTATACACGAGATAAATATGATAAGGATAACAATTTGAATTCAAGTGTTATATTAGAATTCAAATGGTATTGGCTGACATCTCCCCACAAGTTGATGGCTGGGGGAGGACGTTCAACTTGGAACAAAGGGTATGGAAGCGTGTGGAAGGGAAGGCTTTTGGTAAAAATATCCGCAATTTGATCTTTGATGCTGAAATAGTGGACTGAGTGATCGCCATAAGTTGGACCAATGTTGTCACAGCATAAAGAGGTGGAAGATGGAAGGTCGATTCCAAGTTCAAATAAAAGAGGCAGAATCTAGGAGAATTCAGCAACAGCATCCGCAGCAGCCTTGTATTCAAATTCAATAGATGAGTGAGCCATCGTCTATTGCTTACGAGAGGACTAAGAGATTAAATTCACACCAAGATAGATGGCATAACCACCATTAGATTTGCGGTCATCAAAGCAGCCGGCAAATCAAAATCAGAAAAGGCCTGTAACTTCATTAAGGGAGAGCAAAAAAGGAAGAGCCCAAGATTAATAGAATGCTTGAATAACGCAAGATGTGCTTGACTAGAATCTAGTGATCCTCACAAGAGTTATGCATGAATTGACAGGCCTTGTTAACATCAAAGGAAATATCGGGACGAGTGAGAGTTAAGTACTGCAACATGCCTACAAGCTGACGATATTGAGAGGGATCCTATTGAGGCTTGCCACCAAACTTAGAGAGGGCATTCGAAGAGGAGATTGGAGTGTGAACTCCCTTGCAGTTGGTCATGGATGTTTTACTAAGAATTTCTTGGATGAAATGCCTTTGAGAGAGTAGAAGACCCGGGCCATGGGGAACAACTTCAATACCCAAAAAATAGTGAAAGGGACCCAAATCCTTCAAAGCAAAGGTACCTAACCTGGTAATAAGAGCCGAGACCATAGAAGTAGTGTTGCCAATAACTAAGATGTCATCCACATAAATTAGCACAAAGAGATGGACAAGACCACGAGAATAAATAACGATATGTCAATCTTGGAGGATGTAAAACCTAATTGAAGTAGTTGTGTGGTAAGGCGATGAAACCACGCATGGGGCGCCTAATTGAGTCCATAGAGACTTCGATGAAGCTTGCAAACAAACATGGGTCGATCGGGATCATTAAAGCCTGCGGGTTCAGACATATATACATCATCATGCAAAAGACCATGTAAAAAGGCATTTTGAACATCTAGTTGCCGAATGGGCCAACCATGTGAAATGACAAGAGAGAGAATGATACAAATTGTAGTAGGTTTAACAACAGGACTGGAGGTCTCAGAGTAGTCAAAGCCATATTATTGATGAAAGCCATTGGCAACCAACCAGGCTTTATAGCGCTCAATGGTAACCATCCGCTTTATGTTTGATACGGTACACCCACTTACAATCGACAACATTCATGTGATAGGAATGGGGAACAAGAGTCCAAGTGTTATTACAGAGAAGAGCATTGACCTCAGCTGCCATGGCAGAGTGCCAATGAGCTGTTTTATTAACCTTCATAAAATAGGTAGGCTCAATGGAAGATGTGGGTCGTGGGTTTGAGGTGGGAGCAAGAGAGAGGTGTGCTTGTTTTGGGCGATGACGTAAGATCATGGGGTGGGTCCGTTTGGGTGGAGATAATCGATGGAGAAAAGGGAAGATCAACAACTAACTTGAGGCTAGGATGATTAGAGATCCATGAGGGGGAAGAAGGAGTAGAAGGAGGAATATGAGATAAGAAAGCAGGTGAAGGAATAGAAGTGGATGAGGACAAAAGAGGATTAGATTTTGCGTGTGAGACGTTAGGATGAGTTGGGGTGGGAGGTGAGCTGAGAAGAAGCCGGTGAGATTGTAGCGGAGATTCCGTATTTTCCCGAGGGTCTAGACCCGTAGTTGGGAAATAGGGAGATGAGAATAACGTATGTGAATTAGGTGGGGCGAGATTAGAGCGGGAATGAAGCTGGATTGGCTAAGATTTGTTGGGAGTGGCCAAGATTTCATGAGGTGTCGCATGAAATGAGGATAAGAGGTTCAGTGGTTGGAGTGGATGAGGTGCATGGATAAGGATTGGCGGGATGATGGATTGAGGCACATGGATGAGGATCATGTTGTAGAACAGTTGATACGCATGGATTGAAATTGACAACCGTGTTTGGTGGATCAGGTGAGGTGCATGGGGTAGATCCGAGTTTGGTAGGGGTAGGAGAGGGGCCAAAAGTAATCTGGTATGGTGGAATTAAGCTTGTATGGCGTGAAATAGAAGTAGAATTGGATAATAAATTAATCGGGTGTGGGAAAAGAATGGTGGAAGTGGAAGCCCACATGGTGCAACCAACACGAGAGGGAGGTGTGGGTCCTAATCGGTAAGGGCTTGAGAAAGGAAAATTATTTTCATCAAATCGAACATTGCGTGCAATATAAAGCAGGTTGAGAATGAGTATCAAGATAGCGAAACCCAAGGTGAGAATTACTATACCTCAAGAAAACACAACAGGTGGATTTAAAATCCATCTTATGTTTATGATAAGGACGGAGATAAGGGAGCAAAGACAACCAAACACCTTCAAGAATGAATAATCGAGAGGGTGACGATATAATCTCTAAAATGAGTTTTGACCAAAAATAGCAGTGGTGGGGGGCAATTAATAAGATACACGGTGGTATAAAACGCATAATGCCAATATTTTTTAGGAACAGAACTGTGACCCATAAGAGAGAGACCCATTTCAACAACTTGGTGGTGGCAACGCTTAACAATGACATTTTTCTCATGAGTATGAGGACAAGAGAGGCGGTGAATAATCCCAACCTGTTCAAAATATTTATGAATCTTGCGCTACTCACCATCCCAATCAGTTTGGATTGATTTGATTTTAGAATTAAAAAAGCATTCAACCATGATTTAAAATTTGGGAAAAATAATAAGCACCTCATATTTATGGATCATTAGATAATATCATATAAATTTAGAATAATCATCCAAAAAAATGACATAAAAGTGATATTCATTTATTGAAGGAATTGGAGACGGGCCCCATACATTAGAATGAATAATTTCCAAATGAGCAGTATTTAATGAATGAGTAAGACTTAAAGACAGCTCGGACAACTTTCCAAGTTGACAAGAAGAACACATAAAACATTTAAAAGAAGAAAAAATATTATTATGACGAAGAACTTGATGAAGAGCGGCTTGATGAGGATGACCCAGGCGACGATTCCAACAATTAAAAGAATCTTTTGCATTAGCAAAAAGAGAAGGGGATGCTGAAACCACATACGACAACAAATGGAATTGATAGAGGCCATCTTTGTTCAATTCGGAGATGAGGATTTTCTTGGTAACTTGAACCTTGACAAGAAAAAAAGAAGGATAAAATTCAAAAAAGACATTACCATCAGTACAAAATTGATGAACCGAGAGAAGATATTTGGAGAGAGTTGGAACATGTAGAATATTAGATAATAAGAAAGTATGAGTAGAATAGCGAAGTAATGAGGAACCGATATGTGAAATAGATAGACTTGTACCATTGCCTACATGCAGTTGGTCATTACTGTGATATTCTTCATAGTGAGTGAGATTGGGAGGATCGGGTGTAGCATGAGGGGTGGCACCAGTATTGGAAAAGCAATCATAATGATGGGACAGACCACTTTTGGAGAGGCAGCCATATGAGCAGTAGATATTGGTTAACCATGATTATAGCGTTGATAGCAAGTAGAAGCCAGATGATTTATACCATTGCAAATCTGGCATCGAGGACATGTGTCACCATGAAAAGGACGAAAGTCATTAGGAAAAGGGTTTTGACCACCCCAATTGGCCACAAGAGCGAGATCCATAGGACGAGTTACCACGACCACAATTGTGGCGAGAGAAAGAACCATTACGGTTATCACGATGAGAAAGATTAGCAACAGGAGAAATATCAATCAGAGTTGTTAGGAGAGCGGTGGAGAACTCTGCATGAAGAAATTCATGACTAAGGACTAGTGAGTGCAATTCAAAAAATGAGATGGAATCAGGACAAGCAGCAACAGTGGTGACAAGATTCTTAAATTCAGGACGAAGGCCTTTGAAAATATAAATGTTGAAATTAGCAGGTGAAAGAGGGAGACCTGCTGCAGCAAGTTCATCGAAGATGGGTTTAGCCTTATGAAGAAAAAGGATACAAACTTATCATTTTGCTTCATTTACTAGAGTTGCAAATAAAGCTGAAGAGCACGAGTGTTGCTTGGAGAAGCCAAAACGGCTTCAAGAGTTTTCCAAATGGCATGGGAAGAGGTTAAACCAACAATGAGTGGTATAACATCCTCAGATAGAGAAGCGATAAGAAGACTCACGAGCATCTGATCTTGACATATCCAAGAATGGTGCGCCGACTTGGGTTCGAAAGATGGCACTCCATCCGAAATGATGAGAGAATAAGGGCATACACTCGTACCATCAACATAACCCATGAGATTATAGCAACGAAGAAATAGAACTAGCAGAATTTTCCAATAAAGATAGTTGGTCGTAAAATTTCTAAAGAGAGGTTTGCACATTGGAGGGAGTCGATGAAGAAGATGTACTATGTCATTAAGCTTTGAGCTCTGATACCAAGTTAACAATGCTCTAGAAACATGTAATGGAGGAAAATGCTTTTCATTTAATAATGATCATCTACATTACACAATGTTGGTATTTATAAAACTCATACAAGTATAGATATATATTAGGTAACTATACACATAATAAATATGATAAGGATAACAATTTGAATTCAAATGGTAGCGGTTGACAAATAGATATGCAATCTTATATGGAGGTATATATATAGGGACAAATATTTTATACTCAGATTTTCTTAAAATCATTATTTCTCTTTTTATATCCATTCTTTCTAATCTTAAGTTACTAGTCTCAATGACGATATCATAAACTAATGGGTCATAAATTCCCAACTTGATGCCACAGCACCAGCGTCTAGAAAGGAAAAAGTAGAGGAAGTCTTGGCGAAAATTTATTTTAGGACAATCAAATAGACCAAAAGCTTGTTTGTTTTTCTAGATTTAAAGGATTTGAACGGACTAAAAACACGAGAGCGTATGAAATTAGAATTTATCTTCTCACATTACTATTTTTTTATCTTTCTTGTTGGATAGAGCTTTCGAATTGCTAGCATCAAATATGAGTGATGAATAATACCATACCATAATATTATTACTATTAGACTCTAATTAAGTATATTCACTCATTAATTAATAAATTAAAATAACTCTACAATTTTTATCGATCTCTTTTTTTATCACACTCCAATTTAATTTGAATGAAATATCTCATAACATACATAATTCTATTTTTGATCCCATGACACAACAATAAAAAAATATAGTACCTTTAGTATTACTTATTCCTCTTATACTATATAATTATATTATCTATCTGTTAGTATAGAAAAACATTCTGGACTTTTAATATTATTTATCACTGCATACTCTCTTAACCAATCCCATTCAGGCTAACAAATAAGTTCTAGTGGTCAATGATAAATTTCAAGTGTAATACTATTCAATAACTATATATCTTATTATTCTTATTAAATCTTATTTACCGTCCCATGTGCGATTAATATATTAATTTAATAGGTTCTACCAATTATTACTGTTGGATCAAGTATTTACCATCTCACCAAAACTCACAGTTAGTGATGAAGGCGCAATTTTATTTTTTTAAAGTGTACAACACTAAATGCCACAAGTTGACTGTGACTTGGCACAAATACAGACCTCCACCATGACAGAATGCTGGCCCAAACCTAGGCTAACAATTACAAACACCATTGTGACAAATCACATATTGAATATAATATGATAATTTACCATTACAGCATCAAAATTTTTAAGTGGTAAATATTTTAGGCTATTTGTTGTTTGTTATTCATTTCCGTTAACGGCGCTTGGTTGTAAAAGAGAAGGATGTAATTTTTCCAGGTCTATGAAGTTAATTGTATTTGACCGAAATCTAAAAAGAAGTTAGTGTAATTTATCCAAAAATTATTAGAAGAGAGTTATATGGGCAGGAAGGGTAAACCAAAGGCAACCCCAAGTGGTTGGCTTGGTGGTTGAGACTTGGAACTTAGGGGTTTATATTGAAAAAATTTATGTATACTTTTCGTGCATTTGTTATAATTAGAATAAATCGTAAAATTGGACTTATAAACCGTATGATTTTAATCATGAAAATAGATTAAGGCGAGCGTTCGAAGCTATGTCCTTAAGATAGATTTGTCCCTGCTATAGTGCTTACGATGTCATAGAAGTCTATCTCCAAGGATATAATGATCTAAATTCCACAGAAAAAGTACTTAATCGGTGGACCTGGCGCACCAAACGGTGTTTTGTACTTCCTTTACATAGAATCTAACACAATGTATACAATGTATTCACCACATAAACTATATCCCAAAACCAAAGGACGAACACGATATATATGGATGTACTCGTAACTACCCAGAATAGCCAAAAAATGAAAAGCCACGCCTATTCATACCTAATAGGTGCCACCAAAAGATACATTCCTAGAATGGTAACTAACAAATTACCATCTTCAACCAATTTTCATTCATATTAAAAAATAATTTAAATTATTTTTTCAACAATTCCCCACATGAATGAAAAATGATTGGATCGACTGTGCAAATGACAATGCAAGACTATGTAAACACAAAGAGAGTACAAGCAAAAACTTTTTCTATAAGGATAGGTGGTTTTTTGCCTTAAACCTTTCCTTGTGATAAACTATCGGACTTACTGACTAATCAGTGGACGTGATGTCTTGAACTGTTCAGCCATTTGTATAAATCAAGACAATATAATGTCACACAGAATCTTCTCTAACACAGTTTTGGTTCTCACGGTTGTGCCCATTTTGGTCCTAGGCAATTCCTAGTTTCATGAGTGCTTTAGAGAATGTAGTCTTATCATTATCATAGAAGTGGTCCCTTCTCACCCATATAGGTAAATTCTCATTAAGAGTATTATGTCATATCCCACTTAATTTCTCAAGATATGAGAATTATTAAAAGTATAGCTTATCCTAAATAACGTTATAGGTATCACTGTATTGTCATAGGAATGGGTAGGAAATATTATCTCCATAGTAATTCTACTGAGTCACACATAATTTGGTTGTCCCTTTGAACCTAGATCTTAGGATCTCCAGTTAGTTAGGTTGGGTTGCCATTGAGGTGACTCTTAATTCATAGACTTTAATCCAATTTTTCTCAATGATTTATCAACTAACTTTCCATACAACCTTTTGGTTAACGGATTCGCGATATTATCTTTTGACTATTATAGTCAATTGTGATATCTTCATTTGAGAGTAGTTATTTTATGGTATCGAGTCTATGATAATGATGTCGACGAGACTTATTGATACACATATTTGCTGCCCTTACACTTAATAAATGTAATTTATTGGCACGATGCGCAACCACATTGGAATATCATCATTTTGAAGCAACTTTTCTTCTTCTCCAGCGTTGTTTAAAGCTATAAACTCTGATTCCATTGTGGACCTCACAATACACGTCTATTTTGACGATTTCCATGACACAGTTGAACACCGAAAGTGAATACGTATCCACTTGTAGATTTTGAGTCATTAGTATCAGATATCCAATTTGTATCATTGTACCCTTCTAGTACAGCTGGATATCTGGTGTAGTATAATACATAGTTTTTTGTATATCTTAAATACCTTAGTACCCTTATGATTGGCTGCCAATGATCAGTCCCAGAGTTACTAGTATACCTGCTCAATTTGCTCACAGTATATGCCAAATCATGTCTCGTACAATTAATTAAGTACATGAGATTCCCAATAATATGGGAATATTTCAATTGTGATATGCCTTTATCTATATTCTTGGACAAATGAAGATTTATATCTACAGGTGTCCTTACAATGCGGGTATGACCCTTATCAAACTTCTCAATAATTTTTCCTACATAATAGGACTGAGATAAGGCATATCCATAAGATGTTTTAGTGATCTTCATCCCTAGTGTAACATCTGCTATTCCCATATCTTTCATGTCAGTCCTTTTGCTCAACATATTCTTAGTAGTTTTAATTTTAGTATTATTACTATCCAAGATTAGTATGTCATTAATATACAAACAAACAATGATATAACCTTTATTAGTATCTTTCATATAGACACATTTGGCACACTCATTTATTTTGAAATCATTTGACAGTATTAAACTGTCAAATTTTTCATGCCATTGTTTAGGTGCTTAATTTAATCTGTAGAAGGATTTAACAAGTTTACAGACCTTCTTCTCATGCCCTAGAGCTACAAATCTCTCAAGTTGTTCCATATAGATTTTTTCATTTAAATCTCCATTTAAAAAGACTGTCTTAATATCTATTTTACGAATTTCTAGATCAAACAATGATGCAATAGAAATTAATATCCTAATAGAAGTTATTCTGGTCACAGGCGAGTAGGTTTCAAAATAGCCTACCCATTCAGTTTGCCTGTATCCCTTAACTACAAGCCTCGCCTTGTATTTTTGAATTGATCCATGTGCTCTCATTTTTCTCTTAAATATCCATTTATATCCAAGAGGCTTACAAACAGGTGGAAGGTCGATCAGTTCCCAAGTATGATTTTGCGAGATAGATTCAATTTCACTATTGATTGCCTCTTTCCACAAAGTTGCATCCGGAAGGACATTGCTGCCTTAAAAGTTTGAGGCTCATTTTCTAACCAAAATGTTAAAAAATTCAGACCAAAAGATTTGGATATTCTAGCTTATTTACTACCTCTAGGTTTATCATTCTATCTCAATCCTTGATCTTCATCTTCTACTTTACTACTGCCTATTGCAGTATCATAAGTTCTTTTAAGTGAACATATCTCTTGTGTAGATTTTCATGAAAATACATGTTCAAAAAACGATGCATTTTTAGATTCCATAACCGTGTTTACTTGAATATCAGGATTATTACTTCTGTGTACTAAAAATCGATATGCGCTACTATTATTTGCATATCCTATAAATATACAATCAATAATTTTTGATCTTATCTTGACCTTTTTAGGATATGGAACCACCACCTTAGCTTGACACCCCCACACTCTTAAGAATTTATAAAAAGATTTTCTACCGTTCCATAATTCATACGGAGTCTTGTTCATTTTCTTGTCGGGTATCTTATTAAGAATGTAATTGGCAGAAAGTATCCTTCTCCCCACAAGTTCTGAGGTGATCTAGAACTAATGAGTAAAGTATTCATCATTTTTTTTAAAGTTCGGTTCTTTCGTTCAGCAACTCTATTTTGCTGTGGAGTATAAGGAGTTGTTGTTTGATAGATAATTCCATGTTGTGAACAGAATTCATTGAATGGTGATTCATATTCACCTCTCCTATCACTCCTTAAGTCTTTAATATTTTTGCCAAGTTAGTTCTCAACCTCTGTTTTATACAATATAAAACTTTCTAAAGCTCCGTCTTTGCTTCTTAACAAATATACATAGCAATATCTAGTACAATCATCTATAAAAGTGATTAAGTACTTTTTGTCTTTTCGTGTTTGGACAATTTTCAAATAACATATATCACTATGGATTAAACCAAGAGGCTAGTACTTCTCTCCACATATTAGAAACGCGCTTTAGATAATTTAGCTTCTATACAAGTTTTACATTTATAATTTTAGTCAATATCAATTTTAGGCAAATAATCCATGTTAACTAATCTACCCAAAAATTCAAAATTAACATATCCTAATCTACTATGTTTTGCATAAGAAGACTCAGGCATATAAACAGAATATGTAATCTTATTAATTTTAGGAATAATAATTAGTACATTTAGTTTGAACAAGCCGTCTAATAAGTACTTATTCCCTACATACATGCCCTCCTTACTTAGAACAAACTTGTCAGACACAAAGACCAGCTTAAAACCATTTTTGCTTAACAAAGATCCTGACACTAGATTTTTTCATATCTTTGGCACATACAGGACATTGTTCAGCGTCAGCTCCTTGCCTGAGGTCATCTTCAGCACAATCTTCCTTTGTCCTTTCACTTTTTCAGTAGCAGAGTTTTCCATGAAAAGTTGTTCTCCACTTGTCACTACTTGATAAGTGGTGAACATCTTCTGATCCGCACAAACATACTTGGTTACACCGGTATCCACCCACTACTCCTTAGGGTTATATCCAACCAAGTTAACCTCAAACACTACAGTTGTCAAGTTCATTTTAGACACATCAAATGAGAGATTCTCTATTTCAACAACGTTGACCTGAGCATTCTTCTGCCTCTTCGAGGCATTTCCTTAGTCTTTGCAACTTCGACAATCCTTAGCATGGTGGCCTTGTGGAGTGACCATGCTAATCTTCTTTGTATTGTTCCAATTTTATCTGATGTTAAATCATTTTTTTAATGTGAATGAAAATTGGTTGAAGATGATAATTTATTAGTTACCATTCTAGGGGTTTTTGTTAGCACCTATTCGGTATGAATAGGCGTGCATCTTCATTTCGTGACTATTCTGAATAGTCACGAGTACGTCTATATATATCGTGTTCGTCATTGGGTTTTGGGATATAGTTTATGTGGTGAATACATTGTATACATTGTGTCGGAGTCTATGTAAAGGGAGTACAAAACACTGTTTGGTTCGCCGGGTCCATCGATTGTAGTGCTTCTTCTGTTAAATTCATATAATTGTATCTTGGGAGATAGACGTCCGTAACACCGTAAGCACCATATAAGTCGGGACGAATCTGTCTTAAGGATATAGTGTTGAACGCTAGTCTTGATTTATTTTTATGATTAAAATCATACGATATGTAAGTTCAATTTTACGATTTATTTTAATTATAACAAATGCATGAAAGGTATAAATAAATTTTTCTAACAGTTTGTTTTCTCTTAGGTCTCAAGTTCAAAACTTCTTAGGTGCTATCAATTTTTTGGGACTAGTCTATACGAGACTTTGTCTCGAATTTAATTGTGATCCCCGCAAGTGGATAGTGGGATTGATCCGTCAAGAATTAGTCAAGATGCTCATCAGCTGGTCCGAACACCGTGAGTTATCAAAAGAAAAAAAAAAATAAACCAAAGGCAAATTCTCATTGAAATGCCTCAAAATTACAATGGAAGGAACTATTATGCCTTAGAATGGGCATCAAATGCCATCATTATCGTGGGTGTTTAGCAAAGGCTGAATATTTGGTTATTTCATTAGTTTTTTTTATTCTTTTAATTTATTTTACTTTTTGATTCTAAAATTTATTTGCACCTTGAAACTATCGGTTCATGCTTTAGAATGGGCATCAAATACCATCATCATCGTGGGTGGTTTGGCTAAGATTCAAGATTGGTTTTTTTATTAGTTTTTTCTTCTTTTAGTGAATTATTTTAGTTTTTTGATCAAGATTGCTTATAACTTGACTAGAGAAACTTGAAAATAAGAATTAGACATATAAGTTTTGTAAATAAAGTCCAATAAAACAAAAAACAAATTTATTTAGGTGGCTTTTTTACTTTTTTTTGGTGAATAAACTCGAACTGGCTTTCAAATAGAAAACAAATTATCATTTGTTTTTTTTTTTGTTATTTATTTTTATTAGGCTTTTTTCTTGTTGAAGTCTTTTACAGACATTTTCAAATATAGTCTATTATTTATTCATAGCATTTATTTACTAATCAAGTTAAATATAAAAAACCTACAAAGTTTTGATGAAAAGTTAAGAAAGATTTCATTTAAAGCTTTAATCAGGATGCCAAACGAGATGGATCATCATCTCATGATTCTCATCAAATATCTGTCAAGTGCAAAAAAGCATCTGATACAACAACTTTTGAAATTAAGGGCGCCCAGTTGAGTTATTCTATTCCCTCAAATTGATTGTCTGTCTGTTTACCATTGTTAATCATGTGGAATTTGGTTCGCTAGGCCCAATTCATGACTCGATTTGTTTTAGACCTGTTACGGTTTTAAATGAGTATTTTTGTAAGACTTAGTTCATAAAGTGGAGAATCGGATGAAAACTTTTCTCACCCATTTTTGTTTATACCCGTTTGGGTATATATATTTATCGCTTCTTGTTAGGGTTTTGTACTATTGAGATTTAAGGCACAAATCCACTAAATAAGATCTGATGGGATAGCAAAAAAATTCGCGTAGGTTATGATCTACACAAAGCAAATAAATAATATTAAGAACCATCAAGAACACAAAATTTACGTGGTTGGGCTGACTGTCTACATCTACGGGAGAACAAAAAAAAAATCCACTATTATCAATAAGGATTATAAGAACTAATTCTATGCTATCTGATCTCTAAATCTGAGCCTCGTTTTAGTATATCTAAGTCTTTCTTTACACTATCTGACCTCAACTTAAGCTTCTCTAGTGTATCCTCACATTGTGTCTCACTATCTATGTGCCTTAAGGTTTTTTGTGCTTAAACTTCATTTATATAGATTTCAAAGGAATCTTAATTAAAATTCCAAGTCAATAAACTGGTTACCCAAAAGTTCACTAGCGTAATCCCTATGTGATTTAGAAAAACCCAATGTCTGTTAAATTTCTTATCCTTTAATACTACCGATTGACTATGGTTTTTCAAATTTAATATTAACAAACTTGATCTATCAAAATCAGATTTAAATCAATCCCAACATCTACCCTTGTATTGTATTATCTACTCTTATAGTGAAATTGTTGTAACTTCATAGACATAATCTTAATTTTGAGTAAACTACATAAATCGTGTGTCTGTGTATATTTGCACTATTTTTTCTTATTTTCTGTTTTATACCATAACAACCACTTGTCTATTCCGATCCTTGCAATAATTTGAGCTATAAATAGTCGAGTTCCAAAGGAGATGGATATACACCCTTGAGGCCAGCAAGGTAAAGAAGCTTGATCAGAAGAATGGCATCGCTGAAGGCTGAGACGAAACCTGTTGGTTCCCAACTAGCTGGTGCTGGGCTAGCCAAGAAGGACCCTCCCAAAGCTCCAGCCTCAAGTCAGGCCCCTAAGAAGACTCAGGAGCCTAAGAAGAAGGTACACACTCTACTCGGCTCGAACAAACGAGTTTGGCTCTCGTATAAACTCTACTCGACTCGAATAAGCTCGAAAATAGTTCGTTTAACTCGGCTTGTCTTTAAGAACATGTATAAATACTCTTGTAAAATTTAGAGCCTCTATCATACTTCATTTTTTTAAAATTAAAACAATGAAAGAAACTTGAATATAATTAAGTTCGAACTCGAGCTCGAGCTCGTGCTCTAGTTGGCTCGTTTATTTTACTACTCGAGCCAAGCTCAAATCGAGTTCGAACATTATCATTTTTATACGTGCTGAGCTCGAATAAGAGTGACTAACTTTATTCGAGATCGAGCAGAGTTCGAATATCATACAATTTTTTCAAATTCAAGAAAAGGTTCAGCTCGATTACACTCGGTTCGGTTCATTTGCACTCCTAAAAGCACCAAATAAAACTTCTCAAAACTAATCTTTTCTTTAATTGAATTTTTGGCCCATAAGTGAACAATTTAAACTTTGACAAATGTTTTGATGACACAGCTGTCAACACAAAAAAAAAGCTCAGAACTTCAAATAAGCAGCAACAAAAACTCTCAAAAGATTATTTTTTAATCATTCATTTTTAAAATTTTAAACAGAAGGATTAAAAAGTTGATTAATTTATGTTAGATATATATAACCAAACAAGGTCCTTATTGAGATTCTGTTCACTTGCAGGCATCAGGTAGCAGGCCAGCAGCAAAGAAGAAATAAGAAGTAAGAAGAAGAAGAAGAAGAAGAAGAAGAGAGAGCATGAGATATCCGATTCTATGAAGCTGCTAATTTATCAGTCCTTGTTACTTATTTCTGATATAACGAATTGAAAGCAATAGGTTGTGATATTTCTCTCTTCATGTAGCCATGTCTGAGGGTTCTGCTTAATTAAATAAAACATAAATATTTAAATGATCATTTGTTCTTTCACCTTAGTTATCTATCGAATTGTGTCTCAATGACATCGAGAATATTGGTTGGTGAGGTGGTCGAATGAAGATAACAATCGTTTATGTTCTGTAATGAAGACACTCCGCAATTAGCTTCAATTTACACAAAGCAATAGAAAAAATAAAGACAAATTACAAAAAACACAAGAAAATACGTGGTTCGATAATGTCTCTATATCCATGGGGGAGAATAAATTAATCCACTAGCTATAATCAATAAGGATTACATGTCTCTCTCACTCTTTGACATGAAACAAGCCTTTTTCAATATTCTCTTTTTCTATATCTTCTCTCAATCACTATTGAGTGCCTTCCTAAGTGTTAGGATATTTGGCAATTTCCAAGTTATGACAAAATCGTCGGAATTTGTATTTTGAGTCTATCTCTTATTGAGTTGGGATATCGTCTAGTGTATCCGCTCAGATTGCTTTAAGACTCCTCATCATTTGACATGCAAGTCTTCGATCTAAAGCTCTAAAGGGATATGACCTCCCTTAAGCATGAGCACTGATGCATTCATATTGTTCTTAAGGTTTATCAATCTTAGGGTACATTTTTGTATATGTTACATGGTTAAAAACCCTTGTTTTTTAAATTATGCATGTTGGGGCTTGTTGAGGGCTTGTTTGGGGCTTGAGCCCTCTTGGCACCAGTCTGGCGCTCGCAGACCGCTTGCTCAATGGTCGTAGAGCGCTTGAGTGCCTGTCTTCTAGAGAACAGTGCTTGCAGAGCGCTTGTTGAGGGCTTGAGCATTTTTTTGTTTGGAATTTCTAGAGAGCAGCACTCGTCGAGTGTTTGAGCACCCTTTTTGTTTTGAATTTCAAGAGAGCAGCGCTCAAGTGCTTCATCAGAGCGCTTGAATGCGCTCGCTGGGTGCTTGAGCGCCCAAACCTAGTTTCTGGTCAAATTATTTTTTAGCCTTTTTGTTATATAAGCCATCATGTTTTCGTCCATTATTATTGAATGAGATTTTCTAAACTTTCAAGGAGACCACAAAACCTCTATAAGTGCATTGCATTTACTCCCTCGTTCAATACTCCCTAATTTTTGTAGCAACCAAAGTGTTTTAAAATCATTTTCTAGAGTCATTCCACTCAGGTAATTTATTTCATAAAATCATATTTTTTCTTATACATTCACTCATCCTCTCATTCATCACACAATGGGATGAGTTGTTTCAGAGCTATTGCCTTACGGAGATCGAGACGTAGAACTCGTAGATGCTATGAAATTAATAAGGTGCTCGGGGAGCTAAGTCAAGAAGCAAAATTATGTATACATTAGGGTCATAGTTGTAATTCCTTTCTCGTTTTGTTTCTTCTACCATTGTTGATTCAGAATGGATTTTTGTATGTTGGTGTTATAATTTTCATCACAGAGATATACCCTAGGGTTTTCGGGTTAAATTTCTTGGGTTTCTCTTTTTTGTTTGTTTTATGTATTTATTAGACATCCTTGTTGCAAAAGAACTCAAAATTTGTATTTAAAGAAATATTAATTTTTAATTAGTCTATTCACCCCCACTAGGCATAATCTTCTGGTTATAACCTTTTTAATTGGTATCAGAGTCCTAGGTTCTCTCTTAGTTGGCTTTACTGCCAGAGTTAGATCATTCCTAGCTATGAATTCAGAGTTGGGTCGGAAAGGTACCTCTACACCATTAGGCCTCCATATTTTGATGGCAACAATCACCTCTATTGAAAGGCTGAGATGAAAGCGTTCCTAAATTCAATAGAAATTAGAGTTTGGAGATCCGCTCTCTACGGGTATGAGCCACCCACCATAGGAGATGCCACCACCAACGAAGTTAAGTTGAAAATCGACACCGAGTGGATTGGGATAGACAATGAGTGCTTGGACTATAACTACAAAGAACTTGATGTGGTGCCGGGATTTTGGAATTTTTAGAGTTCAAAAATAAGAAAATTTAAAAGATGTTTAGAAAATATTTTAATACATTGAAAGTCAAATTTGGAAAAAAAAAAATTTGTTAAAAATAGAGTCGCCACTTGATTTTTTAGGAAAATCAAGAAAAACAAAAATGACTACTGATCTTTAAAACATTAACCAGAGAAAAAAGGTTCGCGGGGGCTAAGGTACGAATCGAAAAAAGTGTTAAACATCTCATTCGCCCAACCATAAAGTTGGCCTATACTAATCATATATTATTCTTAATAGAATTTTCTTAAATGCATGCAAATATAAAAAATAGAGGTAAAGAGAGAACATCCAAAATCAAATTAAAAAAATACATTACATATGTATATAGAATGCCAAGATAAAGCAAATAAAAAATAAATCATAAGTCCTATAGCATGCAATTTCTAGTTAAAGAATACATAAAACAAACCGGCATGCGACATCAAAATTAACATGATTCAAAAATATGCTAGAAATTATTAAAATCAAATAAATATGAATTACTAACAATATAATCTAAACTATTCTACATATGATTTTAAAGCATATTTTAGAATTAACACACTAAACATGGACATTATCAAATAATCTATAAGGACATTAACATGATTAATTTTCATTAAAGAGAATGCTAAACTAAAAATATAAAGAGTACAAAAACTACTACATTAAAAGATTCAAAATGAAGAAAGCAACTAAATTAACAACAAGAATTTTATGTTTATGTTATATTTTTTTTGTTTTATCCATGCAAAAGGTTTAATAAAGAGAAAAGAAAACAAAAGAAAATCTACAAAAGAAGGTCTAACCAAATATAAAATGTTTTAACAGAAAATGCTATTAAACTAATAAAAAAAGATTTAAATTAAATACAATGTATTGAAAACAACAACTAAGCAATTACTTAATTAGCAAATATAAATATAGTATTGATAGCTACATCCACATAAATATAAGTACATTAATTATAACAATAATACCATCAAAAGTTATAATTGTCAAATTTGTTAGCACTATTTAATGAATTAATGAAAAGTAACAATGTATTAAGTGTGAATGTGAAACGTGGTTAAAATAACAACTAAGAAATTAATAAAAGTTACCAAATTACACATCAAGCAAATTAAATGGTATACAAGATTAATTATATAAATGAAAAAAAATATACGAATTTAAATTGAACTTAACCCGATCGCTCTAAGAGAGAGAAAATAGAGCCAAAAACATCGAGAATCCAAACAGAATGCCTAGATTGCTAGTGAATCCTCGAGTCGGGAAATGGTGTTAACTGTCCAATCCTCAAGTGATGATCCAATCAAAGTTAGGGTTTCAGAGCTTCGGCGATCGGGTTCTCGGTGCTTCGGCAGGATTTCGGCGTCGGGGTTCATAGTCTCTCGATGCTTCGGCAGAATGTCCCTCACTCAAATTCTCTCCCTCTCACTTTTTGTCTCTCCAAAACGTACCATGGGGTACGGTATTTATAGATTTCTTCAACCAATGAAACGCTGACACCTTTTGGAACACTTCAGGCCATTTAGAGTTGGCAGTCGCAGGGGTTCAGAGTAAGCGGTCGCCATAGAAAAAGAAGCTTCCAAGGGTTTCTTATGGCGATCGCCTTAATGCAAGATTGGCCCCATGGTTAGATATGGCGGTCACCACAATGCAAAGTGGCAGTCCCCACAATGTAAGGTGGCAGCCCATGGTTGGAGGTGGCGGTCACCACAATGCAAGGTGGCGGGCGCCATACTGCAAGGTGGCGGGTGTCATAATGCAAGGTGGCGGCCCATGGTTCAAGTTGGCAACTAGAGGTTTGGACATTGTGGGTTCACTGGTTCAAAGATTTGGCTTATTTGGCTTGGATACTGAGCTTGGATCATTCCTTGAGAATCGTTTAGAAACACCATTCTCTCTAATTTCATCATCGAATTCACTCAGACCAACCTAAGAATAGGCGGGGTCAAATTAGGGTGTCTACAATTGCCCATCTTTGATATAACTTGCAATAGCAATGCGTGATGCGAGTTATATCAAAAATTCAAAGACAACATCCATTTGATCGAGCCGTGAATCTTAGACCACAAACACATAAGCATACATATTATGTTGGTCGTACTCGAATTTCCATTGAGCTGCTTACATATTCTTTTGCTAGGAAACAGATCAAAACGTAGTTCCTAAAGCAGATATAAGATACAAAACAAAATGCAATATTGGTATGATCAAACAATACCCTAAAAATCAAGTCAAAATCTAAAGGGGGTACAATCAATCAAACAAGTCAAAGATCGAGTTAAGATCTAAGAACTCGACTAGAGATAAAATAATTAAAATGATCGAGTCAAGATCCTAAAAATTATCTTAACAGGGAAAGCAAACACGAATTAATGGGTCGAGTCAAGACCCAACAATTTGGAATGATAATGGGATAAGGATAACTAAAAAGTCGAGTCAAGACTTAAAATTATCTTCATCGGAGAGAACCACAAAATAATAGGTCAAGTCAAGACCTAAAAAACTCAGAACGAAACATGAGATAAAAATAATTAAAAGCCGAGTTATGGCTTAAAACTATTTTAATCGGAAAAGAAATCACGAATTAATAGGTCGAGTCAAGACCTCAAAATGAAGCACGGGATAAAAATAATTAAAAGCCGAGTCAAAGCTTAAAACTATTTTCATCGGAAAGAAATCACAAATTAATAGGTCGAGTTAACACCTAAAAATTCGAAACGAAACACGGGATAAAAATAATTAAAAACCGAGTCAATGCTTAAAACTATTTTCATCGGGAAAGAAACTACGAATTAATAGGTCAAGTCAAGACCTAAAAACTCAAAACGAAGTACAGGATAAAAATAATTAAAAGCTGAGTCAAGACTTAAAACTATTTTCATCGAAAAGAAATACCGCAGATTAGTAGGTCGAGTCAAGACCTAAAAACTCGGGACAAGCACGAGACAAAAATAATTAAAAGTGGAGTCAAGATTTTAAATCTTTTTTTAAATCCCAAAAACAGGCAAACAAACAATTATAGGGGCATTAAAAACACATAAAAAGCAATTATAACATAGGTACCTAGGGAGCAGGGCTTGAAAAACCTTAGACGCCTTCTGGACTTAGGGTGCCTGAGGAGCATAGCTTGAGTAACCTAAGATGCCTTCTAGACTTCGGATGCCTGAGAAGTAGGGCTTGAAACATAGGATACCTAACGCACTAGAACTTAGAAAACCTAAGACGCCTTCTGAACTTAGGGTGCCTGAGGAGCAGGGCTTGAGAAACCTAAGACGCTTTCGGGACTTAGGACCTAGATACCTTATGGACTAGGATTTGGAAAAAACTTAAGATACCTTATGGACTTTGAACCTAGACACCTTATAGACTAGGGTTTGAAGAAAATTTAAGACATTTTCTAGACTCAGGACCTAGACGCATTATGGACTAGGGTTTGGAGAAAACCTAATCAAGACACTTTTTAGACTTAGGACCTAAACACCTTATGGACTAGGATTTAGAGAAAACCTAAGACACCTTTTGGACTTAAGACTTAGACACCTCATGGACTAGGGTTTGGAGAAAACCTAATACACCTTCTGGATTTAAGACCTAAATGTCTTATGGATTAGGGTTTGGAGAAAACCTAAGACATCTTCTGAATTTAGGACCTAGACGCCTTATAGACTAAGGTTTTGGAGAGAACCTAAGGATTGTCACACACACACGAATCTAGGGTTGAAAGATTTGCCTGGCTCTCAGGGCTTAGGGTGCCTAATCTTCTAGAATTTGAAAGAATCGAAGGATCGTCACACACACACGAACCTAAGGTTTGAAAGATTTTTCTGGCTCACCAGGGCTTAGGGTACCTAGACAATGCTTTGTATATGACTAAGATTAAAAAAAAAAAAAACCTAAGACATCTTCTGAACTTAGGACCTATACGCCTTATGGACTAGAATTTGGAGAAAACCTAAGATACCTTCTGGACTTAGGACCTAGGCGCCTTATGGACTAGGATTTAGAGAAAACCTAAGACACCTTCTGGACTTAAGATCTAGACCCCTTATGGACTAGGGTTTAGAGAAAAACCTAAGACACCTTCTGGACTTAGAACCTAGACGCCTTATGGACTAGCGTTTGGAAAAAACCTAAGATACCTTCTGAACTTAGGACCTAGACGATGCTTCGTTTATGACTAGGGTTTGAAAAAAAACTTAAGACACCTTCTGAACTTAGGACCTGGACGCCTTCTGGACTAGAGTTTGGAGAAAATCTAAGATACCTTCTAGACTTAGGACCTAGTCGCCTTATGGACTAGGGTTTAGAAAAAACCTAAGACACTTTATGGACTTAGGACCTAGTGACCTTATGGATTAGGGTTTGGGAGAGGGTGCCTAGTGCACTAGGGCTTGGATCAACAAGCAATTACTAAGGGCCACTACACAGCTTTTGGGATCCACGGGCTTATGTTTTTTGCTTTAGCTTGAGGAGTTATGCCTCACTGTAGAGGAGTCCACCGCCATTCTTGATCTCGTCCCATAGAAGTTTGCGGCAATACCTTCCATGTTCATCTCTGCGAAGAGGTAGATCATACGTCTTTATGGTCTGACTGGCTATAAGGTTTTCTTCTTTATCCATAGGGATTCACTGGACACAGATTCTGCCCTACCAATTCCCTTAGTGACTTCAACTTCCAATTGCAACGCTATTATGTTCTGTGCATCTGTCTACTTGTCCAATGCCTTCTGGTTTCCTGTGATGGTCAGGTTAGCACTATTCTAGTGTACATTACTGAGCAAATAAGGGCAGGGAAGGACTTCGTGCCCTTAATTTTAGCTAAGACCTTGTTTGGTCTAGATGCTATCCATTGGGGTGTAACCACGTCCTTTATCGATAGTCTTCTGCTTCTCTAAGGTGAAACTCAAATCTCTACTTTTTTCGCTCTTCTATCTTTTTGTTGATTTTTCTCAATTTTTACCGTTCTTTCTTTTTTTCACTCTCTTTATTTTTCCACCTATCTCTTCTTTTTCTAATTTCTCTCGATTTTTATCTCTTTTCTCTTCTTTTTTTTCAGATCTGACTAAAAGAGAAAGTAAATCTTTTGTAGAAACTGGCTTTGAATGGGCACAACACTTTTGCCTTTGTCTACCGAGACAGCTTGGAGACAATATCTTTCTTCGCTGACTAGAAGAGACATCACTTGACAGTGCTTCTGATGGGGAACCCTTTTTATGACTTCGACCACTATAGAGCATCCAGACATCCTGCTGCTTGGTCTGCAGCTGTCTACCTTCTATTATCCAAATGGGAACATGATGCCATTTGGTCGAGATCAGATCATATTTTACGGTGTACGGGGACGTATGTATTCATCTTCCCTTTAACCCCCATTTCTAGCACAATATCAAGAGGCTTGACCATCTCGTTCACTAATGGAGATGCAGGAGTTGTCCCACACTGAACTCTCTGAGGAGTACAAGGCATGGTTGGTTCGGGATAAAGAGAGTAGAAACAAAAAGATGGAGAAAAACAAGTAGCAAAGAGAATGAAGATTTGAGAGATCTATTTTTCTTTTAGAATTTTGTAGCTTTCTTCTTTATTTAGAGTTTGGGACTTCCGTGCTCGCCTTTTACTTCCAAAGCCTTGTAAACGCAGTTGAAGTAATGAAAATCTCACATTTATCTAAAAAAGATTCACAATTATTTGAAGTTTTTTGATTTTTGTAATTAAACGACTTTATTATCAAAACTCAAAAATAAATTTGCGTTGATCATTACTCGGGTTTAAAGATGTCTAAAACAAAGAAAGTGGCCGAACTTCTTAAAAGAAGCTGCCTACGTATCCCAAGAAAGTGGAATCAGGCCCTAACGAAGTTCGGGCTCGATTTACTCTCGGGTATTAACACTCTCCTTTTGTGGTGCTCTAACTTTTGCTAAGGTCATCCTTTCAGGTTTTCAGCCTTGAAGGCTGCTCTAATTTTTGCTTGGGTCTCCTTTTCGATTTTTAAATCAACGAGATTTTATTTTATTTTATTTTTCTCTCAAGAGTAGTATTTTTTGAGCTGGTCCAAGTTGATTGGAGTAGAAAACGTGTTACCATCTAGATCCATGATGATTATAGCACTACCGGTCATAATAATCTTGATCAGATACGGCACGGTCCAATTTGGGTTGAACTTTTCCCTCGGATAAAAAAAAGAGCCCTAATTTCTTTAAGAACCAATCTCATTCTCTCAGGTCCCGGGTTTTGACTTTTTTTTAAACGCTCTACTTATCCTTGTATGTGGAACAAAGTTTGTAGTCTTCTTTCATCGAAGAAGAGAAGCTCTTCCATCCGATTCCTCTGCTATTATTTTGCGGGTCGAGTCACATCTTATACTTCTTGACCCTTTCAAAGAATTTCTACAGTGCTATGATATGGTCGTCTCGATCTTTGGACTTTACAATCATATCGTCTACATACACTTTGACTTCCTTGTGTATTATGCCATGCAACAATATAGTTGCAGCCCTTTGATAGATTACTCCTGCATTCTTCAAATCGAATGACATCATGCGGTAATAATAAGTGTCCCACAGTATAATGAATATCATTTTTTTTTTCTGTCTTTAGGGTCCATTAAAATTTGATTATACCCAAAAAAGCCATCCATAAACGATAAAAGAGCATGCCCCGTTGTGCTAGCTACTAAGACGTCAATGTGCGATAGTGGAAAGTCGTCTTTGGACTAGTCTTATTGAGATCTCAAAAATTCATACAAACTCTTATACGTCCATCCTCATTTAAAATCGGTACAATATTCACCACCCACTTTGGTTATTCGGTTACCATGAGAAAATTAGCATTGATCTGCTCGGTAACTTCTTCTTTGATCTTCAGAGCCTATTCTGGCTATATCCGTCTCAATTTCTATTTAACCGATTTAGCACCGAGATACAAAGGAATATGTTGTCGAACCATTTTGGGATCAATATCGGGCATATCCTCATATGTTTATGCAAAAACGTCTTAGAATTCTTTTAATAAAGTCATTAATTATTCATGTTCAACTGAAAATAAAAAAGAACTAATTTGGGTAATTTATGAGTTAATTTTATTAACCAGATTTATTGACAAAGTTTCTTCAATTATTAGTTGGGCACACATTTTTTTTTTTTATTAAAATTTTTAATTCTTTGGGGACATTCCATTCGAATTCAAAATCATCAGAAAGCATAAAAAATAAATCAAGCAAAGTATGATGATTGGAACCTTCGTTTATGTCATTGATATCAAAGAGAGCAGAGATTACAAAATTGAAAGCAAAAGGAGAGAGTGCACAGATAGACATGCCCTCGGACTCAACATCCAATTATCTGAACAAAGAAAAAACTAACAAGACTCAGACTCAGACTTGAGACTTGAATCATACAAATTACCAGAATCTAAAAATCAGTTGTGACATTCAGTGCAGATGGAGGTGGAATGACCTTATTGTTAATGATATCTTAAATGTCATGGTGGAGTTTCAGATAGTTGTCGGTTGGTTGTCCGTGGCTCTGATGATATGAGCAATATTGAGTGGGATCATAGCGTAGCAGTAAAGGGCTAGAAGGCAGCATTGGATCAAGAAGCTTTATCAGCCATTTCTCGATAAGTCAATTCAGGGCCGTGGACAGAGAGATATTAAGGGGAGTTAAAACTCTCCTTGGCGTTTTCGTCTACAACGACTGGTTGTTTCTTAGAAAAATTGATAAATGTAAAGAATTCGATCGATCTGATTGGGGGTTTAGCAAATTTACCTCATTAGAGTGAGATGCGGGGTTAGTGGAAGAGGTGGCATAATTTTGGTTGTTGGATGGGTAAGATCTTCTTGGCTTTTGGCTCGGCATAGCCTCGTCGATATCACCAGACTAGAATGCATCTTTTATCTAAACCCCGACATCAAATAGCTGCTTAAAAATGGAGAGCAGCTGTGTGTTCAAATAATGTTTCAGGGGGTATTGCAGATTCTTTATTAGAATCCTCACATGCTCTTTTTTTGTTGATCGATTTGTCTTTTTAGCTGCCTTTTCCCTCCACTTGGTCAGAAAATTCACAAACGACTCTCTGTTTTCTTAACGAGTGGTCTCCAACTCCTAAGTGGTTACATCTTGCTGGACATTATAGCTATATTGACTGATAAAAGCTGTGGTGATGTCCTCCCATATTCTGGTCTTTGCTTCATTGAGGGAGAGAAACCATTTCTAGGCCGCCCTAGAAAGAGATCGATGAAAGAGCTGGGCCTTTAGCTGGTCATCAATTTCCATTGGCGGTAGGGTACCAACATACATTCGGAGATAAATTATGGGTTCTTCGATTCCATTGAACTTCTCTATATTCGGCATCTTAAAATTTTTCGGTAGTTTGGTGTTTGGAAACAAACATAGTCCCCCCAGATCTAGCATATATTCCTCGATTCCCTTGGCCTTTCTAAGGACCTTCTCCATCCGGTCGATCTTTTTCGCTAGCACGGACTACCTGGACTGAGTAGCATTTTCCTCTTCTACCACAATCGGGTAAGGAACCCGAGGTGGCACAACAACTTGTGGTGTGTTTTATCCTGGTTATCATCCTAAAAATCTTCACCATTTTTATCCATATCCTCTGGCTGTCCATTTACACATGGTAAACGGGCCTGAATAGCCCGAATCTATGCTTGGCACTGATTTTGAGCCTGAGTTTGCTGCTCCACGACCCTTTGTATGTCAATAATTTCCCTCATCAGGGCTGTCAGCTTCACTTCATTCTCTGCCATTTCAGATGATTCAGCTGATTGTTTAGATATTCTGTAGAGTATGCCCGTTACTGATCTAGCGCAAACACGTGCTGACTATGACCTTTTTGGCTCAATAGTCTAAACCCGAAGAAAACCTGAATCTCAAAAGCGGAGTCACCAGTATCAGATACTTCTTGAAACAAAATTCTAACGACATGTAGCAAACATCTCAGATACCCAAAACAGCAACCCACAAGCAGATAATCACTAAAACTGAAGCAACGCCCCTGTCTGGCTCATACTGGTAGCATAACAACTAGACACCCAAAAACTAGAATGATGGATAAGAAGGAGATCAATCAAATTCTAGCAGAAATGTTTATCTGAAGAAATGGGTAATATTTCGGCAAGAAAATAGTTCTACGCAAAAGGGACCAATTTGACCTAAGATTCTAAAAAAAATGGATAGCATACCGGTAGGAACACAAAACTAGCTCACACGGGTCAAAGAACACGAGCTTAAACAAAAACGGGGTATAAAAACAACAACCCGGGAAGAACCAGGAAGGGAGAAAACTATCCTAAAGGCATCAAACCAGAACTTGCGCATGACCCTGGGAAGAAAACTAACAATATGAAAGCAAAACGAGGCAAAACTCGAAGGAAGAGCTAACCTAAACAACAACGAATAGTAGATAAACCTGGGTCAAACCCAAAAAAAGAAGAAGAAGAACTAGCCTAATCCAAACCTAACAAACGCAAATAGAACATACAATGGACAAAACAAATAATTCTACTAGGTTAGCAGCACCCAATGGGAGTTTCTAAGCTATTATATGTAAAAATAACTAATTTTGGTCAATAATTAGGGTACCTTCTGAATAGAGTCGAATATATACCTCCCATGCCTGGTGTAGTGCAGGACGTGGTCAAATGGTACACACGAACTCTTTTACTGCACCTATGAAAGCGTGCAGTCAATAAGGTTTGTCTGCCTTCCTAACGGTCCTCGAAACGGATAAATGATCGGGGTATTGGGTTGACTAGGCAGGGAGAGTGAAGAACAATGCACATGTATACGAGAATGCAAATGAAAAATTCATATTAAAAACTAATGATGTTTTCAAGTCTAACTCTCTTAATTGATTTTGCAAATCAACCCCTAGTAGAGTCACCAGAAAATACTGTAGTATCAAAATTTTAGGGTTTTTGGAGTTCGAAAATAAGAAATTTAAAAGATATTTAGAAAATATTTTAACAACTTGAAAGCCAAATTTTGAAAAACCCCTGTGTTGAAAATAGAGTCACCCCTTAGTTTTTGAGAAAAACTAAGAAAAACAAAAATAGTTACTGATCATTAAAACGTTAATCAAAGAAAAAAGATTCGGGGGCTAAAGTACGAATCGAAAAACGTGTTAGGCAACCCGTTCGTCCAACCATAAGGTTGACATCTACTAATCATCATTGGTTCTTAATAGGATTTCTCAAATACATACAAATATAGAAAATTGGGGTAAAGAGAGAACATCCAAAATTAAATAAGAAAAATATATAGCATATGTATATAGAATGCCAAAACAAAGCAAATAAAAAAAAATCTTAAATCCTATGGCATGCAATTTCTAACTAAATGATACATGAAACAAACCCGTATGCAATATCAAAATTAACATGATTCAAAAATATGTTAGAAATCATTAAAATTAAATAAACATGAATTATTAACAATATAACCTAAACTATTCTAAACATAGTTTTAAAATATATTTTAGAATTAACATACAAAACATGCACATTATCAAATAATCTAAAAGTACATTAACATGATTAATTTTTATTAAATAGAATGCTAAACTAAAAATATAAAGAGTACAAAAACTACTATATTAAAATATTCAAAATGAAGAAAGCAACTAAATTAACAACAAGAATTTTATGTTTTTTTTTATCTATGCAAAAGATTTAATAAAGAGAAAAGAAAATAAAAAAAAATCTACAAAAGAAGATCTAACCAAATATAAAAAGTTTTAAAAGAAAATGCTATTAAACTAATTAAAAAATGATCTAACTATTTATAATGGATTTTGTGGGTTTTATATAAAAACTAAACTAAACAAATAAAAGAAAAGTAAAATAAAAATTATAAAATGAGAGATGATGCTAATATTAGTAGATGTTGAATAAAAGAAAAGAAAAAAGAATATTATAAAAGAGAAAATTAAACTAATATTAAAAAGACAAAATTAAACTAACATTAAGAGATTTAACGCCTCTCAAGTGCCTCCAACTATAGTCCTGGTGAACTTCCACCACATATGAGCACTCCCCCTCAGTTAGAAGGCAGCAAAAATAACCCTCAAATCACCTTCCTCTATCTGAAGTGTATCCAAGATCCTGGTCACCAGCTCCAACCATTCAATGAATACCGTGGGTTTGGGATCCCTTGAAAAGGTAAAGGGTCCAGACGTAGGAACTCGCGCATTGCGACTGTCGCCCTCAGTTCAGGTACGCTCTCTTTCCCTCTAGAGACCTCAGCCAGCTGCCAAATGGAGCCTACCATCTCACACAATAGATCTCCATCAACAGGTCCTTGGGGTGCAATATCATCTCCAATATCTGGGATTAGAACATCCTTCCGGTCAGAACCATGACCACGACCTCGACCTCGGCCTCGTCCTTCCCACGTGGACGTAACTCTATACGAAAGCAACATAACAGGATAAGCTTCCCTACAACGTATTATTGCTAACGTAAAAGACATAATACACATAGGCATGCTAACACATAGCCACTTAAGATCATGTCAGCACATCTCACATACCGAGGAGAACCAACAAGAATGATGCGTCACTTTGGATAACCTACTTAGATTCCTTGCTAGAAATCACGTCCGCGAAACGCATCTCTAACATGGCTCCCAAGTTTGTTATCCCAAACGCCCGAATGCAAGACTAATCAGTCCTAAGGTCCAACCTCCATACCCACGTATACACCACAAACTATCATGCTGAACAGGCTATCATGCTTATGTTACAAAACGCTAAAACACATGCAATCAAGCACACGCACATCCTCATAAGGTGCCGTACCATCTTTTTCAAGGCTCTTAGGTATTCGAACCCAGAACTCTGATACCAAGTTGTCACGCCCCAAACACTAGGGTCACGCGAAAGCCCACCAAACACCGTTTAAGAAAACAAGATTTGCACTTGAAAAACCATCAACTCAAAATATATAGCAGTTGGATAAAGATTCCCAAAGTTCATCTCTCATAAGCAGTAAACATGTAGTTCTATACATGAATAAGTATATCGCCTCAAGGCGTACAAAAACTCGCCTTCAGAAACAGGCATCACATGTAATACAATATGTCTCAAAACAAGGATAAACTACAGCAAGTCCTCCATCACCACGGGCATCTAGGTCAACTCCACTTGCTCACCTGAAAAAAATTTGCACAAAATCCCACATTGTGAGCTGAAACCCAATAGGAACAGACTATAAAGCTATAAAGTAGGATATGCAATCATATACATGCAGACTCAACCACATGAGCCAAAATGGTTTTTCTCACAAAACCACAAGTTTTTCATCTACAAAACCATGCATAACATCCTCACAGATATCATGCCACGATTGAGGGAAAGCAGTAATAAAACAGTATGCTCCACTCGGGCCACACAATCGAGGAGTAAGAGATAAAAATAAAATCTTATGTACCGACTCTACCACACAGACAAAGGTAACAACTATAGACTTCTGTCAATTACTGTAGTCCTGAATCACTAAAGGACGGCTAGGTAATGACAAATTCTATACGGAGTCACAACAACGATGCCATTCACGGAGGCAACCGACGCCATTCACGGAGGCAACCGACTCTTTACGAATTTTCACGACCGATGGACGAAGTATCCAATACCACGTTTACGGGAATTAACCCGAGAGACCGTAGCGAACCCATTCTGCGCACATTCTTGGACTTCCACCAAGGAGCAATAGAAGCCCAACTCATCATACCCGCTATTATGGTACATCTTTGGAAAATATTTAAGAAACCATCACGTAAAACAGCTACACAACACATGTATAAAAGAGATCCAATCCATCAAGAGGGAGACCAACTAGAATGTAAAAACACACTCCCATCAAACGTTTTCAAAGTTGAGATGCAACCCCAAGGGTTAGCTCCAAACCTAAAAAAAAAACATATTTTTCAAGTTTTCATAAAAACTCCTTTTTCAAACCATCCTTCTTCCCAAAAGAACCACCAAACCACCAAAGAAAACACCAAACGCCCACAAAGGACCCCAGTCGACTGGACCCTAGCCCACAGTCGACTGAAAACTCTCAGCAAAAGAAGAAAAACAAAACAGAAGCATGTCAGTCGACTAACCTGGGAGGTTCAGTCGACTGACCTCCCAAAAACATGATCCAGTCGACTGATCATCAAGATCCAGTCGACTGACTTGCCCAGAAAATATTTTTGAGCCACAGTTTTAGCCTCTAAACCTTAAACCAAACCTCCAAACCTCCAAACATCCATCCAACACCCTCGGACATCCGCACGTCCAAACCCAACACCAAAACTTTAAAAGAAATCTCTCGAAACACACCTTCATCCACCGAAAATGATGTAAAATGGTTTTAAACGAAAAATCTGATTTAAACATAAATCACCTTTCATGCATTTTTAAATGGTAGAGATGCATAAGATTACACGTAACACCATTTAACAACTATACCGTCTAGAATCCTACCTTGGTGAGTTAAAAACTCGACGCCTTGATCGACGTGCAAAATCAAGTTTCGCCGAAATAAAATTCTGTTCGGATGAAAGCATAAACCACGATACCAATAACAAACATCGGTAGTTGGATCGTCGAAAATTAAGCCCCGGGCCCCCGAGAAGTTAGAGAGAAGGTAAAGAGAAAAAGGAAGAAACTCAGTCAAGAAGTTTTAAAAAATATCTTTTGAAAATATCTAACGCCAGATATTTATAGGCCTCAAAAATATTTTTTTTTCTAAATTTTTTAAAATTCGCACTGTAACTCCCAACAACCCAGGGAACCATCCCCACATGCATATATAAACTCAATCATGCATCTAAATGCATATAAACATACTAAAGCAAAAAGTCAAAACGCGCGTCAAACATATATATAACTCAAAATTGAAACGAAATAGGGTCTCACATTATTAAAGAGTGTCTTAACGAAAATATCAAGTCTCACAAAGTGAACTTATTTAATAAGTTTGTGAGTATCAAGAAAAAGAGACTTGAGTACCTTAGTGAGTTGATCATTGCTAAGTTTACGATTCTTGATCTTGAGAAATATGTATCATAAGCTAGTTCTATGATGGAAAGGAGTGAGGTGGCCTCTCGAATCACTGAGTTAAAAAATAAGTGCATATACAAGAAAAACTAGTTAAAAACCTATACTAGCAAGGCAACAAGCATGCCTATCACTATTGGGATTTAGCCAAAGGTGGAATTGTGAAATGTGAAACCTAGACTGTTGCAAGCAAAACCAGATGGCTGGATGCTGGTAATTTTAAATCGTGTGAACTAGGTTTGTTCTTACTTCTACCTACTTGCTAGTTGTTGCTCTAACTTTTAAATTCTAGTTTGTTCTTTAAAGTCTGTGATTGTTGTGACTTGTGATTTGTGAATTCATATTTTTCTTTTTTGTATTACTTTTATAAATACTTGTTTACTTATTGATTTTATAGATACAAATAAAAAATGCATATAGACAGATTAGAGATGGATTTTTTGTTTGGTAATTCATATACTTGAAGTCTTGAATTATATTACTAGATAGAATTTGATAGAATGTTCTGATATTAATTGATGAATGGCATTTTTCTTTGAATTTTAAGTTATAAAATGCAAAACCTAAAAAACCTAATTTAGTTAGGGAAAAAAGTTACAGAGCTCTAATATTTTTTGACATCTAAAATACACATTATGAATTGCATATTACTCTAATAAAATCATGACTCATAATAGAAAGTATCCAAGTCTGAAAAAAAAAAAAAAAAAGGAAAGGGTAGACACACTAATTCAACTTCAAACTAGAACTCTTGACAAATGTTTTGGTAGTAAGAACTAAACTGAGAGTTTGAGACCATTAGACTAAATTTTAGATTTGAAGAATAAAGAAAATAGAAGTATGTTGAATGATGAATTTTAAGATTTAGTAAATGATGAAGCTATTTATCTAATGAACGAAAATGTGAATGAAAATACAAGTGAAGGCAATCAGAATAAAGACCATTATATAGAAAGTCAATCTTCAATTGTTGATGATCCAAGTAATTGAACAACATTTATCAAAATTTGGTGGATTTATTAGTTGAAAGAGGTCATGTGAGAAGAGATGACGACATTGAATTTCCAAAAGGTAATAGTTAAAGGAATTTCTCCCCTATACATTACGCTCGACATTTATCAAATAGGGAGAAAAATTATAGAAAATGACTTATATATTTAGATATTGTTGATTATGTATTTTGCTTTTATTATAAGTTGTTTAAAGAAGAGGAAAATAAAACTCTATTGGCTAATGAAGGAATGAAAGAAGATTGGAGAAATATTACTCAATGATTTAAAAATTATGAATGTAGTAACTAACACTTTACTAGCATGAGCAAATAAATTGACTTGGAGATGAAATTGAAAAGAATCAAAGAATATACAGAAGTATTCAAGAACAAATCAACAAAGATAGAGAACATTGTAGAGGGGTGTTATAAAGGATATTTGCTATTACTAGAACACTTGCTATGAAGAAAACATAGCATTTCGTGCAAACGATGAAAAGATTTATCAAGAAAATAATAGGAATTTTTTAGGCTTAAATGAAAAGATTTCTAGATTTGATCCGAGAATACAAAAGCACCATCGGCGGATTGAAAATGGAGAAATCTATTATCATTATCTTGGGTACAAAATTTAGAATGATTCATCAAGTCTAGTAAATGTGAAAGAGTTCTTTTTAGAGTTTTTGAAGACGAAAGATACATCGGCAATGAGATTTTTTGGTGAACTACAAAAAGCATTGGTTAGTCTATAACTAGATATTAGTGACATAAGAGGACAAGGATATGACAATGGCACTAACATGAAGTGAAAACACAAAGGTGTGCAAAAGAGACTTCTTGAAATAAACCCTCGAGCATTCTACATCCCATGTGGTTGTCATTGTCTTAATCTTGTTCTATGTGAAATAGCCAATTCCTGTTCCAAAGTAATATCATTTTCCGGAGTGGTAAAACAGTTATATGTATTGTTTTCATCTTCTAATAAACGGTGAGCAGTTCAAACAGATAATGTGAAAGTTCTCACATTTAAGCCATTGCCACAAACGCATAGAAAAAGTCATGTTAAAAGTATTAAAGTAATAAGATACCAAACTTCACAAATAAGAGGGATTTTACTTCACTTGGCAGATACCAAAAAAAGAGCAAAAAACAAGAAGAGATGTCGAGTCTCTATCAACACACAAACTTTGGGAATTTTTAGTTCTTGGTTGCCATGGTTATTTGTTACCATTTATTGTTAGTTGTTAACAATGTTAATAAGTTACTTAAACGTACAGATATGAAAATAAGTGTTGCTATTGTGCAATTAGAAGAGTTGATTACATATTTTGTAGGGTATAGAAAAAAAGGTTTTGCGGACGTGATATTTCAAGCAAAAGAAATTACAAATTAAATGAAAATTGAACTCATGTTTCTTGAAAAAGAGTGTTATTCTTAGAAAGAAGCATTTTCTATGAGAATGTTAGTGATGAGCTGATGCAGTCAATTGAATAATTTTTTAAATTTATTTACTTTTTGTTTATAATTGATCAAGTCTTGTCTTTATTTAAGAGCAAATTTGAATAGTTTAAAAAATATGAGAAAACTTTTGGATTTTCGTTTAATTTGAAGAAGTTAGATTATGTGAGCGATGAGTGTTTAAAAAACTATTGTAACAAGATTAAGATTTTCTTAGAACATGAGGAGATTTTCAATATTGATAGGAGAGATTTGTTTTTAGAGTTGAAAGTGTTGAAAGTTTATTTATCAATAGAAACAAAAATCCCACTTGAAGTGCTTAACTTTTTGAAAGCAATGGAAGGTTGTTTCCTGAACACATTGATTGCTTATAATCCTTTTGACTATACCAGTTACAGTTGCCTCTGTAGGAAAAAAATTTTCAAAATTGAAGTTGATGAAAACTTATGTTGAATCGACCATGTCACAAGAATGATTGAATAGACAAGCCGTGTCATCTTTTGAGAAGGATATGGTGAATGCGCTAGATTGCACAAGTTTAATTAGTACTTTGACAACCAAAAATGCAAAAAGGGTTATATTTAAATAATAATTGTGAGACCCGGACCCATCTCTTTTCGAGATCTTTATATATGTTGGTGCGTTTCTTTCCATATATGTATCTCTGTGTTGCATAAATTATGTTTCCGTTGTAGAACAGTATGTTTTGTATAGGTGCTATACGTGTTAAGCATGCAGGGGTTCGATTTTGGTTTTCTTTTTCAGTTTTCTCTCCCAACGACAACCGCTCGAGCGGTGGGGAGCTTGCTCGAGCGGGCTAGTGGCAAAGTGTTGGTCTGAGATGTGACTGCTCGAGCGGGGTGGTGCCAGAGCGTGGCTCGGCGTGGGGTTCGCTCGAGCGGTGCTTAGGCGCTCGAGCAGTGGTGTGGCAGGGCCTATGTCGGCAAGGGGTTCGCTCGAGCGGTGCTTAGGGATTCGCTCGAGCGGTGGGTCCTGAACGCAAAAATACGCCTTCATTATAAATGCTTTACCGATCAAAGTTATCTTTGGCAAGTGAAAGAAATGAAAATACTTGAATTGCCATTTGCTTCACCACGAACCTGATACTCTAATATCACTTTATGAAAGAGGAGATTTTATTTGATGATGAGATCAAACAAAGAAAGAGGAAGGCAATGTTGCTAAGCATATCCCTAATCCAACAAATCTTCTTAGTGTAAAATATATATCACGTATTAATAACTTGTGAATAGGGATAATAATTTTTTTCGTTCCGCCTCGATCCCACCCCGTCTCATTTCTGCCTCACTTTGTAGAGTTTTTCCCACTCCTGATAACAAACGAGATGGGAATGGTATTTGCTCTTCCCGTCCCGTTTTTTCCCGCCCCACTCTTGATTACATAAAATAAATTTTTTTTAAATATTAATATATGTATAAAATATAATTTTATAAATATAATAAGTTTAAAATATTAAAATATTATATTTATCTCTAATTTTTCTTTTTTATTTCTTATATTTTATATATTTAATTAGATTAATTCATTAACTATTATTTTTTATATATTATATTATTTATAACTTTTATTAATATTACTCTTTTAAATCTTAAAAATTATACCCAAAATATTCCTGTACCCGTCCTGTTCCCTACTACTTTCCCGATATTTGTTCTCGTCCATGCCCCGATCAAATAGGGAAATGGAGATAGGGGAACTAATCCCTAGCTCTGCCCGCCCCCTTGCCATTCCTAACCGTCATAGCTGTCATCATTCCGTGTCCTCGGGTGTGGAGAGATTAGATTAGTTGACCACATCCAGTACCAGCTTACGAGACTTGAGAACGGACCACCTTAACTGTCGGTAGTAAACAGCTTGAAGAAGTGCAAGTGACAACAGAAAGATCCATTTAAACCCCATCTGCAAATTTTTTCGAGGGCATTTCAAGTTAGAAATAGTGCCTAGGTGCTGCATTTGCAAAGGCAGGTATATATAAGCATTATAATAGGTCTGGTGGCACATCTAAATGTACTATCAAGAAAGGGAGAAAAAAGGGGTGGGCACATCTCATGCTCTGAGATGAACATTGATATGCCTATTGTAGTTGGTTATAGACCAAAACCTAATCACTAACAAATGAACGGACCGTTTGATTACTTTGAGAGAGCATTTCCAGAACATTTTTATATTCTCCCACCATATGGAAGGGCAATAAAGCCAAACAACCGGAATTCTTGTAGTCTATCTTACCATTCTATCGATCAGACTCTGAAACACAGACCTATTTTCAAGTGCTTGAGAATGATATAGTTATGGTGCTTAAAACTACAATTTTCCTGTGGCTCAAATAAATTAATCCACAGATAAGTCAAAATCCCTCAACAAAAAGAAATGCATATTCACAGCCATTTACCAGTTTTCTCTCTTCCATTTCAGGCTCAGCAGCCCATGACAAAAATGTCATGACGTCTTTACCCATCTGTACTAACAAAAGGGGACAGAAAATATAAGCTCCTAAACTTCATTAACTGAGCATTCTGGGTTGCCAACTAAATTGCAAACAAAGGCGTAGGAAGATTGCCTGTGACTCTGTTGCAGGGGTACCATCTTCATATTCAACAGCACCGTCATTCAGCATTTTAGGCATAAGGATTGCTCCACCAGGGAAGTGAGGACTGTAGTAGAACCCTTCTCGAATCTAGAATGTAATTCAAGGATGATGAATGGGTCACACCATCACAGTCCCTTCATGCTTACAGAAAGGTGCCTGCAAATAAATTTGCAAAACTAACAGTGTGACAATACACAAACAATTTATTTTTTCACTTAATTATAATTTTCTGAGAATTGTGGGGGAAGAGTGGGATACAGATGCAAGGAATTAATGGTAGTTAGTAAAAGAGATTTGAGATCAATGTTGCATTTAATATATATGCATGGAGACTAGTTGTATTTGCATGTAATTTCAGCTTATAATGAGAGATAAAGTCCATCACCTAGATAGGGAATAAGGATGGCAATGAGAACTCATGCAAGGAATTAATGGTAATTAGCACAAGAGATTTGAGATCAATGTGCATTTAATATATATACACGGAGACTAGTTGTATTTGCATGTAATTTCAGCTTATAATGAGAGATGAAGTCCATCAGCTAGATAGGAAGTAAGGATGGCAATGAGAGTTGGTGAAGTTCGGTGTTGTATTAAACCCTGATCTGCACTGTTCTGAAGTCTCCCAGCACTGCCCATATAGAAAAATAGAGCAAAAGCACAATGGTTACATAGTCTAATAATGAGACTTCCCCAATGTCCTGTTATAGCACAAGGATTTTCAGGAAACTATGCAGGAGGTTTGTTGAGGTACCCACAATATAATCTTCACAATTAATCAATACATGAACAAAAAACACTTTATTTAAATTCGGCAACATGTACAACCATGAACAGCATCAAACAACACAAAGATGAACATAAAAATGTGAGGTTTCAAGCAGCCAAGGTATATTTAAGGACGTATCACAAAATACTACTACTATCACCAATGCATTTCCACACAGGAAGTAGTCTGGAAGCAGAAATTACTGAAACTCCAGCAGGAGGATCACGGTAGCCAGTTAAAAGAGAAAAAACATAGTTCTGACCATTATGACGCACCTGAAAGGTATAAAAGTCACAAAATGGATAGATAAAATATATTACTATCTATGACAGATTTCAGAATACTGAGAACTCTGAGATACCTTGGTGATGAGACTTTGATCTGGAGGATATGCCCCTCCATTGGCAAACCTAGCAGCCTGTTCATTTGGATAAGGCTGAGGGAAACGGTCACTGAGCTTGCCAGGGCAGATGAACATCTCACCCTCATCATTAGGCCCATAGACCACTTCAATCTCAGCTGCAAAAGCCTTTGCTTCTTCTTCGGTGTATGCAACACCAACAAGATCACGAAAAGAAATCAGTGACATCGAATGGCATGACGCACAAACTTGTTGGTAGACCTGGTGGCCGCGATGTATCCTGCACATATGATAATGAGTATATAATGGAACAAGTAAAACTTATGGATGCTTAAATCAAGTTTTGGAAGACATGGCTGTTGCTTACAGAAAGATCATAATGCAGCAATAAGAAGCCGAAATTGGATAATTGACAATCCATATATTTTCACAGCTTGTCACTGTTGGAATCTGTGAATTTCATTGGCCATTGAAATCCAAATTTCAAGCCATGAATGGCTATTGATTTCCAGGGATGAACCCTCCATAATGAAAGGGACAGATGTTACTTTCTTCACTCAGAGAAGATGAAGAGACAGAGC
>JAOTRH010000025.1:11096679-11135934 GCA_034768845.1 Heliamphora exappendiculata | reverse complement strand
TCTCTCCTACACTGCAACTAACTGAAATGAATAACATATCTAATTTACCATATAAGAGAAAGTTTCCTTCTTTAATGTACCAAACGCTTCTTTGGCACTTATGCTTGGGTCATATTAATCTAAAAAGGATAAACAGGCTGGTAGCAGATGGACCTTTGAGTTCATTGGAAGTTGAGACACTTTCAGTCTGTAAATCTTGCTTAGAGAGTAAGATGATCAAGAGGCCATTTTCGGCCAAAGGTTATAGAGCTAAAGAACCGTTTGAGCTAGTTCATTCTGATGTCTGTGGTCCTATGACAATCCGGGCTAGAGGTGGCTTTGAGTACTTTGTCAGTTTTATTGATGACTACTCAAGGTATTGATACATTTACCTGATGCACCGTAAGTCTGAATACTTCAAAAAATTCAATAAATTCAAGGCAGAGGGGGAGAAACGTCTAGGTAAAATTATCAAATCACCATGATCCGACCGTGGTGGGGAATACCTCTTTGGAGAGTTTAAGCACTACTTATCATCAGAGGGGATTACATTCCAGTTCACTGCACCTAGCACTTCTCAGCAGAATAGTGTAGTAGAAAGAATGAATAGGACTCTTATGGAGATGGTAAGGTCAATGATGAGTTATTCAGGTTTACCAGATTCGTTTTGGGGACTCGCTTTAGAAACAGCGGCATACATTCTGAACTTGGTACCTTCTAAGTCAGTACTTTCTACTCCCACAGAATTGTGGACCGGACGTAAGCCTAATCTGAAACACATTCGAATTTGGAGGTGTCCAGCACATGTGCTGAAAGGGAACACATGTAAGTTAGAACCGAGGACAGAAGTCTGTTTCTTTGTGGGGTATCCCAGGGGAACGAAAAGTGGTCTATTTTATAATCCTAAGGATCCGAAGGCCATTGTTAGCACCAATGCCCAATTCTTGGAATAGAATTATATTATGAACCACAGGCCCAATAGCAAAATTATTCTGGAAGAACTAAGAGAAAATGCCAATAGAACGGAAGAAGAACCACAAGTCACTGATATTCCATTATCTCGTCGTAGTAGAAGAATTATAGGGACAGGTGCAAATCAAGAACAGGATGCTGATGCACATGGTTCAGATTATGCACAGCCTGTTACTGTTAGTACACAGACACAAGTAGTGCCTCGTCGTAGTGGGAGGATTATTCATCAACCTGACTGGTATATGTTCTTGGGAGAGTCTTATGACAAGATCCAGACAGAATTAGATACCGATCCCTGTAACTACAATGAAACACTACAAAATAAAGATGCAGATCTTTGGTAAAAGAGCTATGAATTCAGAGATGGAATCTATGTATTCCAATCAGGTCTGAAAACTTGTAGAGCCTCCCGAAGGGATAAAATCCATTGGATGAAAGTGGATCTACAAAAAGAAGAGAGGAGTAGACGGGAAGGTTGAAACCTTCAAAGTTAGGCTTGTTGCTAAAGGGTTCACTTAGAAAGAAGGGATCGACTATGAGGAAACATTTTTGCCGGTAGCCATGCTTAACTATATCCGGATTCTCTTATCCATTGCCGCACATTTCGATTACAAAATCTGGCAAATAGACGTCAAGACAGTTTTCCTTAACGAAAGTCTCGACGAGTGTATCTATTTGATACAACCAGACGAATTCATTGCAAATGGTCAAGAACACATGTTGAAGATTAGATCTACAAGAGGTATTCTTCTAAATTAACTTTGGTTGCACGGATTTTATTTTGATTGTTTTTCATCAAAAGTTTTATCTGGAGCCCATTTTGACGTTTGCCCGTCCAGTTAATTTTTTATCGATTAATCGTTTTCAAAAACAATAATCTTGGCAGTTTTGCCTTCAACACTCATAACCTTAAACTAACTTATCGATCATTTCATGACCTAAAATTGATTGATATCTTTTTTTCATTACACTATATTTGTCATACATCATTTTTACATTTTTTTTTCATGAACTACATTTTGGTCTGATCCCTAGTAAAGGGGTACGTAGGCAGCTCGATGAAAAATTGAGTACAACTAACATCATATGTATGCTTGTGTGTTTGTGGCCTCAAATTGGCGGCTCGGTCAAATGGTTGTTGTCTCTGGTTCTTTAATATAACTTGCTTCATGCATTGCTATACAAGTTATATCAAAGAGGGTAAATTATAGACACCGCAATTTGACCCCACCTAATCTTAGGCGAATCCGATGATAAAAACAAGTGGAATGGTGCCTCAGTACGATCCTTGGGAGGTGATCCAAGCTCAGTATTTGAACCCGAAACCTTCAAACCAATGAAATTTTGTCGAACCATCGAAACTTGCTGCCCAAGTAAGGCGACTGCCATGTTCATTGTGGCGACCGGCAATAGAACCTCTTGGAAACCCTAGCTAAATATGGCGACCGCCACCTTTTATTATTGCGATCGCCAGCTTGCATCATGGCTACCGCCATAGAGCTTTGTGGAACCTTTCAAAAATATGGCGACCGCCAACTTGCATTATGGCGACCACTAACGCCAAATGGCCTGACGTGTCTCAAAAACGTGGCAACATCTCATTGGTTGAAGAAACTCTATAAATACCGTACCTCTAGTACGTTTTCAATGACAGAATTTGAGTGAGAGGTTTTGAGAGTAAAGCTCTGTCGAGTCGCTGAGCAATTTCGAGCCCCGACGCTGAAGCCCTGCCGAAATACAGAGATCCGAGCCTCTTGACGCCTACATTGCAAGCCTTGCTTGGATCACCACCCGAGGATTGGACCATCGAAGTACATTCCCCTCCATCCCCTCTATTTCGGAGTGATCGAGTTAAATTCGATTTTCAATTCAAGTATTTCTTTCATTTATATAGTTAACTTTGTTTATTTACTTAATTTGCTTTCATTTAATTTAGTTGTTTTAATTAATTTCTTAGCTTACGCATCCACACTAAGCACATTGTCTTTTTTTTATTTTTAATTTATCAATTAGTGCTAACATAATTTGACAATACAGCTAAACAATATCATTATTGTTATAATATAAGCACTTACATAAAAATAGTTGTAATTGTCAACATTGTACCCATTTAATGTTAATTTTTCTTTTAATCTTAATTAACTATTCCCTTTATTAGTTAATCTTTAATTTAATGCTAATGTGTCTTTTTTTTCTTTATCATGTAATATAGCTTTTATTTAAATGTTTAATTATATTTTCTTAATGTTAATTTAATGCCTATTTTCTAGTATTTATTTTCTTTATTCTTTTCTCTTCTTTCAATATTAGCTTAATGTTCATTTGTTAGCCTTCATTTTTCATTTTTTTTTCTTTTCTTTATAGTAGTGTAATTTTCTTTTCTAATATTTCATTTTCTTTCTTTTTATTATTACCTCTAATTTTCTTGTTATGCTCCATTTAGTACTCCTTTTCTTTTAATGTTAGTGTTTATTTTTCTTTTAAAACTCAATTTTCTTTTTTTTATAGTTCTATTTTTTTTTTCATAACACTTATTTTTCTTCATTAAACCCAAAAATCATAAAAAGTTTTTTAATCTAATTCTCATTCTTTAAATGTAATTTTCTTTCCTTTTGTTTTCTTCTCCCTCTATTTTCTTTTATCTCTTTTAAAATGTAAATAGTTAGCTTTCATTCTCATTAGTTCAATAAGTATTTTCTAATTTCACCATTTTAGTGTAATTTTCTCTTATAAACTTTTTTTCCTTATTTCATTTCTTTTTAAATCTTTAAGCTATTTTTTGTCATAACACCCTCATTTTAATTTATTTGTTAGTAAACTTTCTTTTTAATATAGGATTTTGTTTATGCATATCTCGTTTTGGCATTTAGTATTTTTTTTAGAAATAATTACACTTACCTCCCCCGAGATTTAAGCTTATTACAGAGACCTCCCATATGGTCTCTAAAATTACACTAACATCCAATGAGATTTAATTTTAACATCAATTGCACCATAACTGTTAAAATTTCTATTAAAATTTAACGAAAATCACCAATTCCACCCCAAAATTACCATTTTCACCCCAAAACTACTCTTCAAACCACATTCCCCCTCCCCCCCCAAAATCACCATTTTCACCCCAAATTTCAACGGAATGATGATTTTGGGAATGGTGATTTTGGGTGAAAATGGTGATTTTGAAGGAAAATGTGGTTTGAATGGCGATTTTAGGGTGAAAATTGTGATTTTGGGGTGAGATAGGCGATTTTCATTAAATTTCAACATAAATTTTAACAGCTGGGGTACAATTAATGTTAAAATTAAATCTTAGGAGAGATTAATGTAATTTCAGAAATCACATAGGAGGTCCCTGTATAAGCTTAAATCTCATTGGAGGTAAGTGTAATTATTCTATTTTTTTATTAAAAATTCATCATGTTAATGTTAGCTTAGCTTATTTTGGCAATATGCATTTTTTTAGTTTCTTTGTTTGGAACCATGTTTATGATAGTTTAGTTTATTTTTTGTTAGCAATTCATGTTTAGGTAATTTTAACAATTTTTAGCATGTTTTTATTTATTTATTTAAACCATGATAATTTAGATTATTCTTTGAAATTATATGCATGTGTGCTCTATGTATCTTTTAGTTAAAAATTGCATGTCATAGGATTTAGGATTTTATCCCTTTATTTGCTTTGATTTGGAGTGTTATGTACATATGCTATATATTTTTTATATTTAATTTTGGATGTTATCTCTTTGCTTCCATCTTCTTTATTTGTATGCATTTGTGAAATTCTATTAAAGAATCAATAATGATTAGTAGAGGCCAACCTTACGGTTGGACGAACGGAGTGCTTAACACCTTCTCCGATTCGTACCTTAGCTCATAAACCTTTTTTCTCTGGTTTGACATTTTCAAGATCAGTAGTCATTTTTGTTTTTCTTAGTTTTTCTCAAAAACTAAGTGGCGACTCTATTTTCAGTAAAAAGGGGTCTTCAAAATTTAGTTTTCAATGTGTTAAAATATTTTTCGAACATCTTTGAATCTCTCATTTTTTAAACATTTTTCAAAAATTTCTAAATTCCAATGCCACACTAATCCCATATATCAATCAACTAAACACCATTGAAAATCAATTGAAAACCAAGGACCCAACAACCAAACAACAAAACAACTAGCCCAGGAACTCAGCCGAATGGACCCCAGCTCCTCAGTTGACTGAAAACACACTGGAAAACCAAAAACCCAAACAGAAGCAATTCAGTTGACTGAACCTGGGAAGTCAATCGATTGAACCCACAAACCCAGGGTCCAATCAACTGACCTCAAGATCCAGTCAATTGACCCGACGCAAAAATAGTTCTCAAACCACTGTTTCAGCCTCCCAAACCTCAAATCAACGCCTCCAAACTCCTATCCAACACCGTCGGACATGCCCACGCCCAAGCATGACATCAAAACTTCGAAAGAAACACCCAACACTCGATTTTATCCACCGAAAATGACAAAAAATAGGTTTTTAAACCAAAATTTTATTTGAACATAAAATGGTTTTTCATGCAGTTTTAACTGATAGAAACACACACGATTACACGTAGCACCCTTATAAGACATGAAAGTCTAGGATCCTACCTCGGTGAGTTAAAAACTTGACGCCTCGAACCACTTGAAGAATCGAGCTCCATCGGAATAAAATTCTATCTGGATGGATGCGTAGACCACGATGCTAATAATAAGAATCAACAGTTGGACCGTTGAAAACCTAGGCCTGAAACCCCGAGAAGTTAGAGAGAAGGCAGAAAAAAAAAGAAGCAAACTTAGCTGAGAAATTTTAAAATATTTTTTAAAAATATCTAACACCAGATATTTATAGGCCACGAAAATATCTTTTTTTTGAAACTCGAATCACAGCACCCAACGACCCTAGGAACCAACCCCGCATGCATATCTAAATCCGAACATGCATCAAAAAACATATAAACATGCTGCAACAAAAACACTAAACGCGCGTCGAAAAACTTCGAAAAAGAAAACGGGTTAGGGTTTCACATAGTTCTTTAGTCGAGTAAATTGTAATTTAGTGTTTTATGAAAATTACAGAAACCACTGCAAGGTTTTCATAATTACAGATATCGTTGTGAGATTTGCATAATTGTAGAAATCGCTAAGTGGGTATCTGGGTTACACTAGAAGTCATTATCATAATTACTTCATAGATCCCTGTTGTAGCCCTATAAATATGCAGGTAGGCTTAACCAAATTCATAACTCGTCTTCAAGACTAAGGTTAACCAGATTCTGCCGACACAAGTTCTCGAAGGATCATAGCTCGCACTACGCTCAGGAATTGCATCGGAAATATAGTAGAAAGTCTGGCAGTAGTTTCAACTCGAAATCAAAAGTTTATAGTTAGAGGATCGACTAAAAAAATATTCATCTAAATTAATGTGGTGGTGTGGGTTTTATTTTGATTGTTCGACATTAAGAGTTTTATCTAGAACCCATTTCAGCGATTGCCCTTCTAGTTATTTTTATCTAAAAATCGTTTACAAAAATAATGATCTTGACAGTTTTGCCTCCAACAATCCCAACCTAGCTGACTAGATATCTCAAAATCAAGGTTCAAAGGAACAATCGAATTGTGTGTGACTCAATATCATCACTATGGAAATAAAATCTCATGCCCATTCCTATGATAGTACAGTGATACCTATAGCGTTATTAGGTTAAGTTATGCTTCTAATGATTCTTATATCTTCAAATTTTAAGTGAGGTATAGCAAGATACTCTTAATAAGAATCACCGATATGAGTGAAAAGAGGTTACTTCTGTGATAATGCAAAGGCTACATTCTCTAATAGCACTCATAAAATTAAGATTTATCCAGGGCCAAAATAGGCACAGCCGTGAGAGCCAAGCTGTGTTAGAATTTTTTTGTGTGTAAACTCTATTATCTTGGCTTACACAAACGGTTGAATAGTTCAAGGCATCAAGTCAACTGATTAGCTAGTAAGTCCGATAGTTTTTCACAAGGGAATGTTCAAAGCCAAAAGCTACATATCTTATGTAGAATTATTCTTTTATTAAATGTTCTCTATGTCTGCATCTTGTTGCATTTTTTTTTTGTCAAATTCCATTCATGTGGAGAATTGTTAAAAAAATTGAGTTTTGAATTTTTAAAACATGATTATTAGCTAACTTTGAAGCTAAATATCTTTGAATTGAATTAGTCTTTTTAGATGATTTCAAGTTGTAATTTGTTTATCTCTAAGAGTAGTGTAATCATATATTTTGTGACATTCAAAATCATTAATATATAAATAAGAAATTGACTCTAAAAGTATGCCATTTAATTTGACAAAAATTGATAATTTTGCTCAATCCTACATTGGTTGACTGAGGATTGGTATAGTGGCTTATATAAGCCAACCTCTTGGTCTAAGGGGTGTGCCCCTTGGGGGTATCTAATTTTGTAGAAGGGAGAGGACCTATCCAAGGGTGGGTTCGACCCAAACCCCACACGCGGGCACACGCGCGCCGTCGCCGCCGACTGATCGGTCAAGTTCGTTCAGGCTCGAGTCCGGGTCTGGGTCGTGGGTCATGGGTCGCAGGTCGCGGGTTGTGGGTTGTGCTTTGGGTCGACCCTTATCTTTTGTGCAAAAAAACTATTTATTTAAATTTTTGAATTTAATTTTGGAAAATGTAATTATTTAAAATTTAAAATTTTATGTTACTATTTTTTAACCGTTGGAAGTCATAACCGAACCGTTGGAGGGTTCAAATTGTTGGACGGAACTGCTAGGCCGAACTAGTGTCGTATTGATTCAATTTAAACCAAACAGTCACCTAGAACGGCTATAAAGGCTATTCTAGCGCCCATTCCGATTTATGGAATCCACAAGCCTTCTTTTCGCTTCATTTCTGAATCTCTGTATTTTGATTCATTGTGTTCCTGGGAGAGTTCATATACAACAAGGTTCACTGTGTGTATAGACTGTTGTGCTTCATCTGCACATCACAATTGTTTTATTTTGGAGGCAGACACTCGTTCTAATGTAAGCACCAAGACGTAAGCGTAATCTGTCTTAAGGACACAACGTTGAATGTTAGACTCGATTGCAACTTCTGTTCTGTAAGAGTTTCTATTTTTTGTTATGTAAGAGTTTCTAGTTTTTGTTTTATTTTGGGTTTTGTTTAATTTTGTTTTGTTTCTTTTCAATACACAGTTTAATTCTAAGTTCTTCTCGGTTATTAGTTTCTGTTTAATAAAAGAGTTTCCGAAACTATTTATCAGTTCTATTTTCTTTCTATTTATGTATATTGAAAACAAGTTTTAAAAACAGTGTTATGTTTTTAGTTTTCAGTTTACAAAATGGTTTTGTTTTCTAAAACAGTTTATTGGTTTAGTTGTAATCTGCATCTGTTATTTTAATTTTCTGTATGGACAAAACAGATTTTACAAAATTCTATTTCTAATTTCCCAAGATTTATATATTTTTTGTTGCTGTATTTAATTTCACTACTAGAAAATTGGCTTTTTGCTAACAGGTATTCTCGTTGCAAATAGTTATTTTCCATCGCAAAAGGCATTAGCGACGGCATTTAAGCGGTCACAAATAATGGGGTCGCAAAAAGTATTGGTGACGGGAAAATGCCGACGCAATACATTTGCGACGGTGAATATATTTTTTTGCGACGGTTGCATGCTCGTCTCAAAAAACACCACAGAATGTGTTATTGCGACCGCATAATTTCCATCGCAAATAATTAGACCTATAGCGACTGCGTGAACCGTCGCTTAAAAAACAATTACCGACTCAAATGTAGTGTTGAAAAAACTTTTAGCTACGGTCGTGGCCGTCGCAATAGCTTTATGTTACTATATATTCCCCATCGCAAAAAATATTTAGCGACTATATTATTGCCATCGCAAATAAAATTCTAATAATTTTTTAGGGTGGCACATTTTTTGCTACCAAGAAATACCGTCACAAAAACATTGTAAATCTTTTGCGATGGATATTAGTGACAGAACAAAATATCATCGTAAAATCTTATTTTCTTTTAAAAAATATGTTTATAATGTTGGCAAATATCGCATCATTAATACATGATATTTTTTACAACGACTAATATAGGAGTCACAAAATATCTATTTTAAGATTTTGTCAAATAACTATTATTAAGAACCTGTAATATGAGTTTAAATATTAAAAAATACACTAAATTTAAATACATCAAGAAATAAAAAATGACATTTCATTCACCACATTGCCAAACATAAAAATATTCATCCATTCAATGCAAACAAAAAATATTAATCCATTCAATACAATATTAACCGAATTATTTTATCAATACACTTCGATTTCTCAAACGCTTTAAATAAAATTTTTAATTCATTCAGTGTAACAAGAGATTCCTTATTTTCTTAAACAAAAGTTCCAATGTGGGACCCATTTCCTTTGCAAAAGTGCCAATTTTATCTGCTGTCTCAATAGTTAAGCCCTTATCTTCCACCTGGCAGAGAATAACAACATTTTTTACCCATAAAAATTAACATACTAATTATTAAAACTTGAACAAGAACAACACAAAATGAAACAGCAAAAATTTGAATTGGATACTTAGCATTGACAATAATAGCGATAACGCCAACAAGGTTATGAAGAGAATATTTCAAAATTTTGAAAGAATAGCAAGGTGGAATGCAACCAATATACAAAATAAAAACCTACATGGAAAGCCAACAAAGGTCACTACAAAATTCTTACCCCGTTGTAATCTACAAGTTCAAAAATTGACCTAGGTTTAAATGCACCATCTCTAACAGCCAATTATATAAAATAGGCTAAAAGATACTTTTCAGTTTATACAATGGCTCAAGACCCCCACCCCCATCCATTGACAAATAAAAACAAAAAATAAAATGAGATTTCAAATGAGCTTTACATTCATAAGAAGAAATCAACCGTACCTTCACACAAATGGCTTTTGAACCAACGAACAACGCTTGAACAAGCTCAGGTTTGAATGAACAATAGTGGCAACAACCGATGAATCTTATTAGAAAGATAAATTGTCCGAATGAGAGACAAGATGATATAAATGGGTGACGGACAAAATCAGAGATCCAGTTGATTTTGGAAGGCGAAGAGAGGGCTGGGAAGCCATATTCTGTTCTATTCGATTAAAGCGATTCACAAAAAAAAGAGACAAACAGCTCTCAATTCCTATGAGATGAGCAGAACCTTACTATTTCAGATCTATAGAAATAACACCACCAGAACTGAAAAAGCACGGATAAAATTCCAACTACATTTCCGAACACAGATTTCACAAAAAGATTAAAAAAATAATTGCATAGAACTTACTTTTCTAGAAGCTTTATCAACTCGTCAACCTTCTTGTTTGCCTTCCCGATTAAAGTATCACCCGATCCAAAACCGATCTGCTGTCTGTCGGAGCCAAATAGAATGTGCTGATGGCGCCGATCTTGGTCCGATACCTGGAGCTTTGCGGCGACCTCTCACTTATTTCACCGAAAGCACAGACCAAGAGTTCCAGCCTCGGAGTGGAGGGATCGTTGGCTTCTCAGGGCTTTTGGAGCTCCATGAACTCCGATCCGAAGAAGCTCTGGTTAATTCATCGGACGATGACGGGTTTTGTGAAGATGAATGGAGAATCTTCTTCGACTTTAGTGGACTAAAGGGTAACGAATATGAGATCGAGAGAGGAGGCTGATGGTGGCGTGAGGAGGCCGGCGGTGGCGTGTCCTGAGGTGGCCGATGGTGGTGTGGCCTGAGGAGCAAAGCAAGGGGCGGCTAGGGTATTTCGTCTGAGCTCAAAGGGCTGCTATACATGATATGGGCTGCTATAACCTCAAAGGGATGGCTAGGGTTTAATTTGGGCGGGCAGTATTTGGGATAAACTTTTGCAAATAATACCTTTTGAGATGGTACGTTTTTCGGTGGTAAATAAGGATTTATTGGCGACGGCATTTGCGCCATCGCCACTGTTTGGTTGCAAAAAAAACGTTTTATGACTGGAGAATTTACCGTCGCAAAAGGTAGGTTTTTTCGACGGGAAAATACGCCGTCGCTAATAAGTTGGTCGCAAAACTAGTAGTGTTTGCTACACAATTGTTTTTCTGGCATTTGTTACCTGATAGTTTGTTAATTTCAAAAAAATTTGACCAACAGGAGAGTTGAACACTTAAAAAAATTATACATGATAACTTTAATTATGATAGCGAAGCTAAGAGAAATACTTTTAATGACATTTATTCAGTTCTTCCATAATTGTCTTATATACATTATTTAAATATATTTTTTTTCTGAAACGATTATTTTACATATTGACTTTAAATAAATCATATTACTTTTTTTAACATAAACTTTAGCTTATTTAGGTTCTATAAAATGCTATTATCATGTATTTCATATTTATATTTTTAATTTATGCATAGTATGAATTAATTGCAATAATAATAATAATATTATTATTAAATTTGCAAGAGTATTTGTTGGCTTCACTTAAACCCTATTTGGCATGTTTAAAAAATTAGACTCCTAGGAGATTTAGCCTTATTAGAAAAAAAAAGAACGAAAAAAATAAATTGTTTGTGCTTTTTTTAGGATAGTTTTTTTTCTTATTTTTTTATTATAATATGTAATATATTATTATTTTTTTAAGTTATAGCGTTTAGAATAATAACACAATATGTTTTTTTACTTTGTGAGAATAAAATTAATATTTTGTCTGGAAGGTATTGAGGGTATTAGATTGATACAAATGTAAATAGACATTTTCTCTCAAAAAATGAACTGAAAAAATTACTTGGCTATTTGTTGTGGTTGGATTAATTTTCTTTATGATTTTTTTTTCGTATTTAGAAATTTTTTTTTTTAGTATTAGTCCAAATGAGTGTACTTTCTAGAATCATTTAGTTACAAGAAAATAGAAAAGTAAATTTCTTTTTATCAAAATCTAAAAAAAATTTATATAAAACAAAAAAGTCAATTTAAGTAAGTTTTTTGTTGTTTTTTTAAAATTTTTAGTTTTTAGTAAATTTTTTTTTAAAATTTGACCATAATAGGCATACTATTTAGAATTCTTTCATCACAAGAAACCAGAATTCTTTCATCACAAGAAATCAGAGAATAAAAAATTTAAACCAAAATATAAAAAAAATTCAAAAAAAACAAAAAAAACTCAAAAAGTCACTTGTTTATTTACTCCAAACATAGACTCAGGAATGCCAAATGTATCACTTAAAAACTGATTTTTTTTCTTTTTTCAAGAAAACAACTTAAAAAAATATATTATATCTAATAAAGAGACAACACCCATTTGATATTTTTCAATATTAAAGTTGTGTGAATTTTTTTTATTTCTTAAATTACTCTGAATTGGCCACCTTTTCTCTCTCTTTAAAACAAACATGCAATTATTACTCTTTTATGTTTATGTTTGATTATTATTCATCCAATTGTTTAGAAATTAAACATCAATATATATATAAATTATTCAAAAAATATATTAATTATTTATATTTAAAAATAATTCGAATCGGCCTGAGTTGCTATATCAACAATGAGAGTGGCTTATCCATCAATCGTGTCCGTACTGTAAGGTTGAATTACAAACACCGATTGACAAATTCTAAAATTCAATAGCATTTAAATTGAGTAACACGATATAAATACCTAATTCCGTTCAAAATTTGTTCCCAATTATCACCTACCTTCACAGGCCGACTTGCGCTTACAGACGTGTCCATCGTCTTCTTCTTCATCAGTTTCAGGTCCTTAATCGTACACCAGTCACTGCCTAATCTCTCTCTCTCTCTCTCTCTGACGAAGGGTTTCGAGGGTCCTGATTCTCTTCTTCAATTCTCTCGACGCATTCTCCGTAAATTCGTTTCCTCCGCTCTTCAAGAAATCCAATTCTAGGGTTTGTTTGTTTTTTTTGTCTATTCGACGATCCGCGACTTTTTCTAGACGTATTATCAGGAATTGGTTTTGGAATTTGCGGCATTGGGGCTGTGAATTCGAATGCGAGAAACGAAGTGCGCTGAGGATCTGAATATTGTGTCTGATTTCTGTTCTGTTTGAATGAGATCTTGATTTGTTTTGGGTTGTGGCGATGGATGTGGATTTCAATGGGGACGTGGCGTGTTTCGACGCGGAATTGTTGCAGCTTCCGGAGGTGTCTCCCGTGGCGATCAAATCAAATCCTTACATCCCCAAGAAGTTGTTTGATCAATGGCTTTCGCTTCCCGAAACTGCTCCGCTGGTAATTTCCCTTTTCTCGCATTTGAGGAATTTTGATTACTTCTTGTCTTGTATAAAAGGAGAGTGATAGGAGATTCAAGGGTACACACTCAATGGGTTTGCTTTGAAAATATCAGAAACCAAACACCTAATTGTTCACAATTAAAATTGAAGCAGTTGATAGGAGATAAACACGGGACAAAGAATTTAGAACAGAGGCAGTTACGACAAAATTGTAGCAGTTGAGAGTAGCTGAGAAGTCAAAAACTGAATAGTTTTTTCAGGATCATTTTTGGCATTTAAATAGCTTAGCTTCAAAAAGGGCAGACTGAAATGGTGTTCCCCTTTATAAATTGATATTGAATCATAGTTGTTATGCGTTAGTGTGCTACATTTTCTATTTGTTTGGGTTGTTACTTTTGCCATGATTCCTAGTGTATTGTAACTTGTAATACTAATCACTATATGATATCAAAACATTATATTGCTATTCATATGAATCAAATCTTCATTGGGTTCTTAAGGAATGATCACTTTCGGTCCACCCTTAAAAGTAACAAGGAAAAATAGAAACCAAAATAAGATGGAAAACATATGTTTCTGCACTGGCAAGTTTGCAGACTGGGAATGTGCATTTGTAAAAACGTACTTTCCTTCTCTAAGCTTATAATTATGGCAGCTGTACAGCTCTTAATTACATACTTCTGATTTCCCTGCGACTCTTTTTACAGATTTGAGTTCTTGTATTCTCTTATAGTTGATTAGATTCTGATTGAGACTGGATGCAATTTTATTGATTTTATTTTAATTAGTGAACTTTTCTGTTGGAGAAGGGTGCGTTAGCGATGAAAAGAGGACGAACAGCTAACTTTGATGAAAAATGATCTGTAAGAAAGCGAAATATGCTTTAATGCATGGCAATGAAAAAAAGTTAATTAACCAAACAAGGTGTTGTACTAGTCACCTTTATGCAAATGTGATAGAATAGAATTGCTTGGGACGGTGAGCCACCAAACTGGGATTCTGAGTCCTGGTTTACTGTAGAAAACTCCAAAGCATCTCAGCATGAACTTTGGAACAAAACAGTTTTATTAGATTGATATGCCTACAAGCCAATTGGCTTATGAATTTTGGAATAGCTACTATCAAAGTTCAACTTTAAACTAATGTTGAGAGGAAGATTAACAAGGTTGAATCCTAAATTTATTGGTCTTGAAGATCTGTTTGCTTTCCAATGTTTCATTGCATTAGGAACAAATGGTGTTTAAAGTTGGAGTTGGGGCAAATAAAAGGTCACAATGGGGGCAATACCTTGACTTAATAATAAAACAGTTCTCTGGGGTCTTCATGATGACCTGCAAATAGGGTTCTAATAGTCCATTATGTAGCTTATTGGAGGATACAAAGACGGTCTCACTGACAGCTCAAGCGGCTAGGGGTCTGCTCGAGCGGGCTAGCACGGGGTGGTCTCGGGTTAGGGACAGCTCGAGCGCTCAGTAGTCAGCTTGGGCGGGATTGTATGCCAAGAAGTCTCGGGCTGGTGACCGCTCGAGCGGACTCGTCGCGGAACAGTTTTTTAGTGCGGTGGCTAGGGTTATATTTTAATCTTATGGGGCTTTTCATTAGGGGCGGTATGATATGTTTTAGCTAGAGAGATTGAGAGAAAGTCAAGAACATCATCCATCTTTGTAATCCTCCAATCAATATAGTGAAGTGTGATCCCATAGACGTAGGCACGCCTTGCCGAACTACGTAAATCTTGTGTGTGATCGTCTGATTGTTTGTTTTTCTTTCTTCTTCATAATCATTCCGTGATTTGTGCATTCGTGGTTGATCTTGGACAGGATTAGTGATCGCGTTTTAATTCCCAACAACTGGTATCAGAGCAGATACAAAATAGGAGCAGGAGCACAAGTAAGGTCCCATATGCATCGGCTATTGGTAGCCTGATGTATGCTATGGTATGTATCAGACCAGATATTGCACATGCGGTGGGAGTAGTCAGCAAATACATGAGTAATCTAGGAAAGTAGCATTGGGATGCTGTCAAATGGATTCTGAGATATTTGAAGGGGACTACAAAGACATCCTTGTGTTTCACAAGGACAGGATTGAAACTGCAGGGCTATGTGGATGTTGACTTAGCCGGCGATATTGACAGTAGGAAGAGCAGTGAGTTTGTGTACACTGGGTTTGTCTACACTTTAAGTGGCACAGCAGTGAGTTGGGATTCAAAGTTGTAGAAGATTGTGGCGCTTTCTACTGCAGAGGTAGAGTATGTTGCAGTGATAGAGGCGGGAAAGATTGACACTCTGACTGTCATAGTGTCATTTTTCTCGCAAAAAATTTGGCATTCTACTTCAGGACGAAGCACATACAGCTGCAGTATCACTTTATTCGCTTTCTACTGGACAACGGTCAGTTGCATCTTGAGAAGATTAGTGGGGCGAAAAATACAGTCGACATGTTGACGAAAGGTGTCAACACTGACAAACTGAAGCTGTGCTCAACTTCAGTTGGTTTTTAGGGTTAGAAGATAGAAGATGGGTCACACAGGGCTGTTCGAGTTTGTTGGTTGATTCAAGGCAATTGGTGTTGTATTGGGGTTTTTTTGAGACTTGGAGTGATTTTACTTCAAGTGGGAGAATTGTTGAGTGGTGAAGAAGAAACCACAGTTCTGGGTTGACCACTCGAGCGGGCTAGCATGGGGTGGTCTCGGGCTAAGGACAGCTCGAGCGGACCCGTCGTGGAACAGTTTTTTAGTGTGGTGGTTAGGGTTATGTTTTGACCATAAGGGGCTTTTTATTAAGGGCGATATGATATGTTTTAGCCAGAGAGACTGAGAGAAAGTCAAGAATATCATCCATCTTTGTAATCCTCCAATCAATATAGTGAAGTGTGATCTTGCGAACTTAGGCACGCCTTGCCGAACCACGTAAATCTTGTATGTGATCGTGTGATTGTTTGTTTTTCTTTCTTTTTCATAATCATTCTGTGATTTGTGCATTCGTGGTTGATCTTGGGCGAGATTAGTGATCGCGTTCTAATCCCCAACACTCACCAAAGCTATCAGTTCGGTTACACAACAAAAAATCAGTGATATGTAAATTCACCAGCGAAGCGCATTAGTAGTTAATGACTTGTATCGACCGATACGCCTGTTACAAGTACTGTTACACAAGAACAATTCACATGAAGACGATTCTATTTTTGGATAATTAAACTACACTTATATAGAAGGAGGCATTAAGGAAATGCCATATGTATACAATTAACCACCAACAAAAGGTCCTATACACACAAAAAACTCCACAAAACAAGAAATTGGTCAGAAGGATCACACTCTCATCTTAACTATACAAAAGACTAACAAAACCACTCCTAAGCTTAGCAAAAAGCTCTCAAACCCTTCATAAAAAAAACCAATAATTTTTTCTCGCCAAATTATCCTTGTCAAGCAAAAAAGAATGATCCTCTAAAACTTCCTACATCTTTTCTCAATCTTGCTCCTTCACAATAAGGGAGGAGTTCCATCACACTTTGTGGGAACACCCAGAGCAATCTAAAGATTTTAAACCAATAAATGATTTAGGTCTAAAGCTCCCAAGCAATTGAGTAGTGTAAAAGGAGATGATTTACTATTCCCTAGCCCTTTTGCATGGTAACACCAATTTATAATGACTATCCTCCTACACATCTGATTATCAACTGTAAGAATCTTGCTTTATGTCTCACATCACATAAAAAAAGCGATGTTTGATGATACCCAAGTCTAAGTACTCCAAATAGCCTTCTAGCCTAAGGAAAGGTAGTATTGAAAGTCCCACATAAAACTTGGTAGAAGGTTCTTACCTGAAAAGATCTCGAGGAGGCCAAACTCCATCTCAACAAATTCTCTTGATTCCCAAAACAATGCAACCCGTACAATCTTTCTAAAAGAGGCAACATATCCTCCACCTCCCAATCTTGTACCTCCCTACGCAGCTAAATGTCCAACACCACTTGACTCCCCTCTCTCCTAAAGTAATCCATCACTGATGCATTCCAATCCACTACCAACCAGTAGATGGCTAAGAAAGCAATCTTCAACTTCTCCTCCCCGCACTAGACACGTGACTAGAATTTGACGCGACTCCCCTCCCTTGCACCATACTCGAGAAGCCTACAGAAACATCCCAACCCCTCCTAATACCTTTCCAAAGGCCCGTCCCATGAGACAAAAAATACCTCTAAAGAGGTCCAATCCCCCAACCACTTCCATACTTTGCCTCCACCACTCTCCTCCACACGCAAACCTCCATAGTTATTTTCCTAATAAAGCTTGGTTAAAAATTCCTAATCTTGTAATTGTCAATCCTCCTCTAATGGGAGAGCATACGTTCTCCAAGTCAATCAAATGGAACTCGAACTCTTTCCCCAAACTACTCCACAAAAAGTCTGTGTGCAACTTTTCTAGCTTCTTTACCACTGAGGTGTGGATAACGAACAAAGATGTGAAGTAGGTAGGTAGTTTAGAGAAAGTAATCTTTATAAGAGTAATCCTCCCCCTTCAGATTGGTATTGTCTTTTCCATCTCAATAGTCTTGTTACTCTTGCATGAAATCTATTGACAATATAGTCCACACCGCCTTTGCCTTATAAGAAAACCCTAGCGGCAAGCCCAAATAGGAAGAAGAAAACTCACATGAAGACATGAACTATGGTATTTGTATTTTATTCACTTTATTGTTATGAGTTATTTGTTTTGGTAGCATGTCTTATATTATGAATAGAGAGATTCTTTAACCATACAAATATTTTAATTTTTTTGTTCTTAAAATCAACATATATTTAGTATTATTTTACATAACATGTTTTAGGTGTCAAAAGTTGATTATAAATCACTCCAAACAGTATATTTGTTATAGGTAAGGTTAGAATATATTTATCAATAGTTTTATGGTATTTGCCATCATTTGAAGTAAATTCTCAAGTCCAATTTTTGATTTCGGTTACTCATTGCCCGACACCTGTTTCATGCAACCATGACCATTACGCTCATCGATCCACGATTTTAAACCCTATCTGCAAAACAGCCAAGCAAGCATTAGATTCCATATCTTTCCTTGACACTTACCAAAACGAATAATGAAGAAGCTTAGAGGCGAGGGTAAATCCTGAGGTGGACCAAACATATACCATCCAATCCAAAGAATAAGTGAGGGAGTCCTCAACGACACACATGGTTGATGTTTCTGATTGGCTTTCTAATTAAGGGTGTTAAAAAGATCGACCAAAGACTAAGTTGGAGATGACATAGAAATGGTAGAATACCATAGGCTCACAAGGCCATACTTTTTCATTGGTTCGAAGAGATATTTAGATGTCCTCAGTAAATTCAAAGTTATGCCAAACTGATAGTCATGAAGGTTTTGCTTGTTGTTAAAGTTCCGATTTTGGCTCATTGAAACCTTATTGATGAATGATGGAATTGACTCCCATGAAGAATTTCTGGTTTCATCTTCCCTATTTAAATCATGCTAAAATTTAGTAATCGAATGCGACTTAATAACGAATATGACTAAATGATATAGCTTGGAGTTGAATCTCCATGTGGACATGAAGATTTTCTTGTTAATTAGGTTGTAATCTGCTTTGTTTTCCTCTTTCTTATTTTATTTTAATTTGGGATTTATTGGATGGTCCCACTATCTTGGTGAGATCCTTCGTAATTATTCCTCTTTACTGTTTTAATGGATATGCTTATTTTTAGAACTTAGACTAGAAATATTATAAAACTCCTGCCTAACACGGTGATGAGGAATGGTGGTGATGAGTTGCTGAGTAGGTGCCATGCTGTGTTGCTGCAATGATTCTGGTGACAATGGTAGCAATGGCCATGTCGATGGTTGTGCAAACATATTAGTCGTGGTGGATTGTGATTATTGGTGGTGGTCAAAGAATCAATATTGATGCCATGCGGTTAAGAGACAATGTGATTCTGGATTTGGTGATGGTGATATTTATTCAGAATTGTGAAGAAGTAATAAGTATAAGCAATTATATAGTTTTTAGAGTTGGCATTGGTGCTATAAAGGGACTGCCTGTGATATTTAGTTGTAAAATGAAATCTCTAGAATTCAGCCAAAAGTTCACTGGCTATTAATGATCTTTTGAATTGACAGATTTATTCATTTGCGACAAAAATGTCAACCTCTGGTGACATCTTTGTATTAATGTAAATGCAGCTTGTCATGTGTATATGGTCTTTGAATCTTTGAACATTTTCACCATTCACATGTTCCTTTTTTTGTTGGAAAGTTTAGAAACATTCTAAGCTTGCTATTGGCAAACTAAAACAGATCAGTTTATGCTCTGATTTCACTTTTTGCATCGGGAAGGCTGATACTTTGTAGATTGTATATTGGATTTTTCATCCATTTGCCTTTTCTTTTCTGGGCTAATATTTGGGAAGCAATCTATTTCAAAAGTTGGTTTCTATGATTGCAGGTGAAATCATTGCTTAACAATGCAAAGGCAGGCGATCCCTTGAATGTCCCGGGAACATCTTCTAGCCCAAATGCTGCTTCAAGTAATTCATTACCCTCCATGTTTCCTGCTGGCAGTGCACCTCCACTTTCACCAAGAAGTTCGTCTGGCTCTCCCCGTTTTGTGAAACAGAGAGTCGGACCATCTACTTTAGGTTCTCCTCTAAAGTTGGTCAGTGATCCAGTAAAAGAATTGATACCTCAGGTTAGGTAGTCTCTGATTTATTCTTAACTCTTAATCTTTTGTACTGCAATTCTGTTTGTTGTTAACTCTCAATCATGATGTTAGTTTGGGTGATTGTCGTGATTGGAACACTTGCAGTTTTACTTTCAAAATGGTCGTCCACCGCCAAATGAACTAAAAGAACGATGCTTGTTCAGAATCAATCAGTTTTTCTACGGTCACTTGGATGGACTGCAAATCCATGGTGAGATATAAATACATTGATTAGAAGATAGTCCTGGAACTGATTCACTTGTTTTATTTTATATTTTTAAGGAAGCTATTTATTTATCTATATGTCTATTTTTTCGGTTGTCAGAATTTAAACCAGTTACTAAGGAAATCTGCAAGCTCCCATCATTCTTCTCTACTGCATTATTTAGAAAGATTGATGTTGATTGCAGGGGGGTTGTAACCAGGTATGTACCTTTTGTTTCATTGTTTTTAATGAATAAATACTGGTTTTCCAATGTGTTTACTTTCTATATTTTATAAGGTTGGAATTCATACATCGTTATATTTTTCCCTACTATCTATCTTTTTAATGTTGTAGTGTTTGACCATCCAAAAAGCAAAGATGTGATGGGTTGTGGATACTTTTGAATGCTACAATTTTCTGAAATTTCAAGAGGATATGGTGGCTGGTGGGTATATTATAGAAATAAGTATCATAAGATACATATATGTATTATATAAACATTTACATATATTTATATATATCTCTCTCTCTCTCTCTCTCTCTATATATATATATATATATATATATATATATATAAGGCATCCATAGGGGGTGTAACCTCTGTAAAGTAGGAATATATTATATTAGAGTTAAAACACAGAGGTATCCACAAATTAAGCTCCCATATAGAATCTACATGATCAAAGATTGACAAAACCTTCCTCTGTGCCAAATATGAAAAAAATGAAGCACTGGCATCTTCAGTTTATTAGTTGTCGTCTCTGTGTCCTCAGAGATACCCTGATTCTTCTCCCTCTATAGACCACATCAAACATAAGCAGGCCTCCATCCACAATTTCTTTACTTCCTTTACATATCACTCACGCAACACAAAAAAATGGGAGAACAAATCTCAGCATGACCCAACGTACACCAAAAATAGACAGCAGAAAATAACGAGATCCCAAACAACCTTACAATGGAGGAGGAAATGTTGCTCTTCTGTCTTTCTACATGCACCACCAGTTGGGAAGAATAAATCTCATTTTGCCCAAACTATCAATAGTAATAATCTAAGAAGCATGGTTTTGGACAGTTGACACCTATATGACACGATATAAGTACATCTACATAGCTGTTTCGAAAAAAAGGGCACCCTGGTATGGGACAAAAAATATTTTTACTCGTTTGGAGTGGCGGATAAGAGGTCGGATTGGAATATTAATCCGGAGCATGTTACAATACTATGTTTGTTTGTATAAAAAATTATCCGGACTATTTATCCGGACGGATATGGTATTTCCCAAATGAGGGATAACTTAGTGAGGAGGAGTGTGGGATTAGGAAGGATTAGATTATTAATTAGTATATTAAAAATAATAAAAAAATTTAAAAATGCTATAATTTAAAAATCAGTTTTATTCTAAATAATAAAAAAATTTATGCTAATATCTCAAATGCTATAATTTAAAAAAATGTATATTAAATATTTAATAAAAAGAAAAAAGATAAAATCTATTATAAAAAAATTGTTTCAAACACTAATTTTTTTAGTTTTTTTTTAACAAAATATCATAGAGGGTGTTTGGGAATACTGCTGCTAGCAGTTTATAAATTGTAACTTGTAACAGAAGTTGTAAGTGTTTGGTAAAAATTGTAACTTGTAGCTAAAATAGAAGAAAAAGTAGTTAAAAGTTGTAATAGAAGTTGTGGGTATTTAGAAAAAATTGTAGTTTATAACTAAAATCAGTAGCAGGAAGTTAAATGCTAGTAGCAGAAGCTTGGTCAAACACTCCCATTGCCTGTCTAGCTTATTTGTAGGTGTATTTTATTACATTATCATCGAAACATGGCCAAAGAGTTTGAAGTAGAAAAATGGAAATTATGAGTTTAACGAACATGAGCTTGTGCAATCCATTAAACAATCTTACTCAAATCAAATACAAAAAAATTAATCCCACTTCATTACTAATTCCATCTAATCTACACCGATTATCAAACGAGCCCTTATTGTATGTAACATATAATTATTGTTTTAAAAAAGTAACATAAAATCGTGCTAACTACTGCTTAATGGTTTGTGGTTAATAAGCTAATGGAGACAAAATTTTCAATATCAATGTACTTTTAGAGATAGAGTCTATCACTTTCACATATTTCAATATATTTTGCGAATATATCTATGCATTATATACCCATTATCTACCACCTAATGGGTGGTGGTTAGCATTTTCCTAAATGGAAAATAAAATTTCATGAAAAAGACGATTATTTGGCTTGAATTTTCTTTTCTTAAAGGAAAATAAATCTCAACCAAAATTTCTTATTTAAATGGGTACACATAATTCAAAAGATGATACTTAACCGTGTCCATGTCACAAAACTAAAGAAGCAAAAGGCAATGGATGTTGATGAATAAATCGAATGATAGGAGATAGGTAGAACAAATACGATGAAAATAAGAAAAGATGGTTAGCAGTAACAAATCATGGGAACACACTTGCCTCTTACTTCTTTCTCTCTCTCTCTCTCTCTCACTAGTGATCTTGACGCAAGGATGTTAGTTTATTTGTTTTTTCTCCTCCTTTTTCTTTATATTCATAAAATCTAACTTCTATTGTTGAACTTAACAATTGACACGTGTGGTCCATGACATGTCTTCAATGTAAAAAACAATAAAAAAAACTGACGTTTTATTTTTTATTTTTATAAATAAGTATATAGATTTAAAAAAAGGCATAACGTGAATGTCACCCGTATGCAAAAGCTCCACAAAGGAATCTGACATGGTATATTACGTGTTTGTCATGTAATGTTTGCGTGTTTGACATTTATGTCTGTGTGTTTGTGTTCGTCATTTGTCGAACACTGAAATCCAATCTTGCAGCCTAAACAAGAAATGAACACTTTAGTAGGGCACTTGACTTTCAAAGTCTTCCATGGAAAGATTCATCATGCTTCCTGGTAGATAGTGAAAAACAGATTTAACAGAAAGTGAGCCATTCTATTCCTCCATTCATCAAGTCCTTCTCTTTCCAAGCAATCTCTGCCCTATATAGAACATCAAGAGATTCTCTAAAAAGGCATTAAGGGAATACCACTTGTATACAAAAAGGAATTCTCGCAAAGAAACATCATCCACTTCCAACTCCCTTCACTACCTCCAACTCCCAATCCTTTGATTTTGGCTTAGGATGAACGTTGTGCTAACATACATGCACGAGGAATCCACCCAAGGAAGGGCTTGCGACTGATTAGCTAGTTGGTGAGATAATAACTTACCAAGGCGATGATTAGTAGTTGGTTCAAGAGGATGATCGGCCACACAGGGACTGCGACACGGCTTAGACTTCGACGTGAGGCAGCAGTTCAAAATATTTCGCAATACACGAAAGCCTGACAGAACGATGCTATGTGGAGATAGAAATCCCACGGGTCGTGAACTTTTCTAGGAGAAGAAGCAAGAACAATATCTAGGGAATAAGCATCTACTAACTATGGTGCCAGCAATGGCGATGATATATAGGATGCAAGTGTTATCTAGAATGATTAAGCATAAAGCGTTCGTAGGTGGTTTTTTAAGTTTGCTGTCAAATCCCAGGAATGAACCCCAGATAGACAGTGGAAACCACCAAGCTGGAGTATTGTAGGGGCAAAGGGAATTTTCGATGGAGCGGTGAAATGCGTGGAGATTAGAATGAACACCAACAATGAAAGTATTCTGTTGGGCTGCCACTACATTGAGAGATGGAATCAAAGGGAGCGAATGAGATTATTGTTGGTGTTAGAATGAACACCATTGATAGTTTTTGTTATTGTTACTGTTGGGCTGCCATTACAAGGTTCCCAAACAAACCCTTCTTGAGTGATCTTCCATTTTAGCCACAACACTGGTGTAAAGCTCCAAAAAACCTATGGTAAAGGGGAATACCACACATGGTGTTGAAATTTCATTTCATATGTTTTTATGTGATTATAGCTATCACATTAATGTGTGCCAACAAAAAGGATGTGGAACTTCATGAGATGTGGAATCAAAAACAAAAACTATCATTTTCCTTATCTACTGGAAAGTACAACACCCAAAAAGTCATCATAAAAAAATTAAAGAAAAAAGAGAAGTCTTCTTAAGCCGAATGTATTGCACAAGCATTATACCCTTCAAACACAAAATCGAGTCTCTAACCTGAAAAGATCATCAGTTCCTTTCATTCCCTAAACACCAGTTCAAGCATAATGGGGGCTACCTTCCAAGCCATCATAGATTTAAATATCGGCTGGATCGGCCGGTGTGTACTGGTTTTGGATGCCACTAGTCCGATTTCGATTACACCTGGTTATATCGAAGAGATTGAATTTCACACGGTGAACTGAGCGGTGTGCGTTGTGAACCAGATTGTATTAGTTACAATGGGCGATACACAACGTTACATCACCAAACCGGGCCCACAGGCTCTAGAAAATCTTGACAATTTCTTTCACATGCAACCTCAGAATAAGCCACTTGTGTTGTGTGCAGGTGAGTTGCTTCCTCACTCGAAAATGAATGAGGATTTTAAAAGGGTGGGGTACTTTCCCAACTCTTTAGGTTCCCAATGTGGGATTAGTTACTCTGTTGAATTTTATATATTTTGTTGTTGAGATTCCTTTCACATAATTTCTCGTTGTGGGATTGTTAGATAATAGAAGTACTCTTAACAAATTGCTTGTGTGATAAAAAAGGAAAAAAGTGTTCTTTGAAAAAGAAAAATCTAAATCATGAGCACAGTGCTTTCAGAGAATGATTTCTCCTATTAAAATTAATTTCTTTTATAATTTTATCCACAAAATAAGTAACATTCTTTGGATATAACGACAATGAGTAAAATTTGAAACATAAACAAAATAGTTCAAAAAATGAGTTTTTGAGGGTTTGCTAACGATATTAAAAAATTCACGACCGCAACACCTGATTCTCGATAAGTGTCACCGATACTCACCCCATAGAATATCCTTTATGAAGATATATACGCTCAACAAATAAGCCGACAAATTGGAGAGAGTAATCTCAAATGTTTATAGATTCTATAGACCTTAGAACTCTCATCAAATCTTCCACCATTACATCCTATGACACCTTATTTTTGAAACATGATCCCAGTGGAATCCCAACATAGGTTGAGGGCTAGTATCTTATCCTACATATGAAGTTTCTTTCAAGAAGTTCACATCAATTGGCTCCCCAACTAGAATTATTTCGCTCTTTTTAGTAGATTGACCCCAAGGCCGCACACCGCTTCAAATCAAAGTAAAACAAATCCCAAAATTCTCAATTCCACCTCTTCCATCTTTTGTGAGTATAGTATTCTCTACACAAGCCCACCATGTCAGACTCCCTAACCCTCTTGAGGTCTAACCATTTACTTGTACAATAAATTTAGAATCATCTCCAAAGCATATGTCCAAGGCTATTTCCCCAACACAGCTTGACTAAAAAACCTAAATGCCAAATGCCTAAGTCTGCATCATTCATTAGTCTCCTCATTGAATCACAATCTACAACTGATAGTTGAACTCTCTTTCTATCTCCCAATAGAAGGTTCTTCTAAAACTTTTTCACTTGTAAATTGGTATGGTTTAATGTATATTTGATAGTATTCAAATAATAACAAATTATTCACTTAATCCTAAGTTTATGTATTAGAAAAAAGATGGGGATTAATTAACTATATAGCTATTGTTAAAAGGTTCTAGGTATTTTTGTTTTGGTCAACAATCAAAGAAGTTTATTAAGTAGAAAAGGAAGAAAAGTTACAATGGGTATGGGGACAAGGTGTCCCCCGACAAAAAAATGAGAAAGAACAATAGGAGCAAAATGGCTTGGGGTTTCATCTAAAGAGGTATATTTACAATTAAAAGTATCAATCTCAATAATGAACAAAGAAAACTATGGAATCTAAAAAAAGGGAACAAAGGAATAGATGGTTAAAAACTACCATTTCACCCTTCTTAGCTCGATTAATTGGGTGGTCTCCTTGTTGAGTTATGTTAGAGTCTTTTTTTTCTGTATTAAGGGTATTTGTGTCATTGTATCGTATGTTCATTTAATATAAAAAGTTGTCAGGGAGAGGGGACTGATTAAGTTCTCAAAACTCTAATTTTTTTTCCTCATATTCTCTATTCTCTTTCTTAAAGCTACTTTCTTTACACTTTCATTTGGTATCAGAGCAAAGATCTAACCCTATAACTGTTCTTGTTATTTTGAAACGCACAGTGAGGTAGAAACGGTGAGTTGATGTCATCTGCCGTATGATGATGTCAGCATAACGCCACCGACTGTACGGACCTTGAATCTCCTTGATCTGAAGTCGCAAAGCCTTGAATCTACTCGATCTGAAGTCGTGATGCCTCGAATCTTCTCGATTTGAAATCGCGAAGTCTTGAATACACCCGATCTAAAGTCGCGATCCCCTGTCTCTGAGTTTTGATCAAGTTTCAAAAACCTAGAGTTGCGATTTGTGCTTCATCCTCCATCGGCGAAGTCACATCTAGGGTTGTTTGTCGCGATTTGTTTCCAAAACCCTAGGCAAAGTCGCTATCTGTTTTTCGAAACCTTGGGGACCGATTTGGGTTGTTCGTTGTGTGGCATCGTGTTCTTCATTTTTGGCCTGCTTCGTGGTTTTTTGCTATTGCTGCTCTGTGCTTTATCCTCCACAGGCTGCTTTTGTTTTTTTCTCCATATGTTATACCTTTCTCGATGTCTTTCTATTAGTTACTATAGTAATCTCTGTTTGGCAGTGTCCAACATAAACTTATTGGGGTTGCTTATAGTTTTTTTTTATAAATATTATAAATGTTTTGGAGTCGTTGCCAAGTGTTTAGTGTAGCTTCTGCATAGCAAAAATAACTTAACTGAAAATGGTTGCTTATCTTGAAGTAGGGGGAGGGGTGCTATTCACTTGATGCTTTCTAATTATCAACTTCCAGCTTGTAGAAAGCTGTACCAAATGCCCCCTTTCTTCTGTTTTTTCCATCTTCCAACACAATCAAAGAGGGCTTCCTTTTATCAAGTTGCTCCATTCTTTCTTTTCTTTTCTTTTTCCTTAAGCAACTCTTCATAAACATCCATTTTCTTTGCATCAAAAAACCTACACGTATTTGATGTATGTCAAAGTGGCGGACACAAGGTCCTGCCAATGTTGTTGCCTGTCCAGTTTTTACAATGTCCAAAATGTATTGGGGGTGCATCTCGGGCGCATGTATTGTTATTGAATTCATTTAATCCCAAATCCAAAGACATTGGGACATGGCTTAATACGTAGGTGTACACAATTTTTTTTGTCATTATTAATATGTATTATTTTTTAGGACGTATTGATGTTTCCATGTCACACAGAGCATTTAGCTTTCCCCTTCATCCATTAGGAAGCAACAATGTAATAAAAGCAACATTTTATTTGATGTATGATAAAAGATTTGATAACATAGTCTTAAGAGTATATGTATAGCGAATTTTAATTACGGCATATGCTTATCTGGTGCATTCCAACAACCTGGGTGCTTCACAGAATTAGAAGAGTCGATGTAAGTGTAACATACTAGGAAATTGATCATGGGACCGTTTTATGACTTTGGTGTGGCATCTATTTTTATTACTTTGGAGTTGGAAGCCTTATGTGGTTTTGATGATTGAAGTTGGGAGAAAATCTGGAAGCTTTACATAGATGAAAGTTCTTCCAAATGTTTCAATTTAAACACCTGTTGAATGCCAAGGGAGATGCTAAGGATTGTTGGACATTTGTACAGAAGACGATTGCGTGTTGTGTTTTTAACATTTGTTTTCATATAAAAGGCGCACACATATATACGCTGAAGAAAAAAGTAATAAAACTGGTGTATAGTTGTAAGCTGATAGGCTTGCTTTCTGAGGAAGCACTTAATGGCTGTGATGACACTTGCCAGGTGTCATGGGTTTCCCATTTGATAGGCCAATGTCGTGATGGGGTGTGGTGGTGGTTGTTGGAGTGCTTGGATAAGGCCTACTAGTAGCTACACAACAGCAGCTGCAGCTAGCATGCATAACAAGCAGCAGCTGCCAGCATTCATAACAAGCAGCAGCCGCAGCAGCCGCAGCAGCACCAGTGCACGGTGCCGGTGCACTCAGTGTGTGCAGCACTTGCCAGCCTTGCGTGTAGCAGTGGTCCAACGTCTGGGGCAATTTGCAGCAGTTTGGCATTGCGTTTTTGAGGATCATACAGCATCTGAATGACTTGAAGTTTTTCCTAGAGAGAGGGCTGAATGGCTGATTGACTAGTTTGCTATGTCCAAATTTGGTGATTTTTCGACTTTGGTGGAATTTTTATTAAATCATTATTTCTCTTCGGCTATAGGCATGTTTTCTCATGCCACTTTGAGTGACTTAGCATGCTGCCATATAAGGGAGAGTTGTGAGCACCTACCGTTCTCTTCTGCCAAAATGGTAAGGTAGAAAGCCAAAAACTGCCGAGTGTGGTGGAGTTTAAATATTAGCCAAGTAACTGTAATGCCATTATCAAAGTAGACACAACAAAGGTTGAAGGCGTGGAGCCGGCGGTTAAAAGAACTAAGTTACTTTGATGGTTTGCTGAGAGACGAAGATATTGGTCATTTTGTTAGGGTTTCTTATATATAGTGATTGATTGAATTTGGTATGCTATAATAACCCCATTTGAATATCATTTGATATAACTTTTTTAGGTACAAGATGTAAGACCATAGATGATTATAATTGCAATTTAATAGGTCTCACATAACACGTGATTTATTCATACAAGGTGTCACATAAGATGGCACTCAAATTTAGTCATTATAGCATTCTTGTAAATTAAAAACACAGAAAATCAACTTCATAGACTTTGACTTTGTCAAAAAATTAATTCTACAAATATTTTTTGAAAAACAATGTTGGGGTGGGGGGAGGCAGCAGGTCCTAGTTCTGCACTTGCGTGTAGATTCACCACTTTTGATTCTTAGTGAGCATCTTGTACTAATAACCCCAAAAAATAAATAATAAACAATGCAAGCATGCAGAACTGCTACCGTTCAAAAGGGAAAAGTACAAAAAATGTGATAGATTTGAAAATTGTAGAGAAAATGTTGTAAATCATGCTTCATCCATGTATGTATGTGATTTTTGACTCTATAAGATACCATTCTTGTGGAAGAAGTGGAAAAAATTGGGAGAAAAACATTAATAGTTTGAAGAGCCGTTACAAACATAACGGCACCATTATAGGCCATTACGTTTGTTACGGCTGCATTAGGATCGTTATGACTCGTTATATATGAATTTTTGTCACATTGATATTTTGGCCGTAGAGGGTATCAAAAGGCACTGAAATTGTTACGTAACGGTCTTTACCATTATGTAACATCGATTTTTAAAACTACAGGCCCCCATTAGTGAAAGGGTGCTGACATTCCACTTATATCCCAATTTCCCGAGGGTAATGCTTAGGACACTTGCACGCTATGACCCTCGCGTGCTAATCCCTTGAATGAATGTTCTAGGTCGAGTAGGCTATTGAGTCACCACTAAAGGCCTCGTGTGTCAACCTACAAGCACGTGGTTGTGAAAGAGTAATATATTTTTTGTTATTTTGTATATAGTTAAAGGTTATTTTAGTCTTTATTGGTTATTAGGGTTTCTGAGTATTTTAAATCTTTTGATATTTATTTATATCTGTAACTTGTCATTAGTGGTTAAGCCTTTCATTTATTTTGCAATAATAATTTTTCTCCTTTTATTTTTGCTATCAGTGGCATAGAGGCAACGATGCACTTGTGAGCCATCCGGGCAAAGCAAGCATGAAGTTGTGCCACATGTCAGACATCGTGTGGTTTGGTGGAAAAGGGTTGAAACCCTAATACAAAGCCGCATCCTATAACTCAAATTCTTATTAATAAACTTTGAATAGTGCATTAAGAGTCTTTTATTTATAGACCTAAAACAATAATTCTAGAAGGACACTAGAATCCTAAACGAAAAGAAAATAAAAATAAAAATCTTAGTTAAAACATAAACTAGAATATTAAATTAAAAGGAAACAAATAAAATCGTAATTAAAAGATAATTAAAGCCTTTGTGTTCCACAGCGAGGATACGAGTGGTTAGGATACATTTGTAAAAAAGTATTATGGTTATGATTTTTGGTATTGTATTATTTATAAAAATAAATCCAAAAATATGAGTAAATTTATTTTGTTGTTACAATCGAGTATTTAATACATGACAAACAATCAGAACATTATGATGAAATGCTGAAACCACCAACAAGGAAGAATTATAAATTACAATTTTATCACGTATTAGAGTTAACATAGTAAAAAATATAACAAATTAAAAAATAAAAACAAAAAATACCATAAGAAAATTTTAAAATATAAAAAATTAGATCATCGCGTATTTCCACTGTATCCTTCTTGTATCTCCCACGTATACAGGCCATATCCGAAATTCAAAAAAATAAAAAATATTATTGGATATTTATTTAGCATATCGGTTATGTATCTTGTCGTATTGGGTGTTTATCCGTATCTTGTTGTATTGGGTGCTTATCTGTATCTGTTACGTATCTATGCGCATACAAGGCCTATTTTGAATTATTCGTGTTTCGTAGACATCAACACTTGCATATGTGTGCGTGGCTTGAGTGCTTGATGGTAAGGAAGCTCAGTTGGGCGAATGCCTTACTTATGATCAAGCTTAGTGCAATGTAACTATTGTTGTCGTGCGTGGAGCAAATTGGGGTGTGAAGTTTTCGGGTGGCATCCAAATTCTAGGACTTACATGAGGGAGTTGTTCTTGCTTTACAAAGCAAATGGGCTGTAGAAATTAAAGAACAGGTGCATGTTAAACACTAGAATGGTTATAGAAACGAGGAATCTGAATGCTTCATGGGGATTAGTTCCGTTACTCCTAAAGAGTTGCAGGGTAACACCATAGAGAGAGTCGAGTGATCTGAACCAGCATTCTTCTGCAAAAAATGTAGAGATCTTACGCATTTGGAAATATGGGAGTAGCTATTTTAGTTGTTATCCTCGAAAATTGGTTAATTGGTTTTTGTTAAGTTATTAATTGTCTCAAAAGATAAAACTGTTAGGAAATGTGCTCAACAATGTATATTAAGCGATCTAGCACCTCCCTTTGCGTGCGACCTTGTCTTACATGTGGTGAGGCAAACAAACGGAAATGACCTAGTGCACCAACACGCATAGAATGCAGTGCATAATAACAAACATATTAAGGAAGTAAACGCATATCACAAGACTTGAATACAAGATCTGGTGGAACCTAAGTTCTGATACTATGATAAGTCATCAATTATCTCAAAAGTTTAAGCTGTTAGGAAATGGGCCCAACAATGTATATCAAGTTATCTAATAGTTTTCTTGTATTGGATAGTCCCCACCATGCACTTGAAGATTATGTAGCGGGCAGTAACAGCTTAGTTTTTGAGAAAAATCATCTCTTTATTTCTTCTCATTTATAAAGTGCAGATTTGTTGTAGTATCTTCATTTTAGAGGTGAAGATGATGGGATATGCCTTTGTCGTAATATTATTGTTCTTGTCCCTTTACCAGTTTTATGCATTTTAGCAACCTACACTAACACAAGACTTGACATGGCTTTTTTGTGTCTTACATGGCATCTTTAGAAGGCAATGATTGGACATGGTCTAAAAAACGATATCCAAACTTGGACCTTATGACGTGTCCAAAATTAGTATATATTTGTTATATAGGTAACTGTTGTTGAAGAAACCTTTCTTGTGGAACAATTAAAAAAATGGGAGAAAAACAAAAACAGTTTGAAGAGCCGTTATGGCCGTAACGGCGCCATTACAGGCCATTACGCCCGTTACGGCTCGGTTAGGACTGTCATGGCTCGTTACACGTGGAATTTTGTCACATTGATATTTTGTATGTGAAGAGCATCGAGAGGCGTTGTAATCATTACGTAACGGCCTTTACCGTTATGAAACATTGATTTTTAAAACTCCAGGCCCCATCAAAGTAAGAGTGCTGACATTGCACTTATAACCCTGCCTCTTTGGGGTGATGCTTAGGACACGTGCACACCATGTATGCGTGCTAATCTTTTGGATGGATGTTCTAGGTTGAGTAGGCTATTGAGTCACCACTAAAGGCTTCGTGTGCCAATCTACGAGCATGTGGCATGGAGGCAACCCTGCACTTGTGAGCCATCAGGCAAAGCATGAAGTTGTGCTACATGTCGGGCATCACATGCTTGGGTAGTGGAATTATGTGGTGCTACTTTTGGGCTACGGAACAACTTTTTGCCTCGCTCGGGTGGCAGGCTAGTGGAATGTTATAGGTGCCCAATGTCCTATGGTGGACATAGCACCCGTGCTTGCACAAAGATGGTGGTATGGGCATGTGACTTGACTCTTGGTGTTGTGCAGCGGCATGTGACTTCACGAGGATTAGTTCCATTACTCCTAAAAGAGTTGCACTGTAACACCAAAGAGAGAGTTTGAGTGATCTGAACCAGCATTCTTTTGCCAAAAATATAGAGATCTTATGCATTTGGAAATTTGGGAGGAGCTAGTTTAGTTGTTATCCTCGAAAATTGGTTGATTGGTTTTCTTGTATTGGATAGCTCTCACCATGCATTTGAAGATTGTGTAGTGGACAGTAACATCTTATTTTTTGATAGTAGTCACCTCTTTATTTCTTCTCGTTTGTAAAGTGCAGATTTGTTATAGTATCTTCACTCTAAAGGTGAAGATGATAGGATATGCCTTTGTCATAATATTATTGTTCTTGCCCCGTTTACTCGTTTTATGCATTTTAGCTACATATGCTAACATGAGACTGACATGGCTGTTAGTATCTTACATGGCATCTTTAGAAGGTGATGGTTGGACATGGTCTCAGACTAGTCCAGAATGAGTATATTTGTTATGTAGATAACTGCTGTAATAGATGTCTTCATTTTAGGTAGCCCATCATATGCTGAAAACCGTTTGCCTTGAAGTTCAGGATTCATTTATCTCATGGTGATTTAAAAAATTCAATCTTATTTTTAATATTCTGTATTATGGGTATTGTTGGGGCACTTCAGAATACGGAGCTCTATCAATACTTTTGGAATATGATAAGATGTTGTTGGACAAGGAAGTATTGTTTGATGTTTGATTGCAGATTTTCCCAATGTCTTAATTGATAAATCATGACACATGATACTGTCATCTGTAGTTGGATGTAATATTTTTCTTCTTATTTGTTTGCTTACTTTTCTGCAGGGATGCTTTTGCTGATTATTGGGTCAATGGCAACATGTTGACAAAGGATATAGCAACCCAAATAGTTACAATCTTGAAGCAGCCAGATCTCAAATACCTCACTCAGGTGTTTTTTTTTCTCCCTTCAAAATCTTTGAGGAATTTAAGGGCTGTGTATAAATATTTATTTTTGTAGATGCGAGTTTTAAGTGATTTATGTCTTTCAGATATTATAATGCCATCAGAAGAGATGCTTTCGTATACATAATTTTAGGTCTGTGGATATTAATTTGATCTCTTCTGTCCTTCAATGTGTTTTCAACCTGGCTGTAGGATGATTTTAAACCTGTTCTTCGGGAACTTTTGGCTACTCATCCTGGGTTGGAGTTCTTACAGAGCACACCCGAATTTCAAGATAGATATGGTATGTAGCCAATCATTCTTTTGTGTTTTTATTGTGAATTCAAATAAATACTTGTCAAATCTATGTATGCTACATCAGAGGTAAGATTCATTATATTTTTTGATTGCAGCACTCAACCATTAAGCAGATTATACTTGTAAATACTGTTTCTGATTTTTCTTCTGTTCCAAGTTGCCTTCAATTCCTTATCAAGTATCCATGTGTATGCTCCTTTTGCTTTTGATATGAATTTAGCTTGTGATGCCTATGTTTTTATGATGTGTTCCTTCTCAGATATTTTTGGATTCCTTTGTATCTTCTTTTCATTTCAATTTGTTGCTAGCCAAGGGAAGAGGTTTTTATCTAGTTCTTATTCAGAAAAATATCTTTGCAGACATTGCAGGGCTAATTTTTTTCAAATTGAGAGTTGTTCTCATGTTTCCTAGTTCCATTAAAGATGGCATATTCTTCTGATGGCATTTTTAACATTTAATTTGTTTCACTTGGCCAGCTGAGACAGTAATATACAGAATATTTTACTACGTCAATAGATCGGGTAACGGTCATCTTACCCTCAGGGAGCTGAAGCGTGGAAACTTAATTGCTGCAATGCAACATGCAGATGAAGAGGAAGACATAAACAAGGTTTTAAGGTAGTGGTAGTGACTGATAATGGCTTCTTGTGAAAAATAGGTCACTTTTGCAATCAAAGATTTATTTATTTGGTTTATTTTAGCGCGCTCTCTCTCTCTCTCTCTCACATGCACGCACTTTTTTTTGGGGGGGGGGGGTGCGTTTTATGTTCTGCTGGAGGGGTGAGGCTTCTAACTGGTCCTATCTTATGAAAGGCTCATAAGAGTTGGTCTAGTCTAGTCTTTTCTGAGACTATTGGTGTCCCTTCATAGGACGGGTTGGCCTTGGAACTAGGAAGGGAAAACAACAGCCTAGTGTATCCACGTCACCCAGGTTTTTTCCCTAAATTTTTGGTTTCCCAGGAAGGAAAATCTCGCATTAGTTTCATTTATTTAAATGTATATTTTTCTTTTAATGCGTGCTAATTTGGTATTACACTCTAAAACTTCTTTTGCTTATTATTTTTTTTTAATTGCATGTTTTTCCACAGATACTTTTCTTATGAACACTTCTATGTTATATACTGCAAGTTTTGGGAGCTGGATACGGATCATGATTTCTTAATTGATAAAGAGAACCTCATCAGATATGGAAACCATGCGCTTACCTACAGGATTGTTGATAGAATATTTTCCCAGGTTTGTGTCGTTCACAATGCTTTTGTGCTCAGATCAAAAAAACTTCCTTAGAGAAAAATATATTCTCTGTTGACTCGTGCTTAATATAATTCTTTTTATTTTAATTTTTAATGTTTCAATATCAACTCAGGTCCCAAGAAAGTTTACTAGTAAAGTTGAGGGCAAGATGGGATATGAAGATTTCGTTTACTTCATACTGTCGGAAGAGGATAAATCATCTGAGCCTAGTCTTGAGTACTGGTAGGTTTACCTTTGTACATCAATGTGAGGCTTATTACACTGTTGACTCTGGTACTTTGATGAATCAATGTGAAGTGTATGATTGTTGAGAAAATTTGAAGGTAGCATGATGCAGTTGAGGATATTTCAATAACCAGCCTATCATAATCCTTTTGACTCTTTATGTTTCCATAGAATTTTGCAAATTGAGCAGTTGCGCAGTTATAATTGGTCATAAAGCCTTTAAAGTTCTCAGGGTTTACAATTTGAAGAACTTTAAATAGGATCTTTCAATGGATATAGACATAATTCATGACACAATGAGCCATTCATGGGATGACTTCTAGGCTGTGTTTGGATGGCTGGAATCATAAGGGAGAATGAGAATGTGATTGTAATTATCTATAGTTCCTTTGTTTGGAATGAATAGGAATAGGAAAATGATACACGATTACTTATTCAACTAGGAATCACATTCCCAAATTAAGTAGGAATTTGATTCCCATCGTCCCCCATGGCAATCTTGGATTCCTGGGTCAATCAATATGAAAATAAAATATTCAAGTCTAAAAAATTTATAAAAAAAAGTTCTGGATATGATTCTTGAATTAATCAAACATTTGAATAAGATTACTCTAGGTATTTAATTTCTAGCAATTACATTCCTATTTCTCCTCACAATTCCTATCATCGAAACATGGCCCTAAAGTAAGATATGGATATTGACATGCCACAAACATAGATATGCATAGTTGTTAGATCGTGAATTCAAATCCTAATTTGGTAAATCTTGAATTGAATCGAATTGAGTATTATAAGATTTAGTATAAATTATAAAAAATGGTGTTAAATATTTCATAATAAAATAATAATATATTGGTATTGACAGAAACTGTACAGTAAAATCATGCTAACATCATCTAGGAAAAGTATTTTATCTTTATTACTAGAGATTTTGGCTCAAATCCATCAATTGCAAGATTCGTTAAAAATCATAGTAAACCTCAGAGAGAGTAGAGTACGAAAAGAAAATGGGTGGAAACTATTTAGTTTGCACATTTTTTCTTGACAATTAAAGCTCGTTAGTTTAAACATTAAACACTTTAAAACATGTACTTTATATTACTAAAAAGCTTTATAAAAATGTCACGTAACAGTTAAGTCCAGCTTATCCAACTCATATCAAATTAAACTATATTTTTTCGTCAAATAGCAAGAGAGAGTTTATTGAAAGTGTTATTTTTGCCTTAAACATCCTTAAAAGATGCTTTTTGACATTATTTTTTCACGTGAATGGGAAATAAGAAAGCCATTCTTTCTCCTCGAGCTAGTAGGGAATGAGGAATCCTCAGCTACCCACTGCCTTCTCTATTTTTGATAATGGTTAAGCCTATGGAAGGGCGGTGGGTGAAGGTTTATCCAATGTTTTGTCATTTGAGGTTGTGCTTCCTTTGAGAGAGGTGCCGATTGATTCTTGATGCCATTTGGGATTAGGATTTTGTAGTTGGGACGGAAAACCTTCAATTGCATCTAGGTGTTTAGAGATGGCCAAACCATTTTGATTAGTGAAAGAGGGATTCAGTTGCAACACCAAATGTTTGAGTTGTTTAGAAGCATCGTGGCTGGCTTCCAAACTTCTTGAGGGGTCCAAGCTGCAAAGGGTAGTGGGATTTTTGGGTTGGGTTGGTGGGCCTAAGTGGTGGAATGCCACAAGAAAATGAATCAGGGAGGGTGTTTTGTAGAGGTTAGCAACTGTATTGGGTCTGAGAAGAGCATAGTCTGTATAGTATGTATTCCTGGGTTGGATGCCATTCGTGGGGCTATAAAAGTGATGTAGTTAGGTTAAAATCTTGTCTCTGGAAAGTAAATTGACCTAGATGGCTGGAGAACTGCGCAGCAGTGAAACCAAGTCAACATAAGGGATGTGATGTGGAGCTTACATGGATTCTACAACAGAGGTTGTGGGTTTGCTGGGATGTTCCCTGGTTGCACGCTTGGGTAGAGGGATTGTGAGCCCCAATTCCTACGATCTCTGCTGTGGAGGAGTTGACTATAAGAAGGTGGAAAGTTCAACTGGGGTTTGATGTCTTATGTCTTGGACGACAATGGTGCATATTACATTTTTGTGTTCCTATCAAAGTAGGAGGCAAGCCATATAATCGAGGGTGATTTGAAGTTCAGAGGGCACAAGTTAATCCTTGACTGGGGTGACCACTGTTCGGTGGCTACTACAAACAAGGCTTGGGGCCACATAAGTTTTTGCAGTGATGTAGATTGGGGAGGTGTGAAGTGGTGACACCTGAAGTGCCAGTATTTAAGACCCCAGGGTGTTTAAGGATAAGCGGAAGCCTAACATTTTCTCTGGGCGTAGGATTAAAAGGGTGGGCTAAGGAAGTTAGGTAGGTAGGCACAAGGTGGGCCATTTGGTTAGTGATGCCTATACTCTTATTACTGGAAAAGAGCCCATGGTGGAAGAAGACTCATTTTGGTATTAAGGAGGATCAGGTTTGGTTACCCTCGAAGAGGATCTGTGTCAGCAATATCGGGCAAGGGTGCAAGCATTGGCAATTTTGTTGTCGTCCGCTGGAATTGGCATTGACAGGCTTTGGTGTGCTCCGCCTGAGGAAGAGGTCCAACCCCAAGTATGTATAACGATAATTCCTTCCTCTTCTTTGTATCTTCCGACTAATGTGTCTCTTACTTTGAGCCGACGATGGGGTACTTGACAGACAGTTGGGGCACATGTAGTTTCTCTTAGAAACTAGGTATAGTGGCAGGAGGCGCTGGTGCCGAATTTGGGAGCTTGATTAAGATTGTTGAGTGCCAAACATTCTAGATGATCACGCAACTCTATATGACATTGGAAGTCAACAATATGGTCCAGATGGTTCGATTACGGATGAGGTTCTGTCAGGTGACTTGGAGGTGAGACCTGTGATGGTCTCTAAGTGGTATTGCGCAAAAAGAAAATGTAATTAGATTTCATAGGGTTTCCTTTGATGGTTTGGAGGAGGCCATGAAGCTGTTTGGACATTTGGGCTCTTGAGGCGAGGATGGTCGGAGATGCAATCAACAGTACTTTGAAGAAGGGTAGTAGTTCCTGTAAGGGGGTTGGGTAGTGATCACCTTACGTTGTGCTGTAAATTATGAAAAAGGGGAAGGGTTTAGGGAGGAGTCATGGGAAGGTCAAGGTGTTCTAAGTTATTGCTACAATGAGGATTAAAATTTTCTGTTGGAATGCGGGGGTTTTATTTGCATCGGAGAAAAGAATGGAGGTTACATGTTTTTTAAAAGATTAGAGATGGATGTGGCATGTCTCCTTCAAACTAAGATGGAATTGATCACAAATTGTGTGGTTTAGATAGTATGGAATGGAATGATAGTTTGGAAAAAGTTCAATGGGTTTCTTTGTTGCTGCTACAATAAGGATTAAAATTGTGTGTTGGAATGCGAGGGATTTAAATGCATCAAAGAAAGGGATGGGGTTAAATCTTTTTTAATCGGAAGTCTGACGTGGTATGTTTCCTTCAAACTAAGATGGAATTGATCACACATTGTGTTGTTCCGAATGTCTAAAGTGAAAGGACAATGGAATGGGGCTATTTGCTGGCGGTGGGGAATTCAGGTTGTGTTTTCTTAATGTGGGACGAGAAGATTTTGAATACGCAGGAGGGGGTTTTCTCGTCGTCTTGTTGGTTTAGGAGGTTGAGGATGGTTTTCGTAGGGTGTTCCCTTGTGTGTATGGCCTCACGAATGATAGGAGTAGAGATTAGCTTAGGGATGAGTAAGGTGTGCTATTTCTCGTAGGGGAAGTTGTTGAAATTTGAATTGAACTGATAGAATCATGAGGACTTTAGGAGGCTTGACTTCTGGAAGGAAAGTTCTAGATAACTTTCTCTTTTTTATGCGAAATGGAGTCTGACAATTTTAATGAGAGAACCAGCTAGTTGGAGTTT
>JAOTRH010000025.1:11059021-11087039 GCA_034768845.1 Heliamphora exappendiculata | reverse complement strand
CTATTGATTCTCCTAAAACTCCCTCCATGATGGAAGGCCTATATATGCTGTCATCTTTCAGTATTCAGAGGCAAGAAAAAGAGAGAAAGGCAAAGGTAAGAAGAGACAGAATAGAGAAAAGAAGACAATAGATGTGAGAAAGGAGAGATACAACTCATAGTATATTGCAAGCTGTAAGAGAGAGAAAGACAGACGGAGTACGTTCATAGCCGATCCTTAGTGGTGTTCCAACGATCGTGTATCCGTTTTATCCTGGGAGAGTGACGCCGGTGGAAAACCTACAACACCATCGGTAGGCGGTGAATCATTCTTAAGAAAACTGCGATTGCAGGACTCGGTATGCAAATTCTATTCCTGTTATTTTTGTTCTTTCATTTTCCTGTAATTACATATTATTGTAATTGTTGAAAGTTAATAAAGATGTATCTTCTGAATCACTGAGCATGTATATATTTTTGGCGTTGGATTGTCTCCCAACACTTCCTTCACACTATTTAATTTAACTGAATATGGGATATAGATAACTAGTCATTAAAAGCAGCAATCACTTATTCCAATTGAGTAAAATCTTCTTTAAGTCATGATGGCTACTCTTAAAAAAGATTAAAGATAAATATGTTGTTGTAGATCTTTTCACACAGAGTAGTTCTCTCCTTTTCCATTCTTTCTCAAATTCAATGCTTCATGGGACCTTCATTTGTCATAGGATATTGAATTGGTGTTAGTCACATAGTTATGAGGGATTCCTGATATGCCTATGTGCCAAAAAGATGATCAATAAGTTGTTATGTTTTCACATATTATAAGTTGTTTGTGAACATACGATGAGAATAAGAGGGATGGACTTATAACTTAAACTAACTCGTAGTGTTTTCACACCTCTCCCTTCACACTATTAATTTAAGAATATGGATTACAGTTAACTATTTATTAAAAGCAATGTCAATTCTGAGAGAAAGGTGGAGGAAAAAAGACGAGAGAGTAAGCCTCATGAGGCTCGCTGCTACCATGGCTGTAAGGCACTAATTCGGTTGCCAAACCGTAGTCGGACGACCCCCCGACTAAACATACCAATTGTTACAATAATTTATTCCAATCAAGTAAAATCTTCTTGAAGTCATGATGGTAACTGTTGCAAAAAAAAAAATAATTAAATAAATATAAATATTTTGTTGTAGATCTTTCCAAGCAGGGTTCTATTTTGTCATTCTCTTTCTCAAATTCAATGTTTTGTTAGACTTATTTATCCTAGGTTTTTGAATTGATGTTAGTCACATAATTTTGCAGATGATGGCAGCAGTAAACTGGTTGCAATGTGAGTTGTAATGAGCTGTGGATGCATTTCTAAGATGTATGGTTTAAAATAGTCCCTTTAATGGCAAAAAGATAAAAATGGAAAAAAAATCTAGGTAAATCTTTTAGTCTCAGGTCAGAAATATTTCAAAACAGAATGGAAACAAAGAAAAAAACTGAAGACATAAGAATATATTTGGAAACATTAAAGCCCCGTTTGGTAACGTTTATGTTTTCTATTTTTTGTTTTCTGTTTTTTATTTTTCTTTTTAAATATTTTGTAAACTGTAAACAAAAAGATATTTGATAATTATTTTTGTTTTTAAAAAATTGTAGTAAACAGTTTTCAAAATTTACAAAATTTTTATAAACAGAAAAAATGCGTTTTTATTTGTTTTGTAAACACGTTTTGATTGTATCTTTTTTTTTCACTACCTCTGACTACCGCCCTCGGCCACCGCCTTCGACTACCACATTCGGCCAGCCCCTCCGACCACCACCTCCGACCATCGTCTCGATTTTTACCCACCACATTTGACCACTATCGCTACCTCTTACTATCTTTTTGGCTAATACTTTCAATCATCATCTCCGACTACTACCTCCGATCACCATCGCTACATCTTGCTATCATCACCGACTAACACCCTTGGTCACCACCATCCGGCCACCACCGCCGATCACCTGCTTCGATCACCGCCTCCGACCACCATTTGTAAGGACCTAGTACGTGTTTAATATATGCTTACATGTTTTCAGTTAAATGAGGAGACATAATTAATTTTAGACATGGGTGTTATAAAATTTTGTTCATTAATAGTTAATTTACTAGCATGTGAAAGTATAAGTGAGATACAGAATGCTAAATGGCAATAATTTGAGGTTAAGTATAGTTTATTAATTTAAATTCTTGAAATCTAGGATTAAAATTAAGTTGTAAGTGTGGAATTGAATTATGAAGTTAATGGAATTAAATTAGAGTGAAAATGGGTCATTAAAGCTAAAAGTAGAAAGAAGAAAGTAGAAACAATAAGGGGCAAGCCAAACATGGCCTTGGACCATTCTAGAGAGTTGGAGAGATTGAGAGAGAAAGATAAAGGGGCAAGGGGTCTCACCCCCTCACCCCACTCAAGTCTCCACCCTCCTCTCCCATCTCTTCTCTTCTTCCTCTTCTTTTTTTAGATAATTTTGTGAGAATTCTCATTGCTCCTCAAACCGTAACCCTTCCTTGCTAAAATTGAGAACCTTAGAAGCTACATTGAAGGTAAACAAGTAAAGAAATCAAGTTTTAGAACATGAAAATGAACGATTGAGCATCAAGGAGCAAAACAATAAGAGCCAAAATCCTGGGGTGGTGATTTCAGTATATTTTAAAGAGTTAAAACTTCAAGAGGTAGGATTTAGATTATCTTATATGTTTTATGTTGAATTGGGTTGATACTTTATTTATATGAGTAAAAATCTTGTTGATTTTATGTATAAGTAGAAAACTTAATAGGTGTGCGTGGGTTAAGTTGGATTTTTAAGGAAATTAGAGTTTTGAAAAACAGTTAGCTATGAATTTGTGAGTTTATTGTGTAAAATGGAAGCTTAAATAGCCTAAGATTTTATGTTTTTGCATCAATTTGGGTTTGGATAGATTTTGGCTTCAAAACCTAATGAAAATCAATTTTTCGACGCAGGACCGCTCGATAGACCGATCGATCGGTTTATCAAGCGGTCAAAGGTTGCTCTCGGTATTTTTTGCAAGTCAAACCGCTAGATAGACCGATCAATTAGTTTATCGCGTGGTCTGTTTCACTGGTTAAAATTTTATTTTTAAAATTAATGTATCTCTCTCATTCAGACTCTGAATGGGGTTAATTTTATATTCTAATCGAAGTCCCATAAGTCCTCTTTCCAACAAAACCACTCTCACAAGAAAATTCTTTTCATAAAAAAAGTTATGATTAAAATAGTGAGGGTATATCAAAATTTCATAACCATTTTTCACCTATTTTTAATCAAATGTTTTAGAAAAACTTATTTTCCTTATTATTGGCCCTTTTTACTAAATTTCCAATCCCTTGAGCTTATGGCACACCTATGTATATATATACATTGAGTGGGAGGTATGCATTGAACTAACTGGTTAGATTTTCTTTTACAATAAAAGTGAATTTCAATTGATATGTATATCTATACATGATGGGTGTTACCTTTTTAAAATAATGTGATCTTTTTGCTATCAACCTTGTGTTATTGGTACTTGGTAACATGGTAGAAACGTTGTGAAATATGAGAAATTATATAATAAAAGTTGTGATACACGTGATTTGGAAATTTAATGAAAATTGGGGTTTGGAATCAAAATGGTGTATTATGGCAATAATTGGGAGAGGAACCATTTGTGGGTTGGATTCTCAAGTTTTTTTTTTTTAAACCAATAATGAACCATATGGATTGATGTGGATTAAGTTGGGCTAGCGGCTCCGAGGTGAAAGACCGAAAACTTGCGCAAAATGGGGACCACATGCCCACGGGTTAGTCTCCGAAATATGGTATTGTGTCGTGGTGAATTACAGAGCTATCTATTATCTAATGGCTTCGTGTAGACTATTAGGAATTAATAGGGAGAAATTTTTATAAACTGCACCCGACACCGGTTCAGTAGAGGTGATACGATTTTGTGAAATTGAAAAAATAAAATGAATGATTTACGGATGGAAAACAAATAGTTAAATGGAGGCAATTTTGTGTGCGTGGGCGTGTGTGTTAAAAAGTAATGATTTGGACAAACGTGCATATTTATTCCGGTTACACCCATCACATCTCACAATTCATGTATTAGATATGAGTTAATGTTCATCCTACGAGTTTCGGCTCATGCATATATGTCAAAAATTTTAGGTTCCGAAGAGCGGGGTGACACCAAAGCTATGGAGGGTTTTGGGAGGGGCCAATAAATGGAATTATGACGTCTTTGTAGTCTTTTGTTTCTTTTTATAGTATATAAACTTAAGAAAAGTGATGTAATGAAGTGATAGCTCAATATTGAATGTGGGTTGTCTCAAACATTTATAGCATACTTGGAAATGTAAATTCTGGAACTTGTTTCGTTTATTTAAATCCTTTGAATGTAATGTCCAATATGTTCTACTATTTTAGGGCTTCACCTATGGATATGGTTTATGTATCTGAGTTTAGGGGTTAGTTCATGGACCCAGGTTTGGGTCGTGATACCATCTCTACCTCTTGCTATCATCACCGGATAATACTTTCGACCACCACCTCCGACCATTGTATTCATCCGCAACTTCCAACTAACACTTTTCAAACATTTATGTGCCAAACATGTTTTTATTTTTATTTTTTATAAAAATAAACAAAAATATTTTTTTTGTTTTTTGTAAACAAAAAACAGAAAATTGTAAACATTACCAAACGGGGACTAAGTATATTCCGAAGTGTTTCTAATTTCTAATGCTAACAAAACAACAATTGAACATGTCTAAAGGCTACATCCATAAAAAAAATTGCAATATAATTGGATTAATATTAGTACCAAATACTTACAAAGATAAAATAATATCAAATATTTTATTACTACAAAAAATCGTTAAGGATTAATAACCATATGGCGAAAACTGACCTGAAGTCAAGATGAGAGATAGAGAGGACTGGAACTGGAACTGGAATCACGTGAGAGAGAGAAGAAGAGTCTGCGAGATGCTCTGAGAGGAGAAGAAGGGTTTTGGAAATACGTATGAGAGAGAGGAAGAGAAGGGTTTTCAAAAAACGTATGAGAGGTGAAGAAGAACTCATTTCTGGGAGGAGAGGAGAAGGGTTTTTAAAAGATAGCTTATTGAACGTTAAATACATGTTTGCTGAACATGATTTCTTTAATGAAAGCGTGCTTAGTAAATACGCTTTCAGTGTGAAACTTAAAAGCGTGCTTACTAAACACGCTTTATACGTAAAACACTTAAAGCGTTGTTGCTAATCACGTTTTATGTATAAAAGTATAAAAGAGTGTTTGGCATTCACGCTTTATGTATAAAAGTATAAAAGCATTGTTTCTAATTACGCTTTATGTATAAAAATATAAAAGCGTGTTTAACAAACACGTTTTATGTATTAGGGCATAAAGCGTGTTTACTAAACACGCTTTACGTTTAAATATTATTTTTTCAAAACTAATGCATTTGTCGAAAATATTTGTACATAAAGCGTGTTTGCTAAATACGCTTTTATGTAGGTTGAAAATTAAGTTCTAAAATCCCTAATGCGTTAATTAAGTTAAAAATCTCACGTATTTTGGTAAAAGAACCGCGCAATGGGTTTATAGAGGGAGAGAGAGGGGCGGGGGGGGAGGAGGAAGAAGGGAGAAGAAAAAATGTAACACAAATCCAAAAAAAAAAAAAAGAAGTCAAGTCATGGGTATGAATTTGAATAGATAAATTGGTAATAGATAAATTTATCTATTTTGTATAGTAAATAGATAAATTTATCTATTTATTATATAAATAGACAACTATGCAAATAGATATATTTATCTGTTTTAATTTTGTAAATTTTAATTTTTCATAACTAATTCGATTTCTACTGATTGCTTTAGCTTTTTAAAAATCTTTACATTCTTATTTTTTCTTATTTTTTTATTTAATATTTGTATTGTAATAAAATCGAGCGGGGTCAAGCTACTTGTTGGCATTTGCTATTAAAATTCATAATCTCATCTATGGATGAAATTAATATTAAATATTTTAAAATTATATATGTTCATCTTTTTTAGTGATAAAAAAATCATTTGATTGACAGAGCTCACCGGAGATGATCATCAGAGCTCGTCGGAACTCACTGAAGGTCACCGGAGTTGGTTGACGGAGTTTTGAAGATGATCATCAGAGCTCGCCGGCGGTCGCCGAATGTGGAGATGGTGGGATAAGGTGTTTATGTGAAAAAATAAAATATTTAGAATAGTAAATGTATTTTGATCTAATTTTATACCATGAACTTAATGCTGTATAAAATATTACTTTTGGATCTTACACCATAAAGCTCTCCTGGAAATGCTTTCTTCATAAAAAAAAGATTTTAAAGATTCTATCTTCGCATCAAAATATTTGTAAAGTTTAAAAGAGTTTAAGTATTTTTAACATATTTTTCTTGGAAAAAAAAACAAATCTAGATTATGTTCATTCATAAAATTTAAAGCTATGGTAGTTCCTACTTGTGTTACTAAATTTTAGGTCTCCTAGTAATGGTTTATTCTTGTGGTTACTACCTTTTTTGTTATGTCGTTGTTATGTGAATATATCTTGTGAATTTATTCTTATGGTTACTAGCTTTCTCGTTATGTGGTTGTTATGTGAATATGTCTTGTAGATTACCTAATGTCTATTTTTGTTTTGATATCACAAATCACACGAATCGTAAATAAATATTTTGAAAGCCATACTCGTTTCGATACTACAAATAACATAAACTGTGAACAAATGTTTTGAGACCCACATTCATTACCATATGGCAAATGACATGTCATGAGCCTTGTCACGTCACGAGTCATGTATCCAGATAGAGTGTATATAAGAACATAGTGTATGAAAACGTCATGGTTCCTTGTGAGGAAAATATGATTTTTGGATTGAGTGTTTTGGTTCATATACGTCTTGAGCCGTGTACCTAGTATGGTGCATATGAGAACGTGACATATAGGAACATAGTGTATAGAGATGTCATGGTATCTTGTGAGAGAAATGTGATTTTTGGAGTGAATGTTTCGGTCCGTGTACATTATGAGTTGTGCTATATTATGAGTCATATTATGTCATGAGTCATATCACGAGCCATGTCACGTCATGAATCGTATACTCAGGAATAGGGTGCGTATGAGAACATAATACATGAGAACGTCTTGATACCATAAAATAAAAAGAACGAAACAAAATTGGGATGAGATGAGCTCTCTTGTGTGAGACCCTTGAAACAGTTATTGCATGTTGACGTGAAATAGAATTCAAATGGTCCTCTTTATCATATTATTATTTTTTTATGTTTTTGTTCTTATTTATGATATAGAATATGTGGCTTGAGGGTAGAAGGATAAAATATTGTCGGTGTTTGTTTTTCTTGCTAGGCTTCGTAACTCGTGAAATTTTATGTCATGTGAAATTGAGGGCGAGAAAGAAGCAATAACGGAAGAAGATGTGTAGCCCGACTCGTGGAACCCTAATGCTTTTAAAGGATTTGACTGAGAAGTATTGTAATAAGAAACAATGTTGGAGGTTATTAAACTTTAGTTAAATTTATAATTATCTTTCCAGAATTCGTTACGTTAAATCGGTATCAGTTTCTTTTTTTTTTTTTTAATTTCAGTCAAAGGTTTTAAAAAATAAATTTTAACGCGTAAGGTTCATAAACAAAAAATTTAATGTGCAAAATTCAATTGTATAATTTTTTCTAAAAATACCCTGCAAATGAATAAATTTATCTATTTAATATTCAACTGTTTAATATGCAAACAGATAAATTTATATATTTACTTATTTATACATAATAGATAAATTTATCTGTTTGCATATCAACACAGATAATACAAACAGATAAATTTATCTCTATTCTTTATACATAATTTCAATAAAACAGATAAGTTTATATGTATTTTTTACATGTTCTTTCAATAAAAGACAGATAAATTTATTTGTATTCTTTATACATATTTTTAAAAAGACACAGATAAATTTATTTATACTCTTTACACGTACTTTCAATAAAAAACAGATAAATTTATCTGTATTTTTTATAAATATTTTAAAAATACATAAATAAATTTATCTATATTCTTTATACGTACTTTTAATAAGACAAATAAATTTATCTATTTTTTTTATACGTGCTTTCAACAAAAAATAAATAAATTTATTTGTGTTCTTTATACATATTTTAAAAAAATACATATAAATTTTTCTATTCTAAAATATTTTCGTATTAAAAAGACCTTGCGCGTTAAAATTTTTATGAGAATGAATCTTACTCATTAAAAAAATCTTATACTGAATGAAAAATAGTAAACAATCTATAAATTAAGACTGTTCACCAATTTTTTGAAAAAATAAATATGCATTTCTCATGTGTTAAATATAAAGATTAAGTTTTTTTTTCTATAAATAATGACTCCAAAATTCAGAGCATTACAGTTGAAAACTTGGCGTCTTCACCTCCCTCCATTAAGACTGTGCAGGTTGGGTGGGATCAAGTGGAGAAATTTTTTTCAACCAACCTATTTTGATAAGTAATTGTTTTTTCAATCCATTCGTCATCAAAACTAAAAGATTAGATTAAGTGATATTTTTTTATAGTTTTAACTAGCGATTTAGACAATTTGACAGGATTGAAAAGTTGCAAAATTATAACATTATTTTCTTAAAATTAAAAAACCTATTACAATTTTTTTTTTAAATTATATTTAACATGTCACGCAAAAGACAAACTAAAAATAATAATAATAATTTAATAATAATATATAATAGCATAACTAAATATCTCTAACAATAATATTTATATTGCATGTATAAAAAAAATATTTACAACATATAAAGTAACAATTAAAATTATAATGATCTAATTCGTTCTCTATGAATTATAAAAAATTTATATAAATATAACAAATTCATATAAATGTAACTATGCAGATGAGATTGAAATTCATAGTATGTAAGAACACTAACAAATATATATTTTAGATGAGCTGAATTGATGGTAAATTAAAAAAATATAACCTGCAATCAATTTAACTTTTTAATTTTTTTTTTTCTCAACCCAACCCAACCCAACCCAACCAACTTTTATATGCCTGGGTCAGCTTGAGTTGACAAATTGTAGCGGGTTAGAGGACTGTGTGCACACTCCTACCATCAATGGGCGGTTAAAAACTTTCCTCAGGGCTTTAGATGAAACTCTAGCCTAGCAACATTTGAACTTTGAATTTGATTACAAATTCTATTCTTTTTACTCTTATGTGTATAATTCAGGACAAGTTTTGCGTTTTCTATACAAGTGTTCTTTGTTTTGATATTGGTTTTCTGTAATTGCAAATATCTAATTATACAATATTTTATTTGTGAACATGATATAAACATGAAATAGGTTATATGCTTTGTGAGAACAGGTTCTACCAAACTTGTTGAGAACAACCTATACTGCTAAAGATAATCAATGTCAGGAATATATCTCCAACTGAGCGTAACAGTACAGTCATGCATAACAAATAGTAATGAATGATTAGAGAGATCTCAACCCCAGATGGTGGTCCTTGCAGGTAACTTTTTGTGCACACAGGCTGTTAATTACACAAAAATATACAAAATGAATACCCATATACAGAGACATAATTATGGGAGCTTCTAAATACACATTTTTCCAAGTACACCCCCAGATGATTGAGAAATTTGTACACGATTTATAAACAGTACTTGATATACTGGTGGGTGTACTAGGCTAAAATGTGTGTATTTAGAAGCTCCCAATAATTTACAGACCATTTCTGTACATACCTGTGAGGAGACACCAGCTTCCCACATCAAATCTCTACCAGAACCTATCCTTGTTGACACTCAAGTAACCGGCCATTACTTTTCCTCCGGTGTTCCTCATTCCATCTATAAGAAAGCACCAGCTGGAGCCCAAGGCTCCGACAAAGAAGTCAGCATCGGCAGCCATCAAGAAATTAACGAGAGGATAATTCGTGCTGGTTTCCCGGCCTAGACTCGCTTCATAAGTAGTCATTGACATATTCCCAACCTGGCGTCTCACATTCGTGAAGTAAAATGTCCAATGGGGGTATGATCTTGATTTATCAATGACCTCCTGAAGACAAAACGCGATGAGAACTCAAATACACAAGCCAATCGTTTTAAATGTCAACCAATACGTATCAAATTGGCAATACGGGATTTTAGACTCCTAATACTAATATCTACCAATATATAAGCCAATGCGTAGTCACATCATTAATAATGATAAGTATCCAGATGCTCCTATTTAAAAGATGTTCTAAAACATAGAAGGAATAAAAGAACGAGAAAATTACAGACCTGCATCTCGGTGGAAAGCCAAATGCTGTTAAGGTGGGGAAAGCGCTTTCTGATGCGATCAGCAATATGCATGTATTGTTCGAATTCAACCACCTTCATTTCGCATGCCTTGTCTCCCATCCTTACATGCATGCTTAGCAATGGCCTAGGCATCCATGGTTTGTAATTGGACCATACAAATCGTTCCATTTCAAATCGAGTGTCATTTGTAACATCCTGAAGAGCAACTTAGGAGTCATCATTTTACAAGAAATAACGAAAAGAAAAGCAATGATTGGAGTGGAAAAGACACCCAACAAGTCTCCTGTAATCGTGGATCCTAAGGAAAGGACTCTCCTTTTTTATTACAGAGGGAGAAGGTCTCATTTGGGCAGTGACTAAAATAAATTATTTGATCAACTATAGGTATGAAAAACACTCAAATTACACTCGTTTGCACTCATTTACCTTGTGCGCTTCCGTGTGAGAGAGAGAGAGAGAGAGAGAGAGAGAGAGAGAGAGAGGCCATTATGAATAAAAACCAAAGATTATAATATATATTAGCATTAAGGCGGTCACTGAACTCGAAATAAAGTTCACATTTGTTTGGGGTATTGTATTGGTTGAATTGGACTATATAAGAATAGTGATATGTAGACCAGTGTTTGGATGGATAAATTGGTGGGGGATTAATAAGCTGATAACAAATTTTAGCCCTCTAACATAGGAATAAATAATCCCATCTCATTTGTGAGTTTATTAGTTCTGAGATGCAGGGAGAAAAGGATAATGATTGGAATTTACACATTTGCCCTTCATAAATTCACATCTCAGGTGTGGGTTTATTAGTCCCGGGATTACTAAATTTAATCCAACTTGAATAATGTCAAATCAAATAATTTACTATTCATATTATATTTTAGAAAGGTCTTGATGTGACATTTGTCTTATGTGACAATTTAAAAGGTTGAGATTTTTCTAGCCTAATGATTGGAAAGAAGAGTAGATGTGAGAGGAGTGAGAAAAAGAGAGTTGAAAAAAAATGTAGTGTGGTTGCTCTTTTTGAATCTTAAGGTAAGTGTGAGTAAATTAATTTTTTTAACACGTTTTGTCCTAAATTATTCTTTATTCTTGATTGTTGCCCAAAATTGGCATTTGAATCATATTATATTAGATAGGGTCCTTAGGAACGAGCAATTTTCTAGTTTATCTATAGGTTATCTCCCTTCCAATCAAATACAATTCGGTACAAAACAAACTACACTATTAGTCTCATTCATAATAGTCCATGTAACTCGGATATACTATTAATCCTATAAATTTGGTCCTTCAACATGGCCTTTTCAAGGGAAAAGGATTAACTAAAAGATTCCACAATAGCCTTTTCACATGTAGAATTTGTAAATATGCAGAGTACTTTAGTTAGATTTTCTGTTGCAATATTACCCTGTTGCTACAAGCTATCCATTTGAGTACTAGATTGCATAGACACTTATTATAAATATAGTCTCAAATATTGCTCTTAATACACAAATAACTACACATTCATAGCAAATTAATAAAACTACACTAACAACAGTACTAATAGGGATTTTGGACGCACCACCATAAAAGCTAAGCTGAATTTCTGTCATTTTCTCTCCTTTCAAACCGCATTAGCATACCTAACTACACTTAAGGTCCCAGATGAAGGTTTTCATTTTTATTGAAACAAACAAAAGCTTTTACTTAAAAATAAATAAATCACGAAAGAAAATGTCGAATGAGCTATCAAATATGAATCATCCAAAGTATTTCATTTTTAAGATAAAAACTCAACTATATAAGAATGGATGGATGACACACATAACAACAGAAAGAAAAAGGATGCCCTAAAAGGTCAAACACCCTTTTGATGGCTCTCATAAGACAATCAATTTACTAAGGCTCCATTTATTTGAACGTAAAATATTTTACCTGTTTTCAATTGTTTGGTTTGATAAAAACACCATAAAATATTTTACATCATAAGAATAAAGTTCATTTCCATAAAAAAAAGGCTCAAGTCATTTTTTGTTTTCCCAAGTATCTGGGCTCATGAATTTGATTGGTTGGCTACGATAATGTGTGTGCGCGTGCGTGCGTGTGTGTGTGTGAGAGAGAGAGAGGAGGAATGAGAGAGACAATTGTACTACGCACTATCTCATTCTCGTAGGCCCAAATCGAGTGTACTAAAATAGTAGTCTCTTGATAAAAAAATTCTACTATTTTCTTTTGATCTGAAAAATATTTTTCAAGTATCAACTAAACACTAAAAAAATAAAGAAAATAACACAGTTTTGCAAAATAATTTTACATGAAAATATTTTTCATTATAAAATATTTTGTCAAAATAAAGGAAGCCAAAATGATAATTGTATGTTCCCGGAGAACAGGAGAAAAGAACAGAAAATTCTGAATTTCACATCTATGCAGTGACAACCCAAATACCAGGTTTTATATTATTTTGTTTTCTTCAATCTAACATAAAGAATACAGATTGACAAACCTCCTGCCAATCTTTGAGGGGAATTGCAAGAACCATTTTTGCAGCTTCCCACGCAAATGCCGCATGTCGTTCAGCATTTAGCAGCTCGCATGTGTACTCAGTCTGAAACCTCATTAGATAGCGGACTGCCTGACAATGATGCAACCAACAACATAATCATATCAGTAACCAAGCAATTTATATGAACAATTTGGATTTCAAAATACCTAACACATGCATGCATGTATATACTATATAGATGTACATAGTCACAAAGTTGCTTATGTTTCCATTAGGCAGGTGACATTTTTCTGAGTGTGAGTTGTCTGAAATGAAAATTTCATGTCCCCGGGGTCATGAAATGAAAATTGCATGCATTTTTCTGAGTGTGAGTTGTCTGAAATGAAAATTTCATGTCCCCGGGCTCATGAAATGAAAATTGCATGCATATATATATATAAAATCCAAGGTGAGACTTGAAAAGGGGCTCTAATACTTGTTTTCCGAGGGAACTAGGGAAGTATTCAAAAGGAGACAGAAGGGCAGGTTTGATTGAATTGATTAAATGTAGGATTGAATTACATGTCACACGGGAATATATTTTCCTTGTTTGATTACAACAAATAGTAGAAGGATTATAAATTCATTGAACAACTAATCCTACAAAATGTTGCGTATACAACATGTATAAGAACGTGGTATAAATAATCTCTTCACTACTGATCTCATAAAATCACTTGTCCCATGATATTATATATCTCCTTATTATTAATCCGATCAATCAAACAAAGCCTAAGATCGCATTGGTGCTACCTACTTGGCTTTCTCTTGAGCAATCTCATTCTCATCCAAATGGAATAGAAGCCCCTAGGCATACACTTTCATGGTCTCATTCACTATTATTTGCAACTGAATCTCAAACTGTGCTAAGTTTTATTCAGATCAATTAGGAATTCAATTTCAACCTTAGTTTTGGAGAAGGAAAAGAGAAGACAATTTTTAAATCTCTTAAAAGTTCAAGTGCAAGAATGGTCGTAGTTCGCCCTTGAAAAATTAAATAAACATCTAATTCTAAATGAACTTCCGCTGTACCTGAGCTCGCCACCATCTTCTATCCATTTTGCGATGATAAGCAACCAGAGTTCCATCTATATCTGTTGTTGGCTGTATATACCTCCAAGGAATACCCCAAACCCTGTTGCATGACAGTACACGGTAAGATAAAGAAATGATGATGCTCCCCTCTTTGTATAAGTTTATAAAGGGAAATCTAAATTTGTGCAGAAGCTTACCTAGGAGTTGGCCCTGCCCATATTTCCTTTGATGTGTAGTTCTCTTTTACTGTAATGATTCCCTTTTCCCATGCTTCTTTTTCCCCCATCAGCTTGAATGCACGGTCTCGGCATTCTTGGGAAGCTTCTGGAAAGAAATAACAAGACCAACTAGAGCGCGATGGCCCTACAACATCACAAGGCAGAGAAGAAATTATTGGTAATGGCTAAAAAGATTAATCAAGCTTTTATTTTTCTAATTCGATAATGTAACTGGAATAAGCATGATATCTAATGGAATCCAATAGTCAAGATATCTAATGGAATCCAGTAGTCAATCCAAGAATGGATCTTTTAGTAGCATAACTGTAGAGATCAAAACCATGTTGAATATTTCTTTCATTATTTGTTTTGGGTATGTAGCCATGGGTCCAATGTTTTTGGTACCAGGTTTGTCGAGACCCAACACAGGATTGGGGATCCACATAGGAAAAGTTCTTTTAAGCTGCTCTTGCTCAAGCTAATGCACAGCCTAAATCGGGGAGATCGTATTGAAAATAATATCTTTTAGGAAATTAGGATTTCTTATTTTATTGTGGTGTCTTTGATTTTATTTTTTTTCCTATATTGTTGATTTTCATTCTTTATGTAAATCCACTCTATTAATATAAATACATGGCTATCCATCATTATAGGTAAGCCAAAATTATTGAATTCTTTTATTCTTTTGATCGATCTAGCCGTCTTTCTTTTATTCGTTTCGATTTGGGAACATCTAGGGACTAGAGTTATTTTATGAGGTGGCATGAAATGAATCATTGTTGGGGAGGTGCATTATGATACCTAAATTATTGCACTTCAAAAAGGAGGGAAAAAAAAAGAAGTAAAGCATTGACCATAGGGTTAAAGATTCCAAGGGAAGCTTGACCCCAACCTCAAAAAAAGAGGGGTGGGCACAATCCCCAGACAAAGGCACAGCCGGCATCCCATCTCCCCTCACCTCTATTGTCGATCTTGAGTTGATTCCGGAGCACCGCCAAGAGATTTGTTCATCTTCAATGTCGCGGCTAGGGTTTGTGCAATTTGCACAACTGGTTCAGCCTATTTCCGACTTCCTATAGCTCGAATTAGTGTTGGTTGGTCATCCTTGGTTGTTTATGAACTCCCACAAGTCGTGGCTAGCATTTCACTGGGGTTTCTAGAGGATTTTCTGTGCAGGCTAGGGTTAGCAGTTGTCGTTTTGATCCCTTTTTGGCCTATAGTGTTCTGGTATGAGTTGATTTGTATATTTTGAGTATTATTGGTTCTCTCGTGGTTCGGATCTCGATTGATTCGCTTCTGTTGCAACGTTCATTGATTCATTTAGCCTCCTACTGTTTCTTCTCCTTTCTTCACACAACTATATCTGACCCTGGCAAGTCTTCTGGTGGATTTGAGGATATGGGGCTACCTCATTCTAGGACTCCTGCTGACAGTCTATCTCTTCAAATTAGCCCGATGAAATTAGATTGTAGTAATTATTTAATTTAGTCTCGTGCTTGTAACTTAGCCATTGCTGCTCGCGGTATGTCTAAGTATATTATTGGAGAAACTAAACAGCCAACAATTGTAGGGCCTTCTCGCATTAGATGGATAGGGAAAAATGCTCTTGCCAGGTCCAGGTTATTACATTCTATGCAGTCTTCCATTAGTCGCAGTTTTATATTATTAGATACAGCTCAAAAGATTTGGTCCACTTTTGCTCAGAATTACTCTGAAACTAGCAACGATGCTCAACTTTATGGATTACGAAAGAAGCTTCGTGCCTTAGATCAAAAAGACTAGTCTCTTGCTCAGTATTTCACTAAGTTGACCAGTTTGTGGAATGAGATTAATTATTTTTAGGATTTTTAAGTTATTTGTACTACTGATACTGCTTCCTTTCAGAAGATAGTGAAAAAAGAGCGAGTTTATAATTTTCTTGTGGGCCTAAATGTTGAATATGATCTAATCTGTGTTCAGATTCTAGGTTAAGATCTGTTTCCTACTTTGAGACAGGTGTATGCTTATGTTCAGCAAGAGAAAGTCGGCAACAGGCAATGGTTTCTCTTTCTAATCAGGAACATTCTGTGCTAACTGTCACGTCCCTCACCCGGCCAGGCCAACTAACTCATTCTAGATCTAGAGAGAAGAGTGGATCAGTAGCTCAAGATTAGTTATGCTGCGAGCATTGTGGTAAGCCCTGTCATACTATCGACCATTGTTTGAAGTTACATGGTCACCCCCCTCCAAGACGTGGAGGTGGCCGTGGTGGAAGACGTAGCGGACCTATACGCTCCCACGCTCATCTTTTCGTGGTTGAAGTTACATCTCCGTTGATTCGCTTATGTTGCAATGTTCATTGATTCCTTCAGCCTCCTACAGTTTCTTCTCCTTTCTCCACAACCATAGTTGACCCTGGCAAGCCTTCTGGTGAATTTGAGGATACGAGGTTGCCTCATTCTGGGACTCCTGTTGACAGTCCATCTCTTCAGATTAGCTCAATGAAATTAGATGGTAGTAATTATTTGATTTAGTCTCGTGCTTGTAACTTAGCTATTACTGCTCGCGATGTATCTAAGTATATTATTGGAGAAACTAAACAGCCAACAATTGTAGGGCCTTCTCGTATTATTAGATGGATAGAGAAAAATGCTCGTGTCAGGTCCTGGATATTACATTCTACGCGGCCTTCCATTAGTCGCCGTTTTATATTATTGGATACAGCTCATAAAATTTGGTCCACTTCTGCTCAGAATTACTCTCAAACTAGCAACGATGCTCAACTTTATGGATTACGAAAGAAGCTTTGTTCCTTAGATCAAAAAGACTAGTCTCCTGCTCAGTATTTCGCTAGGTTAACCAATTTGTGGAATGAGGTTAATTATTATTAGGATTTTCAAGTTATTTGTACTACTGATACTGCTGCCTTTCAGAAGATAGTGGAAAAAGAGTGAGTTTATAATTTTCTTGTGGGCCTAAATGTTGAATATGATCTAACCTGTGTTCAGATTCTAGGTTAAGATCTGTTTCCTACTTTGAGGCAGGCGTATGCTTATGTTCAGCAGGAGAGAGTCGGCAACAGGCAATGGTTTCTCTTTCTAATCAGGAACATTCTGTGTTAACTGTCACGTCCCTTACCTGACCAGGCCAGCTAACTCATTCTAGATCTAGAGAGAAGAGTGGATCAGTAGCTCAAGATTAGTTATGTTGCGAGCATTGTGGTAAGCCCTGTCATACTATCGACCATTGTTTGAAGTTACATGGTCATCCCCCTCCGAGACGTGGAGGTGACCGTGGTGGAAGCCGTAGCGGACCTATACTCTCCCACGCTCATCTTTCCGTGGTTGAAGTTACATCTCCGTTGATTCGCTTCTGTTGCAATGTTCATTGATTCATTTAGCCTCCTACAATTTCTTCTCCTTTCTCCACGATCATATTTGACCCTGGCAAGCCTTCTGGTGGATTTGAGGATACGGGGTTGCCTCATTCTGGGACTCCTGCTGACAGTCCATCTCTTTAGATTAGCTTGATGAAATTAGATTGCAGTAATTATTTGATTTAATCTCGTACTTGTAACTTAGCTATTGCTGCTCGCGGTGTATCTAAGTATATTATTGGAGAAACTAAACAGCCAACAATTGTAGGGCCTTCTCGCATTATTAGATGGATAGAGAAAAATACTCTTGTCAGGTCCTTGTTATTATATTCTACGCGGCCTTCCATTAGTCGCAATTTTATATTATTAGATACAGCTCATAAAATTTGGTCCACTTCTGCTCAGAATTACTCTTAAACTAGCAACAATGCTCAACTTTTTGAATTACAAAAGAAGCTTCGTGCCTTAAATCAAAAAGACTAGTCTCTTGCTCAGTATTTCACTGAGTTGACCAGTTTGTGGAATGAGATTAATTATTATTAGGATTTTCAAGTTATTTGTACTACTGATACTAGCCTTTCAGAAGATAATGAAAAAAGAGCGAGGTTATAATTTCTTGTGGGCCTAAATGTTGAATATGATCTAATTTGTGTTTAGATTCTAGGTTAAGATCTGTTTCCTACTTTGAGGCAGGTGTATGCTTATGTTCAGCAGGAGAGAGTCGGCACAGGCAATGGTTTCCTTTCTAGTCAGGAACATTCTGTGCTAACTGTCACGTTCCTCACCCGACCAGGCCAGCTAACTCATTCTAGATCTGGAGAGAAGAGTGGATCGATAGCTCGAAGCTTAGTTATGCTGCGAGCATTGTGGTAAGCCCCGTCATACTATCGACCATTGTTTGAAGTTACATGGTCATCCCCCTCCGAGACGTGGAGGTGGCCGTGGTGGAAGACGTAGCGGACCTATACGCTCCCACCACCATCTTTCTGAGACCTCTACTGATCCATCCGGTGAGACTGACCCTCTATCTGAGGCTAAATTGACTATTTTCAGGCACCTGATAGCTTGTGTTGACATCTCTCCTTCTACTGCCTCCACTTCCTACTCTAACTTCGCTCACTTAGGTATATCTCCCTGTGTACTTAGTATTGTTGCCTCTCATAGTCCTTGGATAATTGACTCAGGTGCCACTGATCATATGACTGGGTCTTCCATCTTGTTTTCTTTTTATTCTACTTGTTCTGGTAAAAATAACGTTCGCATAGCCGATGAGTCTTTATCATCAATATCTGGCAAAAGTTCTATCCATTGCTCTTCCACACTTTCTCTCTCATCTGTCTTATATGTTCCCAATCTTTCTACTAATCTATTATCTGTTAGTCGTCTTACTAGTTCATTAAACTATTATGTAATGTTTTTCCCACTCATTGTGTTTTTCAAAAACTAGTGATGGGATGAACAATTGACAGTGTTTAGTGCACATGGTGGACTATACTTACTGGATATTCCGTCTTCCTCTTCCCTTTCACCTTCACTGTCTGGCTACGCTCTCCATGTGAACACAGGAACGTTACTCTTGCAAGTGCATCAGTGGCATCGTTATTTGGGGCATCCTTCTTTTGGAGTTTTAGAGATACTTTTTCCTCCTTTAGTTAAATATTGTTCTAGAAGTCCCTTTTGTTGTGAGGCTTGTGAACTTGTCAAACATAAACAGTCTATTTACCCTTCACTTAATAAACACAGTGATTTTCCATTTATAATTATCCATTCCGATGTTTGGGGCTCTTCACCAGTTACTTCTATTTCTAACTATCGGTGGTTTGTGACTTTTATTGACTGTTATTCTCGTGTCACTTAAGTTTATTTACTTCGCACTAAGAGTGAAATTTTTTCATATTTCCAAAACTTTCATCGCTTGGTGCATATTCAGTTTGACGCCAATATCAAGATTCTTCATACTGATAATGGAACCGAGTATCCTGATAGAGGTTTTCGCGCCTATCTGGAGACTCGTGGTATTCTATTCCAGACGAACTGTGTACGCACTCTTGAACAAAATAGAGTTGCGGAACGAAAAAACCGTCACCTTCTTGTAGTTGCCCGTTCTCTTCTTTTCACTATGCATGTTCTCAAGTCATTCTGGAGATAGGTTATCCTCATTGCTGCCTATCTTATCAATCGTTTGACTTCTAGTGTCCTTCAATTGAAAACTCCTTTGAAACTTCTTCCCACGTCTCCATCTATCTCTTCTCTTTCGCCTAGGATTTTTGGGTATACTTGTTTTGTTCATGCACCTAAACACCCAAATGACAAATTGGATTATAAGGCTATTAAATGTATCTTCATTGGCTACTCTGCTACCCAAAAAGACTATAAATGCTACTCTCTTCCCACTCACAAAGAGTTTGTCCGTATATAAGTTACTTTTGGGGAGATTGAGTCCTTTTTTCGCCCCTCTGAGACATCTCTTCCGAGGGAGACATGTAAATTGAAAGAGATACTACCATCGGATACACAAATTTTGCCAAATCAGGAGTCTCCCAGGTTCATCTTTCCCAATCTTACACAACATGACCTTATTCCTACTGAGGGGAAGAAGGAAGAGTTAGGTGAGAGGGAAACATAGCAAGATGTTGTTGAAAGATTAGATAGAATTGATCTATATACTTATTCTCAATATCAGAAGAATCAGAGCGCTCGTACACTACTGCCACCTGGCCCATTGCTATCTCCACCCCTTGCTTCAGTTTCCTCCACTATTTCATCAGGTAATGAATATTCTGTTGTTGATCTTGATACTCGTGACTAACCTATTGCTCTTTGAAAATGCGTTAGGACGTGACTTAACATCCAATTTCACAATTTGTCTCATATGATTCATTTCAAACCCATATCGTGTTTTTGTCTCGTCTTTGTCCTCTACATCGATCCTATAGGGTCGAAAGGAATCGCTTGTGGACTTCAAGAGGAAAAAGGCTATGATTGAAGAGATGATAGCTTTGAAAAGGAATAATACTTGGGAGTTAGCCTCTCTTCCAAAAGTGAAGAAGCTAGTTGGGTGCAAATTGATATTTACCATCAAACACAAAGCAGATGGGTCAGTTGAAAGATTAAAGGCAAGATTAGTTGTTAAGAACTTTACCCAGAATTATGGTATTGATTATTAGGAGACTTCAGCTCTGATAGCCAAAATGAATTCAGTTTGCATACTTTTGTCTTGTCCTGCTACTATGGGTTAGCCACTCCAACAATTAGATGTAAATAATGCAATCTTCCATAGAGACTTAGAGGAAGAGGTGTATATGAATGTATCACGGGGTTTCTCATCCCGTGAAACTGACGGGAAGGTGTGCAAATAGAAGAATGCTTTATATAGGCTCAAATAATCTCCATGAGCCTAGTTTGAAAAAGTCTTCAAGGCTATGCTAAGATTTGGATATCGACAGAATCATGCAGATCATACCATGTTAATCAAGTGTGGTAATAATAAGCTCACAATCCTTATTATATGTGCTGATGACATAGTTGTGATAGAAAATTATGCAAAAGAGGTGTCTCATCTCAAGGCAAGTCTAGCTAAAGTGTTTGAGATGAAAAATTCGGGGACGTTACAATAATTTCTTAGGATTGAGGTAGCTAGATCAAATAATGGCATCTTCATTCCCCAAAGAAAGTATATTCTTAATCAACTAGAGGAAACTGACATGTTGGGTTGTTGACTAGCAGATTTGCCTATTGGGGCTAAGCAGTGCCTATTGAGGCTTGTGGGAAGACTAATATATCTATCCCATACTCGACCTGAAATTGCCTATGCTGTAAGGGTTGTCAGTTAGTTCAAGCATGATCCCCGTAGTGGCGTAGTGCACATCTTGATGTTGTTTATTGCATTTTGCAATATCTTAAGTTTACCCCTGGAAAAGGATTTCTGTTTTCTAATCATAGTCACTTGAAACTATAAACTTCCACAGATGCAGGTTGAGCTAGTTCAATTGATGATAAGCGGTCTACATCGGGATATTGCACATTTGTAGAAGGTAATCTAGTTACTTGGAGAAGTAAAAAACAGACAGTGGTAGCTACATCAAGTGTAGAGACTGAGTACAGGGCAATAATACATGGCATTTATGAACTTCTATGGCTCCAAGTTCTATTGAAGAATTTGAGTTTTGAAGGTGAAAAACCTATGAAGTTGTATTATGATAATAAAACTGCCTTCAACATCGCCCATAACCTAGTACAACATAACAAAATGTAGCATACAAAAATTTAAGGACATTTCATTAAGGAGAAACTATGCAAGGGTTTAATTTGTATGCCATTTGTGAATTCTGCGGATCAATTAGCAGATATTTTTACTAAAGGGCTTAGTAATAAGAAATTTCACCCCAATATATGCAAGTTGAGTATGAGAAATATCTATACCTCAACTTGAGCAAAAGTGTTAAGTTTAAGGACATAATTGTTTTGTACGTTGGTCTCATATAAATAATAGTGATAGAAGAACTAATCCTAATTTTGGTTGCTCTTCCGTTCACCACAACAACAATTCTCTCACTTTTTTCTCTCTTTTCGTCTCTACGGTATTCTTAACATCTCTATCTCCCTCTCTTGTCTATCTATATCTAGAAATATAAACCAACATAGGGAGATCATAACATTAAACTTTTGCGAAGCCAGATAAGATAGACATCTCTAAGCTTTGAGGGCAACATTTCCACCAATTGGAATTTTGTTTTGGCAACTTCAAAATTTCGGGATTTCCTCTTCTCTCCCAATTTTGCTTGGATTGAGGTAGGCTTTCTATGCTCTTTAGAGTAAGATGGGTGATTTTAAAATTATTGCATAAATTGGTTTAAGGTTCTATATTTCAGTATCAAAATACAAATCAATATCAATGATAAGGCAATGTATCAGATGATACAATCGCAGTATTAGAATAACTAATATTAGTGATAAGGCTATGTATCAACCAATATCAGATAATATCAATTAATATTGATAAATATTAGTACCAGATATCCAAGATTTTATTTTATATATCGGCCGATATTTAAAATCTTAGTTGGTTAGGTTGCGCTTTTAGGTTAGTTTGATTGGGTTGGGGTTTTAGGATGTTTATGAAAACGCACTAATGTATTGAGATGCGTGTATTGAAGAATATCTTGGATATTTCGTAACATGTTGAGATGCATGCATTGAATAACTTCATGGATTTTGTTTGAAATCAAGATATGACATATTTTAGGGAACATTCAATTTGAGTTTTGTTAAAAAATTTATAAATTAGGGTCATAGATTTTGTTTAGAATCAAGATATGACATATTTTGGGGAACATTCAATTTGAGTTTTGTTAAAAATTTTATAAATTAGGGTTTCATGTTCAATTTAGGTAAAATTAGCTAATATTTGATGAAATTGTGAAATTCGTAATGTGTACTTGTGATTTTAATGTTATAAACGCATGGTTTGTGAAATGGTGGGAATTTTATCGAGATTGGGTTAGTGTGAATTGTATGGAAAATTGGTTACATGGTGAGAAATGGTTATGGAAGATGAAAGTAGGAAGGTTTGGTGTGAGTTTTGAAATCAAGGCGATTTTAAAAATTTTGGGTTCAAACAAAAATTTGTGCTGAGTTGATCTTCAGTGTTGCATGTTTTGAGACTTAACTCAACCAGGTCAAGAGATTGGTGTTCAATAGATTTTTGGTTGTTTTATGTTGTGTCAGGGGAAAGGAATGTGATTTGTGACATGCTGAATCAGAAATGTATGCAGAATCGGAAATGTTTTGAAATGTAAATGGTTTATTTGAAAGATGGAAAATGTATTGAGGAATGTGATTGAATGAGTGTGTTGTTGGCCGGGGGGCTTAGAGATGTAAACAACTTGTTTGTGTAAGATAGTGAATTTTCTTGAAAACGGTTAATTTGGTACTTGCATCTATAGCTGATGCTTATATTGGCATGCATAGATACCACATCACATTACCTTCTTGCATGATTTTTTATTGCGTTGTTGTGCTCATGCAAAATGTTTCAAGTACTTGTGTAGAGCATCGATCTTGATGACTCCGAGATATTCGTTATGTATTTTGGTCTTATACGTTGGTGGGCCTTAGGCCACATTGAGATTCATGGGTGTTGTAAGACCATAAAGCCCAGATGATTTATTTTGGTGACATGTAATCAGTTAGAAGCATGATAGGAGATATCAGATAAAAGAGGTAAAATGTTTTGATATCACGTTATGGTTGTAAATTGAGTATATACATAAAGATGTATGAAAATTATATTTTGCAATGCATGAGAGAATTGATGCATGTTTAGATTATGAATTAGAGAAGTGGTGGAAATACTACGAGAAGTATAGAGGCGTGGCCTTTGAGCCATTATTGATGTATATTGTCTTTTGAGCATAGGTTTTAATTGATGAATATATTTGTCTTTGAACCATTTCAAGTACTATTTTGTGCATTTCAACGCTGGCGAAAATGCAACGAGAGTACTTTTAACGTAAACAAGAGTGGGAACTTTTCCCTTATTACCATCAATGTCGTCATGTCGTACGACCTCATAACACTACACCACTAAATTCATTGATGTTGTAAGAGCATAAAGTGTAAATGATTTATTTTGGTTACATGCAATCGGTTAGGAGCATGATAGGAGATATAGGATAAAAGAGGTAAAATATTTTGATATCACGTTTTGGTTGTAAATTGAGTATACATAAAGATGTATGAAAATTATATTTTGCAATGCATGAGAGAATTGATTCAAGTTTAGATTATGAACTACAGAAGTAGTGGAAATACTACGAGAAGTATGAAGGTGTGGCCTTCGAGTCTTTATTGATATATATTGTCTCTTGAGCATAGGTTTTAATTGATGCATATGTTTGTCAGATAAGAACCATTTCAAGCACCATTTTGTGCATTTCAGCAGTCAGCGCTCAATGAGCACCTAGTGTGTGCTCGAGTGCACAGGCCATTGCAGCAGCCTATGCTTGATGCCCGCTTGATGACGCTTGATGAGTACTCAAGCGCTTTCCTTCCGGATGCAAGCGCTTGAGCACTGCACTCTAGAGGCTAGTGGCAAGCGCATGAGTGCTGCAATCTATGGAGCTCTCAAGTGCGCCACCTAGTTTTGACCATTGACCCATACGGCCTTGTTTTGACCCTTTTCACTTGGGAACCTAGTTCTAATTATCCCTATACTTCATTTTTTATTTTCTTAGCCTTTGGGTCTTGTAACCAGGTCTTTCACTTTTCAGATCTCACTGTCTCAGGTCTGCAAGACTGGGCCGCAATAATAACTTGGTCCTTGTGAATAGCGAAGGATTCACAGTCATTTGAGGACAAGAATTGCAAACACCAATGTCATCGTTACCAGGCAATTTTAGTTGTACTGATTTTAAAACTTTCTTTGTCGCATCTTCAAATATCTCATTTACCACTGACAATAATAGAACAAACTCATGAAATGATTGATCATTTTATGTTTCACTCATTTTCAATTTCCTAAACAACCAATTAATATAATGCCTCGGGAAAGATGTGACAGGCCTCAATTTTAAGAGGTCCGGAGTTCAAAATTCCTTGGAATGTCAACGACACAACAAGGTATTCTAGCTTGTTTGTAAAGGAAGGGTCTAGTGGGGTGGTTTGGAGTCATTTAAGAAAAATTCTTAATTTGACTTGTATAAGAAGATGCTAGGAGGGGACCTTTCCCAAAGGTAAAATCTTTATACTTGAATCCTTCATACACAAGGAGCAGGTGAAATCACAGTTTAAAAAAGTATCAAAGGGTTCACATAGAATTACTCAGTACAGTCGACCATTGTGAGTCATACCTCTACACCCATCATGGTCAGCCCGATTGTAGTAATTTGTAACTAGGACCCGTTTCTCATTGATTGCAATAGCAAGAAGCCCACACATTCCAAAAATCTGGGCTCCGATACCCAATCCCGGCAGTCTCTCCCAGTCAGCTATGAGAAACCTCACGTTAGTATCACTGCAGTTCATGGGATGCTGATGGGCCCATATGTCTCGCTGCGCTTTCCTAGTAAATGGAAAATTTTCTTCATCTGATCCTGTTATCTGCAAAACAGTATGCTCACAACATTAGACCAACAATTTGATATCATAACAAGGCCATTTCAAACGTAAGAGATTCACAAGTGGATGCCTTTGAATTTCATGTAAAGAAAAACTAAATCATTTCATTCCCTTTAGTTTCTTTCACATTTGATTTTTGTACAGCACATGGATTGGAAGTTAAACAGTTAATTTTGAAGTCATTTATATAGCAGTTGGAAGTTATTTACACAATGAATGAACAAAATATGAAAGGACTATCTCACTATTCTTCTGGCTGCTTTTTGAAAAGTTTTGTGATAAAAAGAATGAAGATTGATTCATCTGGAATGCTATAAAAGACAGATTTACTTTAAGTGAAACAACTAAAAGAATATGAATGAATCAGAAAACACCCATGATAGTATCGTGTCATAACCCACGGAATTTTCTAAAATTCCCTAGAATTTTTCCAAGTCTGTGACAATAGGCTGTTTTGTATTCCTTGTGAGCATTCACGACTTGACAAACAGGGATCCGTCCAAAGATGGGAGCAACGGTCCCTTTCTGAGGCATCTAGAGTGGAACTGATGGAGGCAGCAAATCGTTTCATAGCTGCTAGTACAAGCAAAACAGGGATACGTCCAAAGATGGGAGCAACAGTCCCTTTCTGAGGCATCCAGAGTGGAACCGATGGAGCCAGCAAATCGTTTCATAGCTGCTAGTACAAGCAACTGAAACCAATCCCTCCTTATCTACACAATTCTTTGCCTTTTGCTCCTAAAAAATACTTGCCGAGACATTAGTTTTTACTTTTTACAGCCTTAAAGGGGGAATGCAAACAAAATTACCATCCAGATGGATTGATATATTACACCCGCATCCATCATAGTCCTAGATCATTGTGATATTAATGTTCCATCTTGCAAAAAATGCCAGAGTTAACTAACAGCAAAGATTATGTAGATGCAATGACGCGAGTCTACCAGCACATTTCTTCTCCAGGAACATGTAAGCCTATTCAATTGCATGTGTGCAGGGATAACGAGCTAATTGTCTTGTTCCATGGCATGTGCTACAAAGATGCATGTCTCAGCAATTTATTAAGAAATATTGATTCCACCAGAAATGGAGAATCGGAAGTACACTATGCAAAAGCGTTGAATTGAGTTTGAAATCCAAGGTCGGTTTGAAACCCTCTTATGCATACCAAATAATATGTATAAATGAGCAAAATCCCATGTAGCTAAAATTATATTTCCAGTTACCTTGTAGTAAGCTAATAACTACCAGTGAAACAAATCAGCATTGGTGGCAATTTTTTTCACTCAAATTGGAGCTAGTTTCTTTTTTATTTAATTTTTTTTCTTTCTTTGACCGGTGGACTTCTTCTTCCCCTTCCTTGTTGTACTTTCTGTCTCTTTTAATAAGATTTTCTTCTTCGTTGCCGATCCAAAAAAAAATATTCCATTGGTCAATATCAGGGAAACATACCCAAGGAGGATAAGCACCTTCAGATGTAGCTTGATGCCGATAATACCTCAGCTGCTCATTAGTTGTTGACAATGGGTAAGTATCTAAGAATCCCTTCCACAGTGTCCACGGTGGGAGACTTCCATTATCAACTCGGTTATCAAGAAGTTTGTTTGCTTGTGACCTGAACTTGCAGTTCTCCAAGTGAGGAGCTTTGGGCACATTAGATCTGTTCAGTCCAATGCCTTGCAGCAATTCGCCTTCACCTTTTATTGGTTTGTTTAATAAAGCACTCCAAGTCGAGTATAAAAGGGACGCTCTCTCATCAATTAAGTTCTCAACACTTTCATGTGAATACACCAATCTCTCTATTTTTTTTGGTTTAAGATTGCAGTCTCCTTGGGTAACCATATCTGCAATATACAAGAAGTTCACGGCCTTTAGGAATACAACAATAATTTCAGAATGCAAATCATTTCCATCATAACTACATTTCACAATTTGAAAAGAGGGGTCTGATTTTTTTTTTTTTTGAATTGTGATAATTAAAAAACCATACCTGGCCAAGCTATTATCAACTTTTACTGAATAATGCAAATAGGTGTTTCATTTATCTCCTTACAATCAAGATAAAAGGTTAATGTTGCCCAGACAAAAGTAGTTCAAATTATCATGGAGGGTTGTCGTCTTTAAAGGATGGAAATCCTAAAACTCCACTTCTCTTTAGAGACACTCAAAGGTTTACATGCAGATGGCTGTCAATAGTTTTAATCTTATCAAGATAAGTTTATGTTTGTTGAGAAATAGACTTGCCCAAACCCAAAATTATTAACAAGAATTGTTCCCACGAATGCAATATTTTCTGGGATGGTATATGGGTTTAGACCAACTTATAAGAAAAAGGTAGACGGGTTTAGAGTCTTTAGAGCTAATCTCCAACATCATTTCA
>JAOTRH010000025.1:11046005-11058921 GCA_034768845.1 Heliamphora exappendiculata | reverse complement strand
ATATATAAACCAATCCAACTGCACGAATCAATCTTACATCATACAAGTTTTTTATTCTACATCAATCAAATCATTGCACAAGTCCAACATGTAATATCTCAAGACGCAATCAGAAACTTCTTTCACAATCTAGAGAGAGAGAGAGAGAGAGAGAGAGGGGAGAGAGGGGAGCTCGCTATGGACAAGGGGAAGGAGGGTGAGAGATCTCAGGCTGGGAGAGAGAGGAGAGATAAAGAGAGCTCGTGGCAAAATCAGGGGTGGCGGCGACACTGGCACAATGGGTGTGGCGGCGCTGTCGCTATGGCAATCGTGGAAGGGGCAGCGAGATACAAGAGAGCTTCGGGATGGAAACATGGACTTCACCGCTAAGGAGTATCAATAAGCTGTCGCATGCAAACAATCAAAGCAATTCATGCAAGCAATCAAAGCAATTCCCTTATTATATAGAATTCATCTCAGGACCTGTCCCTGTCTACGCTATGGTTCTCTCTCATTACTAAGCTATGGGTCGATCTAAGCAGGGTCCGCATGCAAAGATAAGTCTCCCTTGTAATAGGAGTGAAGAATGACCAGACCTGGCCACAAGAGAGGCAATGGTGGGACAATGGTACCAGATGGTAACGAAAGAGAAGGGAGTTGGTCTCCATGAGGAGGATCGAGAAAGGCGGGAAAGGAATTTACAAGTGGCGGTCAACGGCGACACCTCGTCGGAGATGAAGGAGATTAATACTATTAGGACTTTGTCCCTAATAGTAATTTTACAAAAAAAAAAAAAAAATTGGAAATAGGTATATAAAGAAGAAAGGCTGGTGTATATAAAATCACTACAACCTCCGGCGCTACATGTCATCTCTCATCCAATCGAACATTCTTTGCTTTCATTATATCACATCACATCTTTGACTTATATGTATATATATATATGCATGCCCTCTCCAAATCAAAATTTGGCAATTTATTTCCAATGGCAGAAGGTGATGCACCAATCAATCTTCCATCACACAAGCTTTCTATTCTACAACTACCAAATTATTGCACAAGTCTAACATGTAATGCCTCGTGACGCAACGGGAAACTTATTTCCAGCATCATCAAAAAGGGAAAAGAAAAATTATTGTTTGTGAGTAAAACTAAAACAAAGGCCAAACTCTCTAGACATTATTATTTTCATCAGCATGTGATATCTCCTTCAAATTGAACTGGAGGGATGGCCGGATATATACTTCACAGGGTAGATATATGAAGTACCTCCGAACAATTCCTAACGGACAAGCTCATCTACACATCGTGAAAGAGTCTTCTAATCTGTTCCACTGTCGCCGGCATTAGCGTAACAGGGCATCGTTTATACTGTGACAACAAAAATCAAGGACACAAAATACTCCTTGTGAGACAATTGTATGGTGACTACAAAATAGCAAACTGAAATATTAGGAGGGGACTACCAAAATAGCATGATGTAGGACAGTTTTGGAACAGAATGTTAGCCCCCCCCCCCCCCCAAAACACACACACACATACAAAGTGAGAGAGAGAGAGAGAGAGAGATGCCAAAAGATATCTGAACAATCATTCAAAACCCAACACCTAGGTAGCATCAACACGGACATGCGACACAACATGGACATGCCGACATTGATTTTCAAAAAATGGAAGACACGATGTCTAGGACATGTTAAAAATTTATATTGTCTATTTATTTTATGTCAAAAATACAAAAAATTTATTAAGTGGTAATTGAAAATCTACACCATATAATAAATGAAGTTAAATATCCTATACTTCATATGTTAAACGTTTGAAAACATATTTTGTGCATAATTGGCGGTTCAAAGAATGCAAAACTTCGTTACTATAAAGAAATTCATCACATAGAACGTGCTCGGAGAGTTCAAAAAATGTCGTTGAAGTGTCGACAAAGTGTATGATACTAAAATTCAACTTTTTAAATTAAAACACCTCTTAACGCATATGAATTTAGGAGTGCCCAAAGAGTGGTAAAGAAATGTCATGTTCAACAGGACACGCTTTCTTCGGAGAAGTTTCCATGCTTCTTAGCCCATCACCAATCCACAGTTGACATGCAACCATCTTCAAGTAATGGAATACATAATACTTTCCACAAGGAAGGTGAGGTGACAACAATATGAGAGGTTAATTATCAGATGCAAGAAATATAACCTTACCAAAGCATAGGAGGTACAAAGCATGTTCATGAAATTGATAACTTATGAATTGAATATATGCATGAAACGTCTGTAAAGTGCAAAATCGGGTAGAGACTACAACAAACATCACATTCTCAATTTAGTTCAGTAATCATATTCAATTTCAGATTACAATTATAAGGAATAGTCATTCATTCTGAAAATTTATGCCAAGAACAGATGAGTTGAATAGAAAATTTGATGTAAGCAACCCCCCCCCCCCGGGCATCATTTCTCTTTTAGTATGGAAACAACTGCCAAAAGCTTGGAGGCCTTACCTGAGAAACATATTTAAATATGCAAGCATAACAGAACACAAATCCTGAAACTGCAAGTGCTGAGGGATTTGCGCGCTTTTGCGAACACAAAGGGCATATAGTTCTATCAGGTGGCAGTGGAATTCCCTCTCTGGCTATCTGTTCCACAAGAAAAAAGAAAAAAGGGGGGAAACAAAAGAAGAAAAACCTGATTACACAAAAATTTAAATTTGGTTCAATTCACGTAGCAACAAAAAATTCCATACCTTCAATTTTTCTGTTCTTATACATTAATTAATTTCCCTACCTTTGGGGGAGGAGGAGGAGGTGGTGGAGGATACACGGTCGGTGCCGACATTCTCTCCTCAGCAGATTGGTACCACCATTCCATCATCTATAGGAAATCCACATCAACGGTAAATTTTAATTAAAAATGTGAGTAGGAATCTCCTCTGCATCAAAATTAAACAAAAAAACAATAAATTAACTTAATCCTCTGCTGAAAATACATTGATATTGGGTTGTAACTACAAACAAAAGAAACTTCTTCCTCGTCAGAGGATATATTTAGCAAGGGTCTCAATGAAAAGTTTATTTATGAAATATTCAAAGTGAACTCTCGAACATAACATGAGAAAATAGTCATGCCATTCTTTTGCACCAATAACAGATAATAGAACACCCTAGCGTACACATGTAATGCTGTGAGACAAAAAAGGACCAGGATGTTTTTCATAAGTACCAGAAATTATTAGCAAAAAAAATGTCACTTCACAACCCGCACAAAATTTGAAACCATGAATATCAAAGGATATGGTCTGTTCACCATTCATGTACCAACTGACACTTTTCTCTTTTCAACTACTAGCATTAAAACATCTCCAAAAAGGAAAACATAAAAGACCACATAGAACAAGAATAATCGATGGATTCTAATACAACCAACTCAGATTCATGTGACCAAACCCAAAGTAATTGGGAACAAGGCTTGACTGGTTAGGCTGAAGTTGAATAAGAACAATGCAGCCACATTGAAGTTATTATTAACCACAGTACTCTTAATCAGACCAGTGCACCATAGGAAAAAGGTAACTATACTCACCTTAAAGAAGAACACTGCAGCAATTAGACCAGTTTGTGAATAGTCGAGAACTGTATACGTGCAGCTGAGCAACGCTCCTTGTACTGCCTGAAGTGTAATATATGTCAAATAAATAAGGATAATTACCCTCAGTTTTAATTGCTATAACGATAGATAATAGAACTGCACGACAAATCATATCAACTAAAAAATATGTAACAAATTACCAAAGGATGACAACCATGAATACCCGATGACCTGGTACTTCCATTAATTATGTAACAAACAAAATATATACATGCTCATGGCAAAGTCAATGATAGGAGTTTTTTCACCTACAGTACCTGGAAAACAAAATTCTAAGCATTAAGGAGACAATAAGATGCTCCATTACAAGTCAAACGGGTTTAGCATATAAAAGATTATAGTAAAGCTCTTACAAAAAAAAAAAAAAAAGAGGTTAATGGGCTTTAGGGACTGGAAAGGATTGGAATAGGTAAAGTTTTTTGAAGATTTAGCTTGCAAGAATTTTGCGAAAAGCTGGTTAGAAGTTCTGGGTGGCAATTATTAATGATGTTAATGAAGGAATGTATAAGGGTTTAATATGAGCTTAACTGACTGGGATTTTCATGATGAAATGAGAATTGTTTAGGAGATGTTATCAGTATCTCATGAGTAGCAACTCGGGTACTTAGTTGATCAAGAAACTATTCCTCAAAGGTGCTTACTGTAATGACTAAATTCTCATTTTGAATGACAACTATAGATCTTCAACAAATAACAAAACTGGAAATGGAGACGAAGGATAAGAGTAGGAAAAAAATCTTGGATTCTCATTAGAATTCTTAGGTTGCATTCAATTTTGCCAAAGTAAAGGTATAGTATATCACGTGAAAACAATCACAAGGCCAGATAACAGGAGATTGACTTTCCTCTAATTCTATTCAGACTACGACTGTAAGATAGCAAATTTAATGGACTCCTAGAACTAATATCTACACCTATCAAGATCCCATATACTGAGACATTAAACAATTTGACCCAAAATAAAAGCCACAAACTCAGACTAAAGCCACACCCCATAAATTTTGTTATTGACAAAATACCCCTGCATTTTATCAACATTGTCCATTACAAAAGGAAGCTCATAATTATCCATGCAATTTAGCTTTCAATTATTGAGCAATGGAATAACCACAAAAATCCACATAAAGCATTGTAACATTATCTTCTTCTGAAAAGACAATAACAACAGCCCATTTGGTTGTCCCAAAAATGTGCATTGAACAATTTTAGAATGGCTCATTCAAAAATAAGATATATTTGGCCCAAAAAAATGAATCAGTTTAAATATCTGTAATTATATATTTGTTATTGTTACGGTAATTGGCAATTTCCGTTGAACAAAACTACAAGAGTTTGTACTTTTGAATTTTTGGAGAGAGTTCTAGTGGGAGTGGTACTGTTATAGATGGTAGACCTCGTCGCACAAATACCATCAGGTATACGACCATTGCGCCTTGCACTTTCACGCACATTGCATTTTTTTTTTTTGTAGGCACAAAGGCTTCTAGGAGTTAATTGAAAAATATTTTTTTTATATTTTACAATCCACTAGTCAAGACCTCAGCAGGGTAGCCCTGAACGTGTAATGTCTGTTGGACAACGCTAGTAGTTCACTACATAGTGCTGGACATGCAACATGCACTAGACATCACTGGCTGAGCCACCACTGATGGTGTAAAATCCTGGGATTAAGGAACCTTAATAAATTTAGCAATCACCTAAGGTTTTAACACTAACGCGAGGAAGTGCAATTCATTTAATAGACTCTTGACCTTGAATCCCATACGCTAATCTATTTTTTTTTTATGAAGTATAAATCTATAGAAGGGCAATGAATGCCACCTAGGAAAGGAAAAATCCTATATAAGAAGAGAGTAAACAAAAAGCTCCCACAAAAAAAAAGGTGAACACCAAAATCCTACAAAAGTAACAAAGACAGAATCTATGAAGTCAAAACCTTCATATACACTGGCTTGACCACCATCATCATTACCCATGGGAACAGGATTGTTGGATAGGAAAATCAGAGCAAGGAGCTTCATGGTTGTTGTTGAATCAAAGAAGGCTGTTGAGATTAGCTCCATCGGCGGTGGAAAGCGAGTTAGTGGAAGCTGGTAAAGAACTTTGAGACTTGGGTGTACTGGGTAAAGATCAATAATACCTAAGCGTCTGTAGTTTTGTAATTTCTTGATTTGATAGTAAAAATTGTTAGTGGGATGGACCATTATTTTCACCTTGCGAGATAATTTTATCATAGGGTTTTCATGTAAATCTCGCGTGTTCATGTTTTTTTTTTTTTTTTTTTTTGAACGGCTAAACTCGCACACCCATAAACACCCACACCTTGCTCCTAGCAAGGTTTGAACTCTCAATCTCGCGTGTTCATGTTATTGTAATTTCTTGTGGTTTGTTTGGTTATTGGTTTATTTGAGAGCTTTCAAATTGGAAACTAATTTGGAATTTGTCCTACTCACCCCCATCTTGACGCAATCCGATACCGACTCCATTTTTCCAGTTATAAAAATACAACTTTTGTTTATTTCTTTTAGAAGGTAGAACTATTTATCTAAAATTAGGAGATTCAAAATAGGTGATGTTCAATGCCTGTGCTAAAATTTGGTTTAATTTTTTTAATTAATCACACAAAGTTAATTGGATTCATGCTCATAGAGATCTAACGAGTTTTTTGGCATGCTCCCTCCTTTCCAGTCCACTTGCTTAGTATGAGTTCACTTCCTATCAGTCCACGCGCGATCGTGCAAATAGATAGGGTTCGATATTACGAATTCGAATACTATTGGATTGGATTTGGCGATTACACATCCTCCCTCCTGGTGGGGCAAGCGGTAGTACGATTCAAGAGAATTGAACACTCCCAAAATGCATATACCAAAAATAATAGCGAGAGAGCCTAACCACAATAGAGACTCCCCTCTCCCTTCTTTACTAGCAATGTTCACTATTGCCGGAACACCCACTTGTAGGTTTTAGTAGACATCGTAACAATTGTAAGATGTTATAACTCATAAACTAATAATAGGGAGTACACTATTAACAACCATCTCGCTCGCTAGTCTTTTCAACCGTATTATGGACCACGATCAAATCCCGTTCCCATTTGGGATTGGGCGAAGGCCTTAAATCAGTGAGGCAATAGCATAGCTATTATTGACCTGACCCCTCTCACTTAAAGGCATGCCTACTTTCTCCAATAGATGAAATGAGCAGCTAGAAACGACTGTCCCTATTGTATTTTGTTGTCAATTACCAACGCACAACCTTCCTTTCTCCAAGCTTGGGACCGGCTGTATAAAAGACGAGACTTTAAACACTATAGAGGCGAAAAAACAAGGGATACCTAATAGTGAAATAAAACTGAATATATGGAATGTGATTTTAGTAGTAGAAACAAATGAATTCCCGATAATAGTAAGATTACACCAATGATCTGCTTTGAGTCCTTATCTCTTTGTCATATTTATGAATGAATTGACTAGATATATTTAGGTTGATGTTCCAATGATATATGTTCGTTAATGATATTATCTTAGTGGATAAGACTAAGAATGAACTTAATGCTAAATTAAAAATGTGGAGACAAACTTTGGAATCAAAAGAAATGCGAGTAAATAAGAATAAAACTGAATATACGTAATATAATATTAGTATTAATAGGAGTATTAATAGTGAAAAAGTAAATATTTGAAATCAAGATATTTGTAAAAGTGAATATTTTGTTATCTATGTATGATTATTAATAAAAATGGAGAGATTACAAATGATACAACTAGGAATCAAAGTTGGTTGACTCAAATGGAGGGATGCTTTTGGCATTTTATGTGATCGACAGCAACCTACATGATTAAAAAAAATTATAGGATAGCTATTAGACTAGCAATTCTTTATGAGACAAAGTGTTGGGCTACTAAGAAATATTACATAAATAAGATGAGTGTTGCTGAAATAAAAATGTTAAAGTGGATGTGTGGTAAGAATAGAAAAGATAAAATTAAGAATGAAAAATTCATAGAATGGTAGGCGTCACACCAGTTGAGAAATAATAAATTAAGGTGATTTGGATACATATAATGTAGATCAGTTGATGCAGTAATAAGGAAAAATGATAAAATCAAGGATAATGGAAATACTAGGGGGAGGGAATAATAGAAACACTAGAGGGAGGGATAAACTTAAATTGACATACGATATCGTATTAAGAAAAGATATGAACTTAATGAAACCAATTGAAGATATAACGCTTAACAGAGCAAATAACGCAAAAAGATTCATATAGCCAATCTCAATTGATTGGGACAAATGCGTAATTTGGTTTGGTTTGGTTAGCCACACAACGTTTTGAATTAACTTAATTAAAATTCAATTTGCACAAACACACAAGCCCTAAATATTTAATATTCTTGAAGCATGAATGCATGATAACATATATTATCCTCAAAACTCCCGGAAATGGTGGCCTGCATAAGTTCACAAAATGAATCTTCACCATCTATCTACTCAATGGCATTGAAACATGGCAGGGTATAAAATAGTCATAGTATTTTTCCATTTGCAGGCTTAGGTAAATAGCATGGCTGCATATTGCTTCAAATTTGTTCAATTGAAAATTAAAAGCTTTTGAATAATTATGTGAATCATGAAAATAACATTATCAAATTATTGAGAAGACGACTTGTAGAGATGCTTAATCTGTGTCCACGTAATCTTAATTCGACCATCATAAGCTTCTTTATGACCGAGGCAGCCATCAATTAGTGCCTTCTCCTTTTATCGCCTTACATGAGACAGAATTCAATCATAGTTTAATATAATAGATGTTCCTATTTCTTTTTTTTTGGGTGTAGATATACTCATAAACAAGCGTACCTGTACTTTCCAAACCATGGGGTACTGCTAACAAGCTTTCAGTGAAACAGGCGGTTACAAAATTCTTCTAAGCCCTAACCCAACTAAAGCGGAGTCAGGATTTTGGAAATCTCACTCAAAATAGTACCAAAAATCAAGACTTCATCTTAATTAGAAACTCATGTTTTTAACATCATCTACCAATTTGTATGTGCCATAGTGGTGCAGCTAAATGTACACGGGATCACACAACAAGAAGATTTAGTTTCCAAGCCTATTCCATCAGGAATTACATGATTTCCTCCACCATGTGGAACTTTGTCGATGCAAGCGTAAAAGTTATACAATTTATATTTAATTTTTCACCAGAGGAAGAACTTTTATAGTTGTCTACAAAACCTTACTGAAAACAGAGCACAAAAATCAAATAATATAGTTATTACTTCACACAAACAAAGATGTAGATTGAAAAGGTGACCGCCTTGTTTGACCAAAACAAAAGTACTGCCAACAATATGACATCCTTGTACTGACAAAATTTCAGTGAGAGGCGGCCATTGAATCTCCTAACCAACTAAGCAGACTTTGAATTTATGAAATCACACTTCTTACCCATAATATCAACAAAATCAAAACCTTAATTAGAAAATCATGTTTTTAACACCATCTACAAATTTTGTATGTGTGCTAGTGGTGTAGCTAAATATACAAAGGATCATGGAACAAGAAGATTAAGTTTCCAAGGATATTCAATGCAGGCACATTATCTGACTTTACACAGTTTTGACCACGTGTGAAATTTTGAGGATGCAAGCGTACAAATTTATCACCAAAGAAAGAACAACTTTCATAGTTATCAACAGACTTTATTGAAAATGGAGCAGTAGCACAAAAATCAAATAATATAGTTATTACTTTGCGCAAACAAAGATGTAGAATGAAATTACGTGATCAGCTTTGTTTGACCAACCAAACTACAAATGTTAGCACATACCTTCAACCAAGGAGGGCCACGGAGCCTCTCACGTTCACGACTCCTTATCTTGGAAATTCTAGAAGAGGTATCCATCTGCCTTGACAACAAAAGTAAGAATGTTCAAAACAATGAGATAACACGCATAGGATGGCAGGGATATTTTGTAGCAGTCTAGGAAATCAACCCATAACATTCAGTGAAGAATATCTTCAGTAATTACACCCTCTGCATTCACTAATATATTCTACACTAATTGCATGAAAAGTAATGGATTCAATCAGAACAAAAAGCTTTATTATAGAAGGCATGAAAGGCGAATGATTCAAGTTCTTGCATTTTAAATATTTTGGCATCGATACAATCAGGGGTACAGAATTCTATATATGGATCCAGGTAAGTGATGTTTGCAGGTGTTTGCAGCTCATAAACTAAGATGACACAGAAAACAATAATACTTTAACAGTTAATTCAACATTTACAATGCAAAATGTCATACCATATGGGAAATCACCAAAAGTAAATGTGTGACACCCAGGATTATGAGATGGTGTGTTGGTGATCGTCAAATGCCAAACATCTGGTGAAGTGGTAAGTATCTAGGTTGGATGTACAGGTTTAAGTGTCTAAGTAATGAAGATTGAAGACGATCGAGCGACAAGACAAAGCGCACTCTGATCCAATCTCTGGTAGAATTGGAGGAGTATATTGCATTAGTTTAAAACACTAGTCTAGTCAAGTTCTGACGCTTAGTTTTTGACAGGAGCAGTGAATACCCAAAAGGTCAACACTCCTAAAATAGTTCTTACAACCACTCTTTTTTGCATACTTCTAATTAAGACCTAAAATTGGACCTTAGAACGTCCTAGGTTAGGGAAACATCTTATTTTGGAGCATGCACTTTTCTTAGGTAATCCTGACTCATAAGAATTTTTTATTGGGTAATTCAGCCACAAGTCCTCATTTAGTGACATGTTTAAGTACAAGTCCCATACAAAAATCAATATCGTGATAAGTCCGATTTCAAAATAATGTACCCAGCATACCCACTATATGAGAGACTTACCAGCGCAAAGCCATTATGGAAATTCAGATAGAAGAACTTTCTTGTTCTTATGCTTTGGTATCAAAGCCATTGAAGCAGGTATGTCCTGCTAAATATCTGTATACTTATATAATATAAGTATTAATATTTATAAATACTTTTATGTTAGATAGTATCTCTGTGTTATGATATTTACAATTGTTATTTGGTTATGGTACGTTACTCAAGTCGCGTTTGGTTAGCTTCTAAGGTCCTTTTATCGAGATGGTTGGGCAAACCAGGGATACTTATAAATCGTTGACAGACATGTAACCAAAACACAATTATAAGTATCTTAACCTAGCTACGATCTAAGCAAACAAGTATGAAGAAATATGAATACTTGTAGCATATAAGTATATTTCATCATTATGCTCTCGCTTTAAGCCAAAGATAAATCAGTAAAAAATGCTAATATTGTTGAGTTTTCTCAAACTCACCAACTTAATAAATGAATTATACCTTCGGTAGAATCAAAATTGATCTACAAGGTAGGCCTATTTGACTTTAAGAGTCAAAAAACTGCAAAAACACTTAAACAATCTATATGCTTAGATAATGAAGAAAAAACTGTTCAACTTATTAGTTTAAGAGACATACAAGCCTATTTGCGCAAATATCAATATTTACCTATTGGTTTAATTCAAATAGCTCTTAAACACTTAACTCTTTTAGAAGTTAATAGTAGTATTAATTAGGGGTGTAATTTTGGCACGGCCCGGCCCGAGTGTGGACCGGGCGGGCCAAGCCCGGCCCGGGCCCAGCGGGCTCCCATCGAATTTTTGGGCTGAGCCGAGCTAGGCTTTTTTTCCAGGAGGTCGGCCCAGGCCCTAGTAGTAAAGGGCTCGGGCTTGGGCCTCGAGCCCGGACCTCTGGGCGAGCCTGACAGGACCGGCCCATTTTTTGGTTTTTTTTTTTTTGAAATTTATTATATTATATAAGTTTATTATATTCTATAAACTTATAAATTTTTTTTTATTCAAATTTATTATGTTATATAAGTTTATTATATTATATAAATTTATAAGTTATAATTTTTTTTTTTTGTATTCAAATTTATTATATTATATAAGTGTATTATTGTAAGTGTATTATATTATATATACTTATAAGTTTTTTTTTGTATTCAAATTTATTATTTGTAAGTTTTTTTTTTGTATTCAAATTTATTATTTATATAAGTGTATATTATATAAATTTATAAGTTTTTTTTTTTATTCAAATTTATTATGTTATATAAGTTTTTTTGGGGTAAATTATAAGTTTATTATATTATATAAACTTACAAATTTTTTTATTCAAATTTATTATGTTATATAAGTTTTTTTGGGATAAATTATTATATAAGTTTATTATATTATATAACCTTATAAGTTTTATTTTATATTCAAATTTATTATATTATATAAGTGTATTAATCAATTAAATGAAGTAAACTTGAACAATTAAAATAATAAAATGCGATATAAATTTTATTAATCAAAAATCAAATGTGAACAATTTTTCACATTGTAAGTGTATCATACATATTAAAAAATTAGAGAAATTCCATCACTATAGATCAAGTACATCCCAGCTAAGTTGGCACATACAAGCCTAACAATCATTTGTATTATTCTCTACTTAAAATACATGACAAATGAAATGTAAAATTACAAATATTAAGCAAGAAAACTTACATATACAACAAATAATCTAAAAAATCAATCTGAACCTGATAATTTTTCAAGTGCCCAGACGTGATAAATTCTATGTCTGCTTCGAGTCTTTCTTTCTCGTCTATTTCTTGACACCTCTTCAATGCGTAAAGTGTGTCCCGTATAATCATCAATGCTTGAACCATCTCCAGAGTGAGTCTTGATTTGTAGTCGTTCAGCACCCGTCTACTTGCACTGAAAGCTGACTTCGAAGCAACTGTATAGACAGGAATGGCAAGTATATCGCGAGCTATCGCAGCCAATACTGACCACGACACCTCGTGTTATTTTCAATAATCTAAAATATCAAAATTATTTTCATTTATATTTTCTACAGTATCAAAATAATGTTGGAGTTCTGTAATAGAACTCCCATGAATCTCATAAATTCGTCTATTTTTTATGATATATCAATTATCGTTACGATTTTGAAATTAAATTCTAACCGCGGGTTGTGTTGATTGTGGTATTATTTAAGTTTTATATTGATCATATAAATATTTAAGTGTTTTATTTATTACTTCTTGTTGGTTTATATTACCATAAATATTTTTTTTTAAATATTATAAACTAATATTTTTACTCCTAGAATCTAGTATGCAGGTTATTCTAAAAATATGTATTATTTCATTATAATATTTATTAAATTTATTTTTTATACTAAATATCATTTGATAATAATTTGGAT
>JAOTRH010000025.1:11016864-11036587 GCA_034768845.1 Heliamphora exappendiculata | reverse complement strand
AACGAAAAAAAAAAAAAAAAACCCCTTAACTCTACATGTTCGATAGTAACTTTAAACACAAGCAATTAACTATTCGCTAGGATATATATTGGAGCAAAAAAGAGACTAAACAAAAACAGGTAGGTGAAATATGTCTAAAGATAGGAGGGCCTTTTACATCGCAACACAAAAGAGATTGTAAGAACCTGGGGGATCTCCACTTGAGTACAACCATTAGTTAGGGAAGTAACACCATGTTTGGCGAGAAAAATTTCAATAATCAAATTACCAAAGTTGTCAAGCTGCATTCTGCTTCTGATGGCTCAAATCTAGGCGGTGTCGTTAGTCGCGATGCCCACCGGAGGTGCAAAACGAAATGTCCCAAACAATCTTCGAATAGGCCTCTCTTATGCTCGGTTTGCCCAGGTTTCCTTCAGGTCAAAAAATGGAGAGGATGCCATTTATAGGATGCGTTCGGCGGCACAGTTGTGAGTAATTTTTACTTACAATTGGTTGCAAAAAAACAACCATTTACATTACAACAACTACATCAACTCAATGAAGTTCTCACCATTTTTTTTTTCAAAAAAAGAATACATTAACAAAATCGTGGGGGACCTCTTTTGAACAACCAACCACCTCACCTTGCCGATCTGCCATCCCGATTCAAGTCCTCCCAGCTTATCTCCTGGGCACATTCCCCACATACGGTACTGCAACCGACTTTCGTGCCCTGACTCCTAAGAGTCAGCATGTGCGATAGGTTAGTGCATTTCCGTTGTACAAAACGATTTCTCAAACTGTCCTTGGGTTGGGCAGGTTTGCTGCTGGTTTCTGGAAGATGGGGTACGGTTGAAACTGCCGGCTTTCGCTCAACTGTTGTGTCATCGAGTGGAACTCGGTGAACCTCTTCCCATTCTAGAGTTCTCCGGTATACTTCCCACGCCATGTCTTGTTCCTCTTTCGACAGCTTCTCATCTTCGTTTTCTTGCAGAAGGTTCTCGTGCTCATGGTAATTTGCAATCCATCTGAAAGCAAAAAAGAACGGAAGATATTCGAGTCAACAAGTTCCTACAATGGAACATATTACTACTATCAATTTCAGATGCAATTCAACACAATGCAATCACATCAATTTGTTCCGTATCAAGAATATGGGTACCGAATGACGATCTTATATATTCCTACTCCATGGAAACTAGCATATTTTATAAGTGTTGTGTGTAGCCAAAATTATGAACTTATAAATTATAGCTAAAAAGATCATAACTTAAAAACAGAAATTATAAATGTCGTTGAAGTTGTAAACTTGTAGCTACAAATAGTAGAATTTATGTTTGTTGATTTAAAATTAGAATTTAGAAGCAAAAAGTTAAGAGTACACCTGTTTGGATTTTTGTAACTCATAATGCTATAAGCTAAAAGCTGAAAAATAAGCTCCGGCAAACACCCTCTCACATGAATCATTGATGACTTTTAAGAGACGTGCATGCTTTGTGCTAACATTACCCCCGCCCCACCTAGAGAGAGAGAGAGCAGACAAAATAATTCAATGTTTTACATAAGTTGCATAAAAACATAATCTACCTCGGATAATGTCTGCTCAGTAAACTTTCCATGAACTTGTCCGAAGAAAAACTCCCATCACGATGAGGCCATTTCTGCTTTAGAAAAGTTCCAACTTGGCCAGTCATACTTTGTTTAATTGGATGCCCATTCTCTTGCACAAGTTCAGGTAAAGAATCGGGATTTTCGTCATCACCAAATTCAAAGAGATGTAACATCTCCTCCTTAGAAATAGTTCTATGTACTTGCTGCCTGTCAACCACCCTTGCCGCGAGCCCCTCCTTAGTCACCTGGGTTAAAACCATTCACTTCAGCACAATTTCATCTAAAATTCAGAAATAATATCAGCATTTTTGTTCTGTCATTACCTGACGCTTGTAAATCTTTTCTTCCATTGTTCCATGTGCCATCAGTCGGTAAGCAAACACAGGCTTTGTTTGGCCATACCTGCAATGAAGGAAAGGATTTTGTTTATGGGGATCATGGTTAAAAGGATACTTCCATCTCTAATTTAAATAAATTATTACAGTAAACAAAACGCACCTCCAAACCCGATATATCGCCTGAAGATCGTATGTGGGGTTCCACGATCCATCAACAATAATTACACGGTTGGCAGCATGGAGGTTGATCCCTAGGGATCCAGCTCTAGTTGATATCAGAGTGCATTTCACCCGTTTATTCGAGGGCTCATTAAAGCTCTCAACCAGTTTTTGCCTTTGAGAGGCCTCTGTTCTTCCATCTAGCCTGTTGTTCAGATAATGCATCAAAAGAAATAAGCCCATGTCTTTTATTGAAAGTTTTAAAGATAGAATTTATAACCTGGACGATCACTTTAAACATAATCACAAGATTCACAACTAGAAAATATTTGACTATATTAGTCACAAATCAGAATCAGAAATAAACTACTGGGTTACAACTTCCAGGGGTAGTGTTTCAAAAAAATAGTAATCTCATCATAAATAAATAAAACAAGAACAATTATTCAATGCTCCTTGAGCAAGTTCAGTTGGTGCTCTAACTTCACAATTATTAGTGTATTTAGTATGGTCTAACTATATTTTGTTGGAGTTGTCCCCATCATGCAAAGAGGGGTCAATTCCTAATTGGAATGGAGCATTTCTCTAAGAGCAATGAAAAATTGCTCATAAAACAGCCATACTTCTTGTCATCAGTTCATAAAAAATAAGTAGAAGTATCTAACATAAGCACCATGTCCAGATATGGTGAATATGCCAATAATTTCTATAATCAACCATATTGCTTCTCTTTCAAATTATTATATATCATTAAACATAAATTTCATATTGGCCTAATATTTTCCCTTGCAAGTGGTAAAAACATTACAGACATGTGAATGAGGTTGAGAATAGCAGACCTTAAGATTATAAACAAAGTGATAGTCATTGACGATTATCCCTCAATAATTTCTCACATATAACCAGAATGTGCTGGTCAAGCAAATTCAATGTTGCCACAAATAGGGTACTTGCTCCTTCTCCAGAAGAACATTCAACTTCAATTATAAAGGTAGAGATATACTTGTTGGCATTCTACAAATTCAAAAGCAATACAAACAATGACAAAAGATATACTAAATTCCATCAACGAATACAATGTTTTGTCAATGGAACAACAGCAAAAGCCATGACAGGGGGGCTCATGTTTAGATTGACATGGATTATCATATAACTTCTTTTTTCCTCGGTAAGGGCATGCTTATTCCTTTTTACCACAAACAGATAGCACATAAAAACTAACCTGCAACCATATGAACCAAAAGGAATCGGTGGTAAATACCATGTAGCACCACTAGAAAACTATGCACATCAACTAATCTGCAGCATTCAAAGCAAAAATACATACTGCTGAACACCAGATGGAAGCACTATCCAGGCACTTTAAGAACGGCGGAAGAGGAGTGGGCATATATGATCGAGAGGATATACTGCCGTAAGAACGTTTCTCTCTAAAAGATAGCAGGAATAGAGGAGGATAGAAGAAGGGAGCGAGATGTGACAAGAATATGTTGATGTTTTCTCTCATAATATGAGCACTGATGAATATTGCCAGAGAAATTAAAAAGTTTATAAATTTAGTTTCAAAACATTCCTCACCCAAATCGAAACGAAGAATCTTTATAGTTGTAGAAAACTGTGTGAACCATAGAATGAAAAGTGCGATAAATGCGTAGTTTTAAAAAGCGGCCGTTACCGTTGACAATATTTTTCTTTCTCTGAATGCCTCCCCTCTTTGAGGTTTCACTGTATATATACAAAATTGTTGCCTAAATACATCATAAATACAAGACTTAAATTCAGCCATTAGTATCAATCTAACCTACCAAAAAGGAAAGAATAATTTGTACAATTAGGCTATAATTGTGGCAAAATATATCCCGATTGACATGCTAAATATATCCTGATTGATATCCCCCCTTAAATTGATACGAGTTGGTCAAGAAGCATCAATTTGCCGACAAGGAACTAATGGCGCGGACGTGGCAAGGCCTTGGTAAACAGATCAGCAAGTTGAAGATCAGTGAAAATATGAGGAAGAAAAATGACGCGAGCGTCTAAGGTCTTCCAAATAGAATGACAATCGACCTCAATGTGCTTCGTACGTTCATGGAAAACAGGATTAGCAGCAATCTGAATGGCACTCGTGTTATCAGCATGAAGATGAGTGGGATCAGATTGGCAGAAACTAAGTTCAGCCAGAAGTCCACGAAGCCAGACGATCTCAGAACATGCAGCAAACATGGCACGGTATTCAGATTCAGTAGATGATTTGGAAACACGAGGTTGTTTCTGACTTTTCCAAGAAATCAAGGAATCACCAAAAAACATGCACCATCCGGTGACAGACCGTCTAATATCAGGACATCCGACCCAATCCACATCACCATAGGCAACAAGACGGAGAGGAGAACCAGTTGGGAAGAACAACCCTCGGTGAGGTGAACCGCGAAGATATCGGATGATACGACGAACATCAGTCAAATGTAGATGGCAGGGAGTTTGCATGAATTAGCTAACCTACTGAACAGCGAAGGAAAGATCAGGCTGAGTAATAGTTAAATAATTCAAACTGCCGACCAATTGTCGATATAACGTAGGGTCGGGGAGGAGATCATTCTCCTCACGACGATACTTCGTGTTGACTTCTAAAGGAGTATCCACCGAAGAAGAGTCCTGAAGACCAGCTAAAGAAATCAAATCCTGGGTGTACTTATGTTGATTCAGAAAGATGCCAGAAGGATCCCTGTGAATTTCCAACCCCAAAAAGTATGTAGGAGGACCAAGATCTTTCATAAAAAAGGAGGCCTGAAGATGATGTTGTAGACGAGTGATTAAGTCGGAATCCGTCCCCATGATAACAATATCATCAACATAAATAAGAAGAAGAACAAGACCGGCAGAGGACTTACAAAGAAATAGAGAGGAGTCATACTGACTCTGCTCAACGGAAAACTGAATCAAGGTAGACTGGAACTCATCAAACCATGGCCGAGGAGCTTGTTTCAACCCATATAAAGAACGCTTCAATTTGCATACATCAGAAGAGGATGAGGAGGCCAAGCCAGGTGGCAGAGTCATGTAAATGTCCTCTTTGAGATCGCTATGAAGAAAGGCATTTTTAACATCCATTTGATGAAGGGGCTGCCCTTGGGATGCTGCAATAGAAATAACAAACCGTACCGTAGTCATCTTGGCAACATGAGCAAATGTCTCTTCATAGTCCACCCCATATTCCTGTCTGTTACCCAGGGCAACCAACCGGGCCTTATGGTGATCTAGAGTACCATCAGAACGCAGCTTGAGTGAGTAAACCCATTTACACCCAATTGCTTTAACTTGGTCCAGACAGGAAACAACATCCCATGTGTGATTGTCTTGAAGAGCCTGAAGTTCTTCATCCATTGTCGCCCGCCAACATTCATGCTTAACAGCCTCAGAGTAACAAGAGGGAATTGAAATAGTGGATAAAGTAGCATAAAGAGATGTATGAGAGAAGCCATACCGATCAGGAGTGCGAGAGGCTCTAGTAGAGCGCCGAGGAACAATGGCAAAACCAGGATCAGGCTGAGCAATTGGATCAGGCTCAGGTGCCAGGTCAGATGCATGAAGGGGCAACGTTGAGCGTCGACGTTTATATACGAAGCCAGGTTTGAATCGTTCAGGAGGAAGAGGAGACAAATCATCAAAATGAGAAAGAACAGTGATCTCAGGCAAAGATACTACATGAGTAGAAAAGAAAGACTGATTTTCAAAGAAAACAACATGACGAGAAATACGAAATCTGTTAGAGTTTTGATCATAACAAACATAACCTTTGTGTGAGTTACTATATCCCATAAAGGCACATTTTACATATTAAGCAAAAAGCTTGTCTTTCATGTGATGGTAAATGAACAAAAAAAATACAGCCAAATGTATGCATATCAAGATAGTTGGGATGCACGTGATGCAGACGATAATAGGGAGTTTCAAATTGCATGACACTTGCTTGCAATCTATTAATTAAATAAACTGCCGTGGATAATGCTTCTACCCAGAATTTAGCGGGAATAGATGATTCAAGCAATAAAGTGCGAACCACATCCAATAGATGACGATTCTTACGTTCAACAGCGTCATTCTGCTGAGGTGTATAAGGATAAGAACGCTCAGAAACAATTCCTTTCTGTTTAAGAAATGCATGAAATTCATGAGACATATATTCACCACTCGAATCAGATCTTAACACCTTAATACCTAAAGAGAATTGAGTTTCAATAAATGCCACAAATTGTTGAAACACAGAAAATACCTCAGATTTAGAATGAAAAAAATAAATCCAGGTATACCGACTATAATCATCAATAAATGTGACAAAATATTTATAATTTGTATTAGATATGACAGGTGTAATACTCTATACGTCACTGTGGATCAAATCAAAATAGGTATCAGCACGACTACCATGTGGAGGAAAGGAAAGAGACTTATTCTTCCCCAATTTACATGTAGAGCAATTAAACGAGAAACGAGAAGAAAAGGAAAATTGATCTTTATTACCCAACAAACCAGAGTTAATTAAACGAGACAAAACAGTAGAATTAGGATGACCCAAATGTTTGTGCCAGACATCAGTCTTATTGTTAACAATAGTACAAGCCAAAGAAAGGGAAGAAGGCATAGCAAGCTGGAGAGGAAACAAACGTCCAACTTTAGGCTCCTTCGCGAGTATCTTCCCCAACACCTGATTTTGCACAATACAACCATTACGAGAAAACCCAACGTTACAATTATTATCAACCAATTGACCAACGAAAATGAGACTAGTAGAGAGCTAAGGAGATACAAAAATTTCTTTAACAACGGAATTAATATCCCTAACAGCATGAATAGGGAGCTAACTACTATTAGCCGTTTGAATGTACGAAGATCCATGATAATTCCGAACGTTGGTAAGCGTGTTGGAGGAACTAGTCATATGATTAGATGCACCAGAATCATCAAGCCAAGGTGAAGATGATAGTGTATTGTTACCTTGAAGCCATAAGGCTGAAAATGCTGATATAATCATTTGCTAAACGGTTTCAGGAGTAAGAATAGCAGGATTACCAGCCGTAGAAGAAGTCGCCGTACCCACCGCAGCTTGATAGGCACTAGTTTGACGATTATGGGGACGAGGGGAACGAGTGGGACAGTCTTTGATAATTTGTTCGGGCTTCTTGCAATAATTGCAATACTTCTTAGCACATTGAGCCACAATATGGCCACATTCCTTACAGCTGAAGTATTGGACCATTCGCATATCTCTTCCCATGCTTTTCCCGTGAGTTGCATAGGCAACGTCATTAGAGGTCATATGATTTTGCTGAAAAATACCTTGTGTTGCAAGACGTTTTTTCACGAAGTAATTCCCTAAAGCACACATCCAAAGAGGGAGAAGGATCACAATTCATCAAATTATAACGAGTGGCCTCAAATTCCATTCGTAACTTCATAAGAAACTGATCTCTCTTGCTTTGTTCATGGACCTCCTGAAGGGTAGCGAGAGATCCAGCTGGAACCTTGGCATAAATAATATCAGTAAATTCACTCCACAAATTCTGAAATCCAGAAAAATACTCTTGGATGGAGAGATTCCCTTGACTGTAATTGGCAATATCATTTTCCAACTGAAAACGTCTTGTTGTGTGATTCTAGTCGTAAACTTTCTTAAAAAATTCTCACATACTTTGAGCAGTCTTGTATGGCCTCAGATATAGGACAAGCTGAGGATCGACAGACCCCAAAATCCAGGACATCACACGGGCATCCTTCACCGTCCACTGAGCCAGCTCTTTACGTTCCGTAGGAGCAGAATCACTCCCATCGATATGACCCCATAATTCTTTTTCCTTAACAAATAATTAAAACTGAAATTCCCAAGTAGAATAATTTTTTTCAGTAAATCGGACCCCAAAATATTTGTTGGTAAACATTACAAATAACAAGATCTGCAATTCCAGAAATCAAAAGAATAACAACATATTCACCAATAACAAAATATAAACCTCAAAGATCTGTCGACCAAGATCCACGAAACGCGAACCAAGATCTGTCGACCAAGAGAACCAGAAACCAGAAACGCAAGAGGCGCGAAATCAGGAACGCAAGAACCAGAAGCCAAGAGAAGCAGAGTCGACGCGACCAGAGGGATTGCCGACGGGAACCAGTGGACTAGAAATAGAGTCTGCGAAGGTGTGACGCAGGTCGACGCCTTCCTGGGTGACGAAGAGCAGCAACGAAAGTTGTTGAAGAGCAGCGAGCCTTGTTGGAGGTGAGAGGAAGGTTGGCGAGCCTTCCTGGATGTGCGACGAAGGTCGACGAGGTTTCCTGGAGTAGCGAAGAAGGTCGACGAGTCTTCCTGAGAGTGCGTCGAGGGTCAGTGAGCCTCCCTGGGTGTGCGACTGGAGATGGCGAGTCTGGTTGGTGGGTCTGGCTAGGGTTTCAACGGCTGTTGGTGGGCTGGCTAGGGTTTTGGAAATTCAATGGTGGCAAAGGTAGGCTCTGATACCATAACAATATTTTCCTTTTTCTCTGAATACCTCCCACGATCAAGGAAAAACTAAAACTGGATGTGGACCCATGATCAAGGAAGTAATATGATTCCAGATCATTTATTTGGTGGAAAAAATAATTGATGATAGATGACAGATCAAATCAATAACAGTAACTAACATTAATTTTTCCCCCAAAAGAAGACTGTTACCATTTCTAACTAGTAATATTTGACTCAAATAAGAGAAATGAGTGTTATGTTTAGTTCACATGGACTCGTGACCAAATTTAATGTGATTTACGCTCTGTTTATTTCGATGAAAAATATTTTTATTAGGAAAACATTTTCAATGAAAACATTTTCATGAAAATCATTTTCTAAAAAATATTTTTTAAGTGTTTGGTTATGGCTTTGAAAATGATGGTTTACGTGGATTTGGTAGTGTTAGAATTGGCGGTATGGTGGCAGAGGAAGCAATAGCGGTGCTGGTGGCGATAACCCCCGGCCCCCGATCTCGGGCCCCTGAGCACCCGACCTCCGAAACTCCGAACCCCGACCCAGGACCTTCGACCCTTGGTCCCCAAGCCACCGACCCTCGACCCCGAACCCTTAACCCCCGGACCCTAGACCCCTGACCTCAGGCCTCCAAGCCTGAGTCCCCGACCCTTAGGCCCCATACCCCCGAGCTCCCAAATCTCGAATCTCAGACCCCGAACCCCGAACCCCGGACCCTAGACCTTGGACCCTGGACCCCGGACCCCGGACCCCAGAACCTAGGGCCTCGATCCACCGATCCACTGATCGCCGGACCCCCGACTCTCGAACCTTGACCCCCAACCCCTAGATCCCTAGACCCCGGTCCCTTGTTCCCGAGCCCCCGAGCCCTCGACCCCGAACTTTGGACCCCCGAATGCCAGACACCTTATCACCCCGACCCTCGACCACTGGGCCCCGAGCCCCAGGCCCTGGGGTCCACTGAACTTGGGCACTCCACCCCCAGACTCCCGACCCCTAAACCTTATACCCCGGCCCTCGAGGCTCCCCGTCCCCGAGCCCCCAAGTCCTTGAGCCCCCGATCCTCAAACCACTGAACCCCGGATCTCTGGTCCTTAACCCTCGATCCCTAGACCTCAGTCCCCTAAGACTCCGGCCCTGAATCCTTGACCCCCGTCGCCGGACCCTAGGCTTAGAGCTCGGGGCTTAGAGTCCCCGAGCCTCGAACACCCAACCCCTAACCCTCAGACCTTGGACCCTTGACCATGGACCCCCAGACTCCTGACACCCAAATTCTCGACTCTAGACCCTGAATTCCTGATCTCCATCCTCGAACCCAGTGCCTAGAGCTCGGGGCCTTGAGCCCCGAGTCCTAAACCCCCAACCCTCGGACCTTAGACCCTCAACCCTCGACTGTCAGACCCTGACACCCAGACCCTCGACCCCTGGCCCCCGAACCCTAAACCCTGATCCCAGATCCCCGGGCCCCTGACACCACCACCCCCACCACCGCCTCAATTGCTGCCATTAACACCACCACTGTAAAATGACTAACACCCTTTTTTTTGTAAATTAATTTTGGTCTTATGAAATAAAATATTTTACTAAAAAGATATTTACATTAATTTTATCAAACCAAATACTAAAAAATAGGTAAAAAATTTATCAGAAAATATTTTACGTCGAAACAATCGAAGTCTTAATTACATTATCCCATTCTACTCTCACTCTCTAAGAAGTTATTTAATTACATTTATCCCACACTAACCTAACTCTCTTAGTAGTAGTCAATGTATTTACTTATAAAATAAAAGGGTACTTAAGAAACTTTTTTTTTCTTTTTCTTTTTTACAATTGTATTATAATTCCATGCAAGAAGTAATATATGTCAATATCCAAAATGCATAGACGTGTTGGATGTTAAAAAGGCTTTCAAATTATGAATATGATTAAGAAACAGAGGACATCTACCCTTGAGTATCTGAGGAATCGGTCAACGAATCCCTTTTGCAATATGCGAGCTTCATACTCTATCGTTATGGAAAATTTGCAGCAGCCTCTCTAATGTTTCATTGGTTCAGTCTTCAGGATTATGTCCATTGGAAACATAGTCAGTTTAGTCATCTATTATGCTCTATACTGCTTAATGTACCAAAAGGATACATATTAAAATAAAATAAAAGACTAGCGCTTTAAAAAAAATTCCAAAACTTGTAAGAAACTATCAACTTTAAGTGCGTTGCTCATTTGAAGAAAAACAAAAGTGCATTTTAGCACCTCATTCATTTATCAAACATAATTGTCCATTCACTCCCATTCTCAAAATGCTGCACTATAACATAAATATCTTTTTGGATATTGTAATTTCCTTCCTTATCGTGGTCAATGTTACGCCATAATGGCCATTATGAACTACAAAAGCCTATAGCTTTCATCATTTATCAAGATAAGCAACTATATTTTTTCATTAGCAAGTGTCAAGATAAGTTACTTCCGTTTTAACTTATGATAAGATTGACCGATTAACTTCTGCACAGGCAGGAATTGGATATTCATAATAGAGATTGCAAGACATACGGAGCTAGTCACCAAACGCAGCAAATTTGTTGGTAGCATGTTTTTACACCAATGAAGTCAAAAAACTATACTACATCCTTAAATTGTCCATTTTGTAAACATGCCTTTAATTAGACAAATGGCAAAGTTGCAACCCAAGATTTGGATGTGCCAGACAAGAACTGATAGTATATTTGGAAAATCTTTACTAGATATTCTTGCTTTGGTATATTTGAAAAATCTTTACTAGATAATCCTGCTTGGATTCGTAACTCTATATTTAAAGGCTATGGTGACATTGTCTTCGAGCTACATGGGGGTAAATTTTGTATGCTACAATAAATTTTTATCTCTCTCTCTCTCTCTCTCTCTCTCTCTCTAAAATATGTGTTGCACTACAAGTGAATGAATCATCATGTGCAATGGTATACCAAAATTCAATTTGGTATATGTTCTTGCTGATAGTCATTTTATTGTGGTTAAACCATGCAGGTTCAAGAAGATGACATTGAAGAATTTTCAAGTGCATCAAAGGTCCGAGTTATCACTTATATACAATTTTAGAAACTTTAATTGATTTTTGTGACCAGAGATATGATTAAATTAGTTTTTTGAATGATACTACTGATTGTGAATCCTTTGCTAATTTGGTCAATAATTATATTATTCAGGAAACTGATGAAAGTGATGAAGATTGGGCTGGCTAAGAGTTTTGCATCCTTATAATGCCATGCCATGACATGACATGCTGAAGTAACTTCAACTGATTAAAATTTTGTATTGTTTGTATAAACTGACACGAGTACAGAAATATAAACATTTCTTTCAGTTCCTGGTAGAAGCTTGTTTTATTTACTGCACCTCAGGTGATTGTATTGTTGGTATGGATGCAATTCACTTGATTTGTTGTGAATGAGCGATATATGTTTGGTACTTTCCTATAATAACGATAGAGTACTGCTATATAAACGTTCATTTATTTTTTTGTTACAACTTGGATATTGAATGATGTTGTAACTTGGATATTGTTACGGTTAGCTGTGGTGGTAATGTTTGTTTTTTGTTATTTTCTTTAATTTATTTTCCCCCTTAATTATACATACATATTAACTATGACGTTCTATGTTCTGTATTGTTTGTAAGTTAGATTGCCTTAGTTTGTGCAGGGAAGAAGCTAAATAAAGTTATATTTCTTAATTTATTGTCTCAGCAAGTGATATTATCAATGTTGGTGAAACTAAAAAAGAAGTAAATGCTAAATTAGAAGTTAAAAGACAAGTATCGAAGTTAAAAGAGTTTACAAAAAACTATACATATTTTATATATATGTTTGAAATTTTAATAGGGATAGAAAAATTGCAAATAATATAACCGATGAAATCAAAGTAGGTTAACTCAAATGAAGGAATAATTATGTCATATGCAACTTTTGGATACTTGTAAATTTAGTGGGGGTAGTTATCCATTCACAATGTATGCACCCATATGCATAAATATAAGAATACGAGAGAGTCTTAATTTAACCATGATCAATATGGCATTGTGCAGTCTGATGATGTTAATACAAGCGATGCTATTGATTACTATCCATTAAATCATCCTCATAAAATCCCCAAAATGGTTGCTTATGTGAAGCGAAGTCCCACAGTATTTAAGTACAAAAGGAATATGTAGTATAAAAGAGTGAGGGTACTCTTACCTCAATTGCTAGCTTTTGATGTTGAATTTTACATAAAATCGTGTAACATGGTATCAAAGTTGGAGTACTAATAATGGATAGAATGCGTGTTCTTTGCCTGCACATGGCTGTGGGATGCATGTTCTCCGCTTTTTACCTTTTATCTTTTAGAGGAAAGAGGGGTGGCCTTTGGATATTTGTTTTTAAAAAAGAAAGTTTTCTTTTAAAATAAATAATTAAAATACTCAAATACGTAAAAAATAGAGTCAATACTTGATTTTTGAGAAAAATACAATAAAAACAAAATTGAGCCACTGGTTTGTATTTCTATTGAAAAAGGGTTGGGGGCTAAGGTACAAAATAGAAAAGATGTTAGACACTCTTTTTGCTCAACTATTAGGTTGGCCTCTATTTAATCACATTCGATTTTTATTTTAAGATTTTTAAAAATAACATATACAGAAGGTAATTTAAAGAGAGTCCGTACAAAAACGAGTTAAAAAATAAAAAACCTTATCTATCGTGCTTTCAAGAAAAAAGAAAAGCACTTAAGGGTCATTATGAACAATTTATCATGCCGAACATGCTTTATTTATTGGCCAATATAAGGGAAACAACGTTCAAAACATGATTCAAGCTATTGGATTGACAGAATGGTATGATTGTAGCAATTAGAGGTTGCAGCCACCATGAAATGTAGACAAAAGATCATGGCCGCGACGAATTAACCTCGCAGCCATGATAAATAAAAAAAGGAGTTCACGGCCAGAAAAACCAAAGGTTGCGTCCATTTCATTCCAAGAATCATGTTTTTATTACAGTGCCCAACTTGTGGATGACTCTAATACACAGAGAACATCCAATCACTAAATCACCTGATGTTTCTAACATGATGTTTTTCACTAAAACATGAATTTGAGCATTTTAGACAACATTAAAACCACATGCTTAATATTATGACTAATAAAAATAGAATAACGAAATAATAATTAAAGTAGAAAATCCAAGTCATAATGATCATGGGGAGAAGAAGAACGGGATTTAGAAACATTACGAAGGCCTACTGCTACCTGAAATAGATGTCTACCATCGAGTGTCTTTTCAATATACAACCTTGTGGTCAGAAGGTCAGGGCTGTGTGTAGAATTAAAGCACAATCATGGCAGTGAAAATCAAAGGTCATGACCATTTGTAGGATCAAAGCACTCTCACGGCCATAAAGATCAAAGGTAACTACTGCCAATTGCAGAATCAAAGCACAGAAATGGCCATAAGGTTCATAAAGGTATGATGTGTTTTATTAGGTTTTGAGTTGAGTTCTCATCTTTGCAATTGCTTGGAGTTATCCTTTAGCATAATCCCATATATTTCATCAAAGGAGAACACTTCGAGAAGCCTAAGATACGACTTGGTCAAATTGAGGTGTCTATAGTTGCCTTTCTTTTTCAGTACTTGTAATAATTCATGGTGCAGGTGAGTGTCAAAGTTCCAAAGACAGTTTCTTTTGACCAAGCCGTCGATCATAGGCTAACAAAAACATACAAAAAGGTACAGTCGTACTCGAATTTCTATTGAGTTTCTTACGTACCCCATCGCAAGGGATCAGACCAAAGCGTAGTTCGTGGGGCAATGCATATGATGCAAACAGGCAGATTGTGACGCCCCGTCCTCCGGGCATGTCGGGACATACATAAGTATAGATAAGAAGGATATTCTAGCCATTTATTTATATTTAGATATCATAAATATTACATCATTAAGAGTTTTGAACTATTCCTAAGTACACAACGATTACAGTTTCACCAGAAAATTTAACAAAAATTACAATACACCCGTAGAAATTGGACAAAAAGAACAAAAGGTAAAAACTTAATTCTTCAGCTAGCATTGTCGAGGTCCGCTGGCTCCTGCCACTCACTATGTTCTTCAATTTCGTCTTTTTCTTCAGGGGCGACTTTCTCGAAGAACTCATTACACTCACCTGTGACACGAATGCCATGAGCTAAAGTTCAGAAGAAAATTTTCTAAACCGTCTAACAAAATCACAACAAAATATCCTACAATACATATCGTATAATACCCAATACAAATTTTAAGGGCAAAGAGATAGACAATTTATCATTTTCAACAGGGACAAGCATATATGGGAACAATTGTGCGAGTGCGTGATACAAATGAGTGCGAGGCAAGTGCCCAGCCCGACTTGTATTCAGAAATAAAAACAGGAGTTCCAATTTAGGACTTATTTTTATTGCTTATATGGACTTATTATCGTTGCCGCCTCAGGGACTTATTATCATTGTCGTGATGGGACTTGCTGTCATTGCCATCTCAGGAACTTATTGTTATTGCTGTGATGGGACTTATTGCCACCTCAGGGACTTATTGCCATTGCCGTGATGGGACTTCATGTTATTGCCACCTCGGGGACTTATTGTCAATGTCGTGATGGGACTTTATGGGGTTACCCACATTAAAAATTAGGATGCTCGCTTAGTATCAACCCAATGTTTAAATTACCAAAACTAGAGTGCTAGTGATGAACCCGTGGTGCCCAACAGTATTAAAAAATAATGAATCTTTCTTTTGAAACACCGGGGACACACTAAGGGTGCTCAGAGAAAATATATCCCAAAATAATTACAAAAATGGCTACCAGAGACGCCCTAGACTAGGAGCCGAGAAAAGAATAATTTCAATATAGCCCAACCCACCACGGAAGATACGAAAAGGACTTTGATAACCCAAGATGAAAATGTAGGAATGCTCATGATGTGTAATATGCTTCTCGTGTACAATTGATAATAGCATAACATATGGTATAGCCTAAGGTACAACTCACTAAATCATAAAGTATAAATATACGAAGTATAATATACAATTCTTGTGATATGGTTCCAACCTATTGGCATGATTTTTAATTCTCAATTTGTTAATTTCATACACTGATCATTCACATAAATCATTTAAAGTCTATATATTCAAGTTCCAAAAATGTGGCACGCTACTTCTACACTTAGCCAAAATTTGGGTAATTGCTCAAGTGCCAATTTTAAAATTGCAACAGTGTTTTGAAGTACCTAGACATGAATTTAATTTTTAATTTTTGAACACCAATTAGATAAAAATATTTTTTACAACTTTCATGTTTAGCACTAAGGTTAAATCCTAGGAAAAAAAAGGTCATTTGTTTTGATTAAGCGAAAATCGTTTAGCACTTTACAGAGGAAACTGCAGAATTTGGGCCCCTGTTGGCCACGGTTTTGGGGCATCAATTCAAGGGATATAGGTCTGATTTTTGGAAACTTTTTAGTTTAACATATCCCCTACAAGTTTCATGTTTTGTGCTAGGGCAAATTGTTTGGAAAACGTTTGAGATTTCGGCCAATTTATAAAAAAGGTTCAGTCAGCCTAAAAAGGGTCTGCAGAGTAGATTTTTAACAGAGAATGCTCAAAACTTTTGGGGTACCATCCGAGGGTATTTTGGGTTATTTTTGCTCAGTATTTAGTTTAATATGTTAGCTACATTTTCCTTGTTTACTACTTTTGGATTTGGCATTTAAAAACTTAGATTTTTGGTCTCATAAAAAATATGTGACAGAGGGCTCTATCAGTCACTGAAACACAAAAGTGACTTTGAGAAGTGTTTTGACCTATCAAAACTTCAAATTGTTGGCTCATTTTTAGTGGATAGTAAGATAAATACGTACTCTATAAGTTTTATGTTTTGACCCTAGCTTGGTTCTTACTTTAAATTAGGGTTTTTAGGTCAGCAACTCAGAGTGGTCAATATTTGACACTCTTTGGAAAAAATGACATGTCACGCCCCAAACATCAGGGTCACGCGAAAACCCACCAAAACACCATTTATGAAAATAAGATTTGAAGTTGGAACACCATCAACTCAAAAATATATAACATTTGGATAAAAGATTTCTCAAAGTTCAGTTCTCATAAACAGTAAACATGTATTCTCATATATGAATAAGTATATCACCTCAAGGTGTACAAAACTCGGCTTCAGAAATAGACATCACATGTAAATTACATGTCACAAAACAAGAAAAACAAAAGGAAGTCTTCCATCACCACTGCATCCAGGTCAACTCCGCATGCTCACCTGAAAATGGTTTTATAGAAAAATCCCACACTGTGAGCCGAAGCCTAATAGAAAACAGAGTACATAAAACTGTAAAGCAGGTTATGCAATCATGAGCACATAAGCTCAACCACAAGAGCTAAAAGGTTTTTCTCTAAAAAATCATTAGTTTTTCATCCTTGAAACTATGCATATAATCCTGACAGATATCATGCCACAGTTAAGGAAAAGCAGTAAAAACACAGTAATCTCCACTCAGGTTACACAGTCGAGGAGAAGAAATAAAATGTAATCCTATGTACCGACTCTGGCACAAAGACAAAGGTAATAACTATAGACTCTTGCTCATTACCCTAGTCACTACTTAAGACCTGATCGGTAGTGACAAGTTCTATACGGAGTTACGACAACGCAACCAACGCCATTCACAGAGGCAACCGACTTAGTTTACAGGTTCACATCCCGAGGGCCCTAAGCACCCACCAACCTCTTAGTTGACGGGTTCACAACCCGAGAGCACTAAGCACCCACCAACCTCGTTTACGGGGATTAACCTGAAGGCACTTTGGGACCTACTCTGCGCATGTTTTTGGACTTTCACCGTGGAGCAATGGAAGCCCAAATCAACACACCCACTGCCACGGTACATCTAAGGAAAATATTTAAAAAAAAACCACCCATAAAACAACTTATACAACACATGTATAAAAAGAGATCCAATCCATCAACCATGGAGATAAAAAAACATGTAAAAACATATTTTTATCGAAACGTTTTAGAAGTTGAGACTCAACCCCAAAGGCTAGCTCCAAACCTTCAAAAACATGATTTTCAAATATGCACACCCATCAGCCCAAGTCCAGTCGACTGGACCCACCGTCCAGGCGACTGAAAAACACACTGGAAAAAGGCCCAAAACGCCCAACACTGTTCATTCGATTGACCCCATGAGTTCAGTTGATTGAACCCATAAAATCATGATCTAGTCGACTGATCCCATGAGTTCAGTCGACTGATCCTACCCAGAAAGTATTTTTGAGCTACGATTTTCCCTTTTTAAACCCAAGATGAAACCTCGAAACTTCCATCTAACACCCATGGACTCACACACACCCAAGCCTATCACCAAAGGCCTCAAAGATACATCCAACACCGTTTTCATCCAACCGAAATGATGAAAAAAGGTTTTTAAACCAAAAACCCAACTTTTCCCGAAACATGAAACACCTTTTCATGAATATAAAACGGTAAAGATGCATAAGATTACATATAACACCCTGTAACAACTTTAAAGTCTAAAATCCCACCTCGGTGAGTTAAAAACTCGACGTCTCGATCCACATGCAAAATCGGGCTTCGTCGGAATGAAATTCCATCTAGATGGATGCGTTGACCACGATGCCAATAACAAGGATCAGCTATTGAATTGTCAAAAATCAAGCCCCAGGTCCCCGAGAATTTAGAGAGAAGGTAGAGAGAAAGAGGTGAAAACTGAGCGAGTAAGTTTTGAAAAATACTTTTTAAAAATATCTAACTCTAGATATTTATAGGCCTCTAAAATATCTTTTTTTTAAAATTTTAAAATTCACACCGTAACTCCCTACACCCCCGGGAAGCAATCCCCCATGCTTATATAAACCGAAACATTCATCAAAATGCATCTACACATGCTAAAGTAAAAACACCGAATATAGATATAGAAAGAAACACATCCAACATATCTATACAATACAAAAAGTGACGGGTCCAGATCTCCAACTCTCCCCCTTGAGGAATTTTACCCCCAAAATTCACCATTAGGTCACGAGGTAAATAGCTCTGGGTATCTAGCACGCATCCCAGACTTAAGCTCCCACGTTGTTTCTTCAACCCCGTGATGAAGCCATAGGACTTTGACATAAGCAATTGTTCTGCCCCTCAACACTTGCTTCTTCGTGTCTATAATCTTCACTGGATGTTCCTCATAGGTGACATCCTCATTAACCCGCAGCTCGGCCTAATCTAACACATGTGAAAGATTAGGTTCATACCTTCGAAGTATAGAAACGTGGAATACGTTGTACACAAATGCTAACTGAGGTGGCAAAGCCAAACGATAAGCAACCTCTCCAACCCTATCAAGAATCTCAAAAAGTCCAATGAAATGGGGTGATAGCTTCCTGCTACGACCAAACCTCATCAAACCTCTACGTGGTGAGACCTTTAAAAACATGTGATCTCATACTACAAACTCCAAAGGCTTTCTCCTCTAATTTGCATAACTCTTCTGGCGGCTCTGAGTTGTCAAAAGGCGTTGGTGAATCACTACAATCTTTTCTGTCGTCTCTCGTACCATGTCGGGTCCCAAGACTGTGGTCTCTCCCACATCTGTCCAACACGCTGGTGACCTACACGGTCTACTATACAAAGCCTCATATGGTGCCAACCCAATACTGGATTGATAACTATTGTTGTATGCAAACTCTGTCAAAGATAGATGATCCTCCCAAGAACCTCGGAAATCAAGTACACATGCCCTCAACAAATTCTCCAGAATCTATATAGTCCTCTCAGATTGACCATCCATTTGGGGGTGAAAAGTTGTACTTGATAGGAATGTATACTGAAAAGTCATGCCTTTTAGGTATTTTATTCTTGATCCCTGGAATATTAATGAGACACATTTGAGATGTTTTTGCATTCGTAATTTTATATTTATATTTGTGATGAATGAATGCATAATCTGTATATTCTGTTCAGTATTTGACTCGGTGCATGCTGCACGAAAGATCGGGTCATAGGTTCTGACAGATTATACAGGTAGGCTCACAATC
>JAOTRH010000025.1:10982810-11016764 GCA_034768845.1 Heliamphora exappendiculata | reverse complement strand
TTAAATAAAAAATATTATACTAAATAATAAATATTTATATTACTTTTACTTTATATAATATAAATGAGGTAATGTATATACATAATTTAAATATTATGTATAATAATAATAAATTATAAGATGATAAATTAAAAAAATTATTAAAAAAATAAGATAAAAATATAAATAAAAATTACCATTAAAATCTAAATACCAATTAAAATAATAAAAAACTTACAAATTAACCAAACCAAACAAGGAAGAACCGAAACCCAAGTCTCACCCACGACTTCTCCAATCCGTGCGTCGTCGGTCGTCAACTTCTTCTCCAATCTCCAGTGCTCTCCAGTCTCCACTTCCACTTCGACTTAGACTTCAACTTCTTCTCCAACACGATCGGCGACGCTGGAAGCCCTGATCTGATCGGCAATGATGTCGGCGACGCTGGAGGCTCAGTGCTAGAACCCTAGATTTGCAGAGCAAGATGATTTCGGCAGAACCCTAGATTCGGCAATTCGCAGAGCAAGATGATGATTTCCGCAGTCGCGAAAGAAGTTGGAAGAGGAAAGTCTTCAAGAAAGCAGTTCGTTCGGGAAAGCAGAAAAAGTTTCGAAAACGACAAACGAAAAAGGAAAAAAGGTGAGCTCCTCTCTCAATTGTCGTTGTGTCGGGGCTCGTATCGCCTGTAACGACCGTTACAGGCCGATACAGTACCGTTACCCGTTACGTAACGGGAGTAACGGGCGTTACACTGTCGATTTTCTTTGCAACCGATTTTCTCAAGCGTAACGGGATCGGGGCTTCAAAATTCCGTTACGTAACGGCCGATCCGTTATGTAACGGCCGTTATTTAGAACTTTGGCAAGGAGGGTCAATGATTAGCATTGGTGGTGGTTGAACCAAAATGGAAGGTTACAGAGCTCGGCAGAGTTAGCGAACCAAGGAGAAGAAGGAAACCGCAATAACAAACCAAGAGGAAGGTTTGTCAATGGTCAAGGAGGCTTCGTTGGGTAGGAAGAAGGGTCGGCGAGCGGCGGGTTAAGGTTTTGCAAAACAATGCAAATGAAGCTAAGGTTTTGCAGAGAGAATCTTGCCAGTGATGCAAGGGTTCCGGTGATGCTAGTTTTCGACAATGCTAGGGTCCTGATGGTGGTTCTAATACCATGATAGCAAAGAAGAAAGATAATTATTTTTGCTATAAATAAAAAGTTTAAATCATAGCGATGGATTACATGATATATTTCAAGAGAGAAAACCATAGAAAACCCTAATAATACTAACAAGACAACTATCATTTGATTATATGTAAGACAATAAAAAAAGCACTATCACACATTTGGAATTGCATTACAATCATAGTTATCAAAATTTTATGATTCTCGATTCAATTCATGATTCGAATAGTGATTCAACCATAATTAAGAATATATAGTTGAATCTATCTTGAGACGGGATTAACAGTGAAGGTGAATTCATGATTCGATTCACATTTTACGATTCTTGTGATTTTTGAAATTATCGAGTTCGCAAATTTGGAATCACTTTTCACCTCTTATTTATTTAATTTTATTTTTGGTACAAATGCTAAACTAGGGGTGTTTAACATTAGAATAACCCATACCCATGTATAATTTGTTAATTATTTGGCGATTAGAGGAGTTACTAGGATCTAGTTAGACTCGACAGGTTCTCACTCTTTGTTCTTATTTTTCCTGAGAAAATATATATTGAGATTTTGTTTTTCACAAAAAAACTAATACACATTACACTATAACATGCATCTGATCAATTGAATTTAACAGTTACACAACACAACATTTTTTTTCTACTTTATTGAACAATAAGAGCATAATACAACTTTTAAAGTGTTTCATGTTTAAACTAAAATGTTCTATCACAAGTTTTCTTATTATCCCTTTTTTTAAAGTTTATAGGTCATTGTATTTTGAAGATCAAAAGAGAATACACTATGCCCTTTAAGAAGGCAAATGTATTCCCAATTAGTCAAATAAATTTCCAATTAGGCGCCGTAATAGTGTTATGTGTGATAATTAGGGTATAACATTTGACAAAATCAATTTATATTAGTGTATTAATATATGCAACTTATTCAACATCTTTTATTATTGTATAGTATTTGAGAAAATCAATTTATATCGGTATATTACAAATATGCGACTTATTCAACAATTTTTTATAGCATATACTAAATCTTACATTTTCTAATTCAAATCAATTCATGATTGACAAAATTGGAATTCCGATTCACGATACAATTTTTTATTTGACTACTATGATTATAAGGGAATAAGTTTCAATCAGGGACAAGTTGACATTTCTTCATTTTGCGTTGAATACCTTGATGTTACTTGTGAAAAAAGCTGAAATAATTTTAAAAAGAAAAGGTTCTCATCCCAATTGTCTAGTAGCACCATAGAACAAAGATAGAACAAATCATGTAGATAAATTGGTAACGATCACAAAATATACGAAGGAAATATGGATAAGCATAGAGAGAGAGAGAGAGAGAGAGAATACTTTACGTGAGAGCAGAGAAAATATATAAGTTAATGGCATGAGAAAACCTGTGAGCTCCAAAATAAAAATACCAACAAGACTTCACATTTATGCTCCCATGCTGAATGACCAGGAAATTGTTTTGTGATTTTTATTCAGCATCAACCATTTCTCAAATATTTGGAGTAGAATTTACATACCTATACCAGTCTTTTCCCCGCTTCCAGCATTTCCCCTTTTTCCCTCGCCGAGGTAATTTTGAAAGAAAATGTTCTATCAAATCTAGAGTAGACAAACTCTGGCTAAAAACCAATGCTTTATCGCCCACATCAGAGCTCATGGTAAGGATATCAAGCAGCAAAACCATTTTACCGCTGTTGTCAACCTCCTTACGGTTATTTTCCTGAAGAAGATCATTCCACCAATCCTGAAAAGAGAGAAATGATTGAATATCATCAATACATAGGTGATACACCAAAAAGTTAATGCAACCAACTAAAGCACCAGTTTATATATGTTTGAAACATTGAAGCATTCAAGGGCAGTAAGAAACTGCACAATTGGATGATCTTAGACACTCGTGGTGTGATTTGAAAAATTGAAAAACATAAGGCCCCGTGTAGGGATGAAGAAGAATATAAGAAGCCAATAAGAAAATTTGACCAAACCTCATGAAAAAAGGCATTATCATTTTTTCTCTGCAGAAACTCATTCTTGTTCCTCAGCTTCTCTGTAAAAAGTATGAGCAGGAACACATTACACATCACATTACTAGGAAATGAAAGAACAACAAAAATCTTAGAACCAAGGAAAGATATGAACAGTCTCAATCATCCTCAAAATGAAACTCAACAATTATCATCTAAGGAAGAAGCTCAAATCAGACAAAAGGGAAAAAAGGAATTGAGTGAAAAATGAAGATGCCGAAAAAGTTTCCACATTATGCTTCAAAGTTAATGCCAGGCTAGTGTATCAACAAATATGTATTGGCATTGGCAATGCCTTTGTTTTTTTGGAACTTCGGTGTCACCCCTTTTTAAGGGGATTCTTTGTTTTTAAATCAATAGTGATAGAAGAGTGATGTGGGAGTTTCTCCCCCTTTCCTGAAGGACCTCTCTTGTCCCTTTTTCTTGTACTTTCTTTCTACTTTTTATTTTATTAATAAATTATATCATTGCCAACAAAAAAAGGCAAAGCATTACACCATGTTCTGTGTACGAGTGTGTGTGTACCTGTGTGACATGTCTATTGCCAAATTGTTAATGTACCAAGCCACCATCAATCATTGCGTGGACAATAACACTCATTTTCTTACATCAGGAAATACAGTACCATAGCAGACAACGAAAGCACATAAAACAATTGATGATATTCGAGAACTTGATGAATGTTCCAGAAAGGTAATTAGACCCAATAAAAAGTTGAGACCTTAAGCCCCAAAACCATAAAATACAGTGGAAGCTACAAGGAGTCAATAAACATTCTTAAATATCATCGACAATTTTTTCCCACCGGTTCATAAAGCCAAATAAAAAGATTTGCGAAGCCAATAATAACCTTCAACAAATCACCCTAGTAAATACAGTAACATACAAGGACTAGATGTGAAACCTGAAACCTATAAGAAACAAACAGACAAATGAGGGAAAAAGAGAGAAAAGATTCTAAACTTCAAAAAAACAGGTTCCAGAGAGCAACAACAAATACTATCAACTAACATAATTTGCATGAGCATTTTTTTGGTTTTACATCAGATTCCTTTTCTCTTGAAGAAGTACCCTTCTCCACGTTGACCTTTAGATACTGACAACTCATCCCCAGCGTAAAAGAAACTAGAACACATAATCCACTTCTCTTCCAAATGACATTCTGTTGGCAACTTAAAATTTCTAGAATCACCGATTGGTTGACAAAATCCATAAGAAAAGAGCTGAACTGTAAATTAATTAAATTCCAAAATTAAGATGAATATAATACTTCTGGAAAATGATCTCTAGCTAGTCAACACTTGGTACTTGCTCAGTTTCTTCTTCTTCTTCTTCTTTACTTTTTCACTTTATTTTGTATTTGAGATCAGCAACAAGGAAATTTTATAGAAAATAAAATGAAAGAGAAATACTAAAGAATTCTAGGATGGCAAGTAGTCTATGAAGAGAAGATAATAAAATGGAAGGCAAACAAATAACATGCAGTTCTCTAGTCTTCATTAATAAAAAACAAAACCCTTTATAAGGAGATGAAATTGATGCCCAAAAAGAAGACAAATAACAAGTCTTATCCCATAAGCCTTCTGACACTTGAAACATGTCTTCAAAAATTCTTGCATTTCTTTCAACCACATTACCCAGAGCACGAAAAAAATAACAACTGCATAGTACTTGGGCCTATTTCTTAGAACCAAAATATTTATAGTCAATGAAGAGCATATGAATACAATTATTCAATACACCTCCAGCAATTGAATAGATTGTAGCATAGAGTCCTTTCCACATGGAAATATAAAAAATAAATTTCCTCATTCAAAAACAAAAATATATAATCTTACACATTATACACAACTATGGAAGTAAATTGCAACAAGGCCTCTTTTTCTAAAACATCTGGCTGGTTTCGAACTTCATATGAGCTACAGACCTTACAAATATTTTATACGGGCACACATGCATTTCAAATCAACTTATACAAGGAAAGGGCCATGCACAAAAATAGATTTCCTCGTTCAAAGACAAAATAAATAATCTTAAACATTATACATGACCAAATAAGTAAATGGCAATTAGGCCTCCTTTTCGAAAACATCTTACTGGTTGGAACTTCACATGAGCCACAGACCCTGCAAATATTTTAAAGGGACGCACACGCATTCCAAATCATCTTCCAAGGACAAAGAATCAAACATTTCAGCTATCGATACTCTTCTAAAAGAAGTCTTACAAGATAATAAATCAGGTGACTGAATACTCCACATATACTTATCAACAGCACTATGACTCGAAGAATCCTCATCAAGGATGGATAATAAATAAGCTAAATCCCATCATTAGAATTTCTACACAAATTTAAAATGCAAGAAACTAGAGCCAAATGAGAGGAAGCCATAAAACCAATAAAACTGAATTTTAATGAGAAAGAAGGAACAAACGAGGAAACAAAACATGAAAAGAGACCTCCCCCATCCTTGAATCCATCAAAAAGAAATCCTTTCCCAATTTCCAGCCTTCAGACAAATACGCCAATAGAAGAAACGACTACCTTAGAAATAGATTTGCATATAGATCGAAGATTCTCCCTGTCAACCACACCAGAATCTCAATCATTAGCTTGTATCCCATACATACTCTTAATAACAGAATGCCACATTGTATTATTCTGAATGGGAAACGTCCAAAATCACTTTCCCATCTTAGCTATGAAGTTTGCCCAAACCAAGAACCTTTATTGTTTGGAATATAAACCATGGCCCGACTAATGAAATGATCTTTCTTTGCTTTGTAACTTCCTTCCCATAAAATATTTTCACCATTTTTCAATCTAACTAGCCATTCTCACTGGAGTCTTATATAAAGACTAATAGTAAATAGGGAAACTAGACAGCAAAATAAACTGAAGGAAACCTGCCCCATAGTTTTTTTCTTTTGGACAAATATCCCATGGACATCAAAGCCCTCTTTCCCCACCCATCTCATTTCCAAGACAAAAGAAGATCCCCACTTTTCGAGGGAAAATTCATTCCAAGGAAAACAAAAGGATCATAGACCGCAAATCTCGAACCACTTTAAAATGGATAAGAAAATGACCAAATACTATAATTTCTTGAAAGAGAGAGAGGGACAGATTTGAGAAAAAAAAAATCTTAAACTTGTTGAAGATTTGAAACATTAGAAAGGATGACCAAATCTCTTATTCTCGTTCTTTGTTACCGCAAAGTACTTTTTTATTTATCTATAAAGATTGTCATTGAAATTCTTTGTTTCCTTTTGATTCTAACAAATACTACAATTTTTCATTTCTTATATTTGTTTCCCTTTAATCACTACATAATTTTACATAGGCATGAAATATTTGACATTATCTTTCATTTCTTGACATTATTACATAGCCATTCTAGTTCATTTCTTATAGTTGAATACTTTAAAATGAAAATACAGCCTTCATAAATGTTCAATTGTTGATTTATTGATATTAGAAACAGGCGCTGTGAAAGGTTTCCCATGGGGTTTATGGCCCTCCTGGTCTTCCCCGACTCGTGGCTGGGGGGGTGGGTGAGTTAATACTCAACTCTCTCTCTCTCTCTCTCTCTCTCTCTCTCTCTCTCGCTTTTCTTCAGCTTGTTCCTGTTTGTCTATTCGGGACGGGGCACGCAGCCCACATACATGAAGAGAAGAAGAGAGGGGGGCTACTTGATATTAAGGTTTCAAGGTGGTTGAAGAAGACCACAAGTGGAAGCAACACATACAAATATAATTAGGTTCATATTTCCAAATCATTTCATATGATTCCAATTTTTTCTCTGTCCTAGGATGTTTTCAAAGGTTCTGTTCCTGAGTCGAACGAGACGACCTGCCAAAACAATATTTTGATCCTTGGTTACGCTTATGCTTTCAAGAGAATGTATATCTAAGGCCAATTTTTCTTACCTTTTCCAGGTATCAAAATCACATAAAAAGCACATAGAACTTGTGCGAAAAAAGTTAAAGTTGAAAGTTTAGAATTTAGGGTTAAAGAGAAGAAGAAAAGATAGGAAGAAGAGGAAAAGAAATAGGTTTTGGGTTTTTCAAATATGTCCCCTTCACCTATAAGTATTTATATTAAATTAATAAAAGTCTAAATTACAAGAAGGCCCTCCAGTCGTAAACAAGACAAGTAAAGTAAGACAATAACTACTCTAAAACTCCCCTCAAGTTAGATTATGGAAATCAAACATGTCCAACTTGATGGAAAACCACAGAAAAAAAGGATCGACATAAAGGATTTGTGAGAATATAGCCCAACTGGTCTTTTGAGTAAAATTATAGAGTGACAATTTCCCCCTTGATAACAAATCACAACTTTCAAGAGAATGTATATCTAAGGCCAATTTTTCTTCCCTTTTCCAACTATCAAAATCTCAACAAAGGCACATAGAACTTGTGTGCAAAAAGTTGAAGTTCAAAGTTTAGGATTTAGGGTTAAAAAGAAGAAGAAAATATATGAAGAAGAGGAGAAGAAATAGGTTTAGAGTTTTTCTAATATGCCTCATCCACCAATTTATATTAAAATAATAAAAGTCTAAATTACAAGAAGACTCTTCAGTAATAAACAAGAAAAGTAAAATAAGAAAATAACTACTCTAACACTCCCCTTAAGTTAGATCATAGAGATCAAACATGCCAAACTTGATGAATAACCACAGAAAAGAGGAACAACGCAAAGGTTTCATGAGAATATAGCCCAATTGGTCTTTTGAGTAAGCATATAGAGTGACAATTTGCTTCCTTAATAACGAATCACAAATAAAATGACAATCAACCTAGATATGCTTGGTTCGCTCACGAAAGACTGGATTATTACCAATGAAAATAGAAGATTAATTATCACAATACATCGACATCGGAGAAGAAGCACGAATGCCAAATTCCACGAGAAGAGAACAAACCCATAATAGTTCGGATGCAGTATGGACTATAGCACGATACTCAGCGTCATCACTATAACAGATACCAACCTATTTTTTACTACGCAGAGTAACAATGTTTTCTCTAACAAAGGTGCAATAGCTAGAAGTAGACCATCAATAATAGCGACTACCAGCCCAATCTCCATTACTAAAGCCAACCATAGATAAAGAACGAAAAGGCCGATAGAGCAGACCACGACAAGGTGCAGTCTTCAAATATCACACAACTTGACAAACAACATCAAAGTAAGGTTGACGAGTTGCATGTATAAATTGACTAACTCACCAACTGCAAAGCTAATGTTAGGGCAAGTAACAGCGAGAAAAACTAATTTGCCAAAAAGGCGGCGATAATAACCAACATCAAAAAAGTGATCTTCAGAATCAGCATTAAGATTAACAGTTGAATCCATAGGAGTATCAACAGGTCCAGCACCAAGAAGGTCATTCTCAGATAAAAGATCAAAAACATACTTTTGCTGAGAGAGAAAAAAGCATTGAGAAGAACGAGCAATCTCAATGCCAAGAAAATATAAAAGACACCTAAGTCCTTAGGGTGAAATATTTGACCTAAGTGTTGCTTTTAAGGGAACAATACTAGCAAAGTCATCACCAGAAATATTGATATCATCAACGCAGACAGTAAATATAACGGCGCAACTAGTGGAGTGACAAACAAAAAAAATGATTCACAGAGAAACGTTGAAAACCATAAGCAAGTACAACAGAGCTAAAGTAATCAAACCAATCACGAGGAGACTGTTTCAAACCATATATAGTCTTACACAAACGACATACAAGATTTTCACTACTAGAGGCAATAATACTAGGAAGTCCACATATACCTCCTCTTGAAGATCACTGTGAATAAAGGCGTTCTTGATATCAAGTTGATACAATAGCTAAAAACAACTAACTTCCACAGATAGAAGAATCCGAACAAAATTGAGACAAACTACGAGAGAAAAAAACTCCAAATAATTAACACCATAAGTCTAAGTATACTCTTTATGCTAAGAAAAGTGAAGACAAACGTTGTCGATGATGAAGAAACTAAGTTGCGACCACTGAAAGTACCAAAGCAAAGTCAATTTGATCCAAAAAATCTCTTTTGGCACCTATAGAAAAACCCTAGTTTGCTAGCCAGTGCACTTGTGGTAAAAAAGTTTTGAACAAGCTGCGAAGTGCCAAACTCCAAAGAAAAAAAAGACAAGAATGGATGCAACAAACGATCAAGGCAAAGGGATTAACAACCTCTGGACTAAGTTTGGGCCCATGGAAAAGCAATTAGAAGCAACAAGTGCAGCTAACGACGACAGAAATCGCAGACTGCACGCTAATATTCTAACAATCATTCAAAAAACAGAACTCACATTAGATGGCATGAAAAAATTCTTTAAAAATCACCATAATGATCAGGGGAGAGAGGCGACCAATGTTGAAGGGTGGCTTTTCTCCGGTGTCCATATGGCTCTTGACATCAACATGACGTTAGCGTCGAGGTGGTGACATCAGTACCTTTAAAACACTTTGGTTGATCTCCAGTTAAAATCGATCAAGATCGAACGCTTTAATACCAAGTTAAAGTTCAACGTTTAGGATTTAGGGTTAAAGAGACGAAAATGAAAGAGAAAGAAAAGGAGAAGAATTAGGTTTAGGGTTTCTCTAATATGTCCCCTTTACCTCTAAGTATTTATATTGAAGCAATAAAAGTCTAAATTACAAGAAGACCCTCCAAACATAAACTAGAGAAGTAAAATAAGAAAATAACTACTCTAACAAAAAGCATAAGACCGACATGACATGCTTTGAATGCTCAATCTTCAAATTATATTTTGAGTTTGTAATCAAGCTTAGATGAGCATAGTTTCTCTCTCTCTCTCTCTCTCTCTCTCTCAAACTTTAATTATTATTTTTATTTGCAAACTTTTATTATGGTCACTTAATTCCTTGATAATTAACATATATTTATTTTATTTTACGATGAAATTGTTGAACAAATCAAGGATACCATGTTAAGTACTTTTGTTTCAGTGCGTGGGAATTTTTTTTATTATGAATGCATGTTTATGAGCCTATCATCATTGATGCTAAACATAATGATTTTTTTTTTCATAATAAGGGAGTGGTTTTACATAAGTACAATGTGATAACAAAACTGAAAGTATTATTGCTATATTACAAAAATTTGAATAACAATAAAGGAATACATCATATATATAGGTTATAAAAAACCCTAACAATGGTAATAAGACTAATTAGGAAACAAGATCTTAATAATGAATAAATATCCCAATAATAATAATTATAGTATATTCTCACAATCTTAATAATGAAAAAATAGCCCAATAATAATAATAAGGGATAATTACACTTATCTCCTCTGAGGTTTAAACTTATTACAGGGACCTCCCTTGTGGTCTCTGAAATTATACTGACCTCCCTTGTCAGTGTTTTTAAAGAGGCGACGTTAATTAAAAATAATATTTTACTATTTTACCCCTATAATTAATTAAAAATTTATAAAATTAAAATCTCCAAACCCTACCACACTCATCTTCTTCTTCTTCACCGAATTTAAAGGGAAGGAATTTTAGGCTTGTTTTTCTGGTCAGGTAGCTGAGGGAGAAGCAGCGCAGCAAGGGGTAAAAAAAAAGCTAGGGTTTCAATCTTTTGGGTGGGTGCGATGAAGAAGATGGCTCGTTGGCGACATGGGTGTGTGCGACAGAGGCGATGGAGGGCGGCGGTGTCTCAAGCGGCGACGGCAAAGACGAGGTGTTACGACGGTGACTCTGGCAGTTGTGACTCTGGTGTTGAAGACGTGACTAATGGCAGCAACTCATGGCAGCGGCATTGACGATCGATGGCGGCAAAGGTGAAATTGGTGGCGGCGATAAGGCAAGAGGCGCGACGGCAAGAGCCGGCGACGACGACTCTAGCGGCAGTGACTCTGGCGTCGAAGGCATGATTTGATGAAGGCGAGGATGATGGGCGCCGGAGACTGTAATGAAGCAGATGAGATGGCAATGATAGCCAGAGCAGGAATATTGGGGAAAAGATCTAGATCTAGACCTAGATCAAGCTCTGGTGTGCACAAGCTTTTTTTCTTCGCCGGCGAGTCCTCTTGTGGTGGTGCTTCTATTAGTTTCAATCTTTTTAGTTTTTTTTTCTTCTTTAGTATTGTGAAATCTAAGGAAGGTCCTGAGCTTGGAACTTGTTTAATGAAATATCCAAACTGATTGGTTGTAGTATTTCTTTCATGGGTTTTCTTTGTTTCGATTACCCATCAATTACAAACCTCTCAAATTGGAGTTTACGAAGAGTGCCGATTTCTGGTGGTGGGGGTGGTTTATGGTGGAGTTCACGGTAGTGGGTGGCAGGTGGCAGGTGGCAGGTGGCAGGTGGCGGTGGGTTTGCTTGTGTGTGTGTGCGTGTGAGAGAGAGATATGAATAAAATAATTCTTCAGGAGCTAGTAAGGGTAAAATGGGAAAAAAAAAAAATTAACGGTAAAATCAATTTCCGTTCAGTCAACTAACAGTCAACTAATAGAAGGGTTAAAGTTAAATACAAAAGTAAAGCAGAAGGGAGGGCAGTGTAATTTCAGAGACCACATGGGAAGTCCTTGTAATAAACTTAAACCTCATGGGTGATAAGTGTAATTATCCATAATAATAATAATAATAATAATAATAATAATATATTCTTACACTCCCTCTCAAACTCATGAAGCGAGCCTGAAGTGCAACCAGAGCTTGTGCGACAAAAAACGAAAACAAGCAACGATGTGAGTCTTCGTGAAGAAATTAGTAAGCTGCAAAGAGGAGGAGACGAATGGGAGGCTAATGGCGCCTAGTTGAAGGTGTTAACAAACAAAGTGACAATCAATTTCAATATGCTTGGTATGCTCATAAAACAAGGAATTATGGGCAATCTAGATGGCGCTTGTATTGTCACAAAGGTAAGAGAATCGGAAGAAACACCCATATCAAATAGAAGCCATCGAAGCTTAGACAATTTTAGTAGTAGCATGAGCCATAGTACGATATTCCTCAGCAGTGGAATGGGTAATCACAGATTGTTTCTTACTCTTCCAAGAAATGAGTAATTCACCAAGAAACATGCAATACCCAGTAATAGACTTTTGATCAGAAACATCACTAACCCAGTCAGCATCCGCATAGGCTTGAAGAGTTAATGATGAAGACAATGACAAGAATAGGCTTTGAGAAATAGCACCACAGACATAACACAGAATGCGAAGCAGAGCTGCCCAATGAGTGGAGCGAGGAGCAGAGACAAATTGATTCACCACATGAACGACATACGCAATATCTAGACGAGTCACAGTAAGATAGACCAGACACCCAACCAGCTCTCGATAGATAATGGGATCCTCAAGAAGAACGCCATCAGAAGGAGAGAACTAAGCATGCAACTCAATGGGAGTGTCCACAACTTTATCATCAGTGAGACGAGCACAGTAGATCACCTCATTTGCATATTTTGATTGAGATAAGTGATAACCTGTGGGGGAAGAAGCAACCTCGATACCAAGAAAGTATCACAAAGGACCCAAATCTTTCATCTCAAATGCACGAAACAGATGTTTCACTTCAGATATAACAGCAGAATTAGAACCAGTAATGATCATGTCATCCACATATAATAACAAAATAACCTACCCAATAGGAGTGTTGCAAAGAAAAAGTGCAAAATCATGAGAGCTAGGAGTGAAACCAATAGTAGATTGGAAACGCTGATACCAAGCACGAGGGGACTGTTTCAAACCATAAAAGGCACACTGAAGACTACAAATAGTACCAGAAGGATGAAGGAGGCCCGGAAGAGGGCACATATAAACTTCCTCGTTAAGATGCCTATTGAGAAATGCATTCTTGACATCTAGCTGAAAAAGAGGCCATTGGCGAATGGCAGCAATAGAAATCGAAGTACGAACAGTAGCCATCTTAGCCACGGGTGCAAAAGTTTCTTCACAATCAATTTCATAATCCTGAGAAAAACCCTTGGCAACTAACTTGGCCTTATAACGCTCCAGAGAACTATCAGAATGAGTTTTATTTTTGTAAACCCACTTGCATCCAATAAGATTTTTACCGGCAAGCAGTGGAACCAAATCTCAAGTACGAGTCTTTTGAAGAATAGTTAATTCTTCTTGCATGGCATTGATCTATTTTGGATTAGCACATTCTTCTTTATAGGACTAAGCCTCAAAGTAAGCATGAATAACAGATAAAAAAACACAATAGGAAAGCAAAAAACAAGTAATAGAAAAACCAAGTCTTACTGGCGGAGTACGAGCACGCATAAGATAGCACCGTGCAAGGGGATTAGGATCCACATCGATAGGAGGAACTGTGTCGAAATTAGTGGATATGTGTTGAGTAAGGGGAGATAGCCTACGAGAATAAACTAATGGGAGAGACGGAACAACAGAAGGACGAGACTGAAAGTAAAGGAAAAAAACGTCAAGAGTACGAGTAAACTTGTCGGAAGGCACTTCACTCAGGAAAGGATCAATAATAATTAGATCCTCTTTGGGAATAGGGCAATATTTGGATGAAAGAGTAAAATATGAGATAGCTCAAGAAATACAATATAACAAGAGACATAAATTCGTTTAGATACAGAATCATAATACCGATATCCTTTTTGTTGAATACCATAACCCAAGAATACACAAAGAGCGGAATGAGCACTAAGTTTATTCTTCTCTCTTTTGGGAAGAAGAACAAAGCAAACACAACAAAAACACGTAACAAAGAGTAATTGGAAGTATGATCCATCAATTTTTCATAAGGTGAAATGCTAGAAAGAAGAGGTGTAGGCATGCGATTAAGAAGATACACTGCAATAAGAACTGCTTCTCGCCAGAAGGTGGTAGGAATAGATGAGGAAAGAATAGAGTGAACTATGTCAAGGACGTGCCGAAGTTTTCTTTCAGCTCTACCATTTTGTGCGAGAGTGTCAGAACATGAAAATTGATGAGTAGTGCCAGATGCAACTACGAAATCAGTGAATTCGGTAAAAAAATACTCTTCACCCAAATCAGAACAGAGGGACTTGATAGTTGTAGAAAATTGGATATAAATCATGGAGTGAAATGTGTGATAAAGACGGAAGAAATATAATTTGTGAGACATCAAATACAGCTAACAAAACCGACTATAATCACCAATGAAGGAAACAATACATTGACCCGTGTTTTTTTGCAATGGGAGAAGGACTCCACACATCTACATGAACAAGAGAGAAAGGAGAGGTAAAGAGCGAAGTGCTGTGAGGAAAGGGTAGTGCTGACATTTTTGTAAGTTTACAACTACTGCATTCAGAAATGTCACTAGAAGACACTTTACCAAGCAATCGGGCTGAACTGTTTTAAGCGTTCACTAGACAGATGACCTAACCTAGAATGCCAAAGGTAAGAAGAAGAGGAATGCTGATCTAAAGAAAAAGAAGACAAAGCTGCAGAGGGAGAATCCAATGGGAGATGCAAACTTTCCAACACATATAACTCACCAATTCTACGTCCGTTCCCAACCAGTTTCTTGGACATCCGATCCTGAACAACAAAACCAAAAGAAAAAAATACAACGTCAAAACCAGAATCAGAAAGCTAACCAATAGATAACAAACTGATAGTCAATTGTGGCACATAAAAGACACTAGGTATTGATAGTGAATAGGATAAAGAAGGAATAACAGAGCCAATAGAAACAACTTGCATAGAAGCACCATTGGCAATAGAAATAGTGATGGGAGAAGAGGGGAAAGTACAATGGCTAAGACTGGACAAATCAGATGTCATATGATGAGAAGAATCTGAATCAAATATCTAATTAGTGGGGAAAATACCAATAAGATAAGAGCTACGCAAACCCGAAAATAACGAACATAGAATACGCATGAGATTGGAGTCCAAAGGATACCTCCATGGTTTGAAACTGCTCAAACAGAGACTGCTCTAAAGAAGGTGGAGCACCAATTAAGGAAAGAAAAGCCAAATAGCACGCCAAAACTTGTGAAAAAATTGAATCCAAATTCTCAAATCCAAGGACTCGTGCGCGATGCTAATGATTCTCATGCAACCAAAATATCAATGCTACTGTGGAAAAGTAAAATGCTAATATGCAAAGTAACAAAAGGAACGATGAAGGCCAAACACAAAACCAAATGTGCTGAAGAGATCCTACGAGATCACGAGTGCAGGTCCAAGTGTTAGGCGAAGTTTTCGAGGATGGTAGGAGGCTTGACGGGACTTGTCGAGTCTGGTGCTTGCCGGATCGGGTTGCAGTGAGGATAGATGTAAGATCCAAAGGTCAATCATGATGAAAAAGAGTCCGATGAGAGTCATTGGTGGTCACCGATGCAAAAGAGATGTTCGGCAAGGGTTGTCGGTGGTTGATGATGGTCGGCGATGGTGCTCGATTAGGGAAGAAGGTCATCAGCTATAAGGTTCGTGAAGTGCACAAGCGAAGGAAATGACGAGATACAGATGCGGCATGGGTCGCCGAACCTCATGGAAAATTTGTCAATGGTCGGCGGAAATAAGGGTCTGACAGGGGTCGGCAAATGATGGTTCGGCAACCAAGGTCGTCGGTTAGGGTTTGCAATTTGTGTTATGCAAACAAGGAGGGTGTACAAAACTGTGTTACTAGGGCTTGCGAGAACGAGGGGGAGAGGTACGAGTGCAACAACCAGCGGTGAGGGTTTACAATGGCATCGGGGCAAGGGTTTGCTATGGAGACGACTAGGGTTTGCCAGGGTTTGGCTCTGATACCATGATAACAAAGCTGACAGTATTATTGCTAAATTACAAAAACTTGAATAATAATGAAGGAATACATCATATATATTGGTTATAGAAAACCCTAATAATGATAATAAGACTAATTAAAAAATAAGATCCTAATAACAGATAAATATCCTAATAATAATAATAGTATATTTTCACAATCCTAATAATGGGAAAGAACTTAATAATAATAATAATAATAATAATAATAATAATAATATAGTCACAATCCTAATAATAGAAAAATATCCCAATAATAATAATAATAATAATAATATATTCTCACAATAAGCAACGAACCAAAATACTTCCAATAAAAGGAAAAATCTAGATAGTGATTCAAAACTAGTGGTGAAATTAATACAATTTTTTTGGTTTGTGTTTAAAAGCGAACACCAAAAATCTGATGCAAAACAATCAAGAACAAGGCCTTTGGCCGCCTCACCTAATGACGAATTATAATCCACACCAATTCTAAAGGAAACACTAAATTTCATGTATTCAATAATAATCCAAAATACAAGCTCAATAGTTGTTAAATAGGCCCTTGAGATACCAAAATAGTAAAGATAAAAGAAAGATAAACCAATTCTATTTAAACTAATCTTATCAAAACAAATATGCTAAAGTAAACCCTAAAATACAAACCAAAAGATATTGAATAAATAAATCTAGTAGAAATAAAAATTCACATCAGCTAGGTACACATGCTTAATCGTCGTCTAACTATATGGACATTGGATAGGCTACCATTCCGTGTTGGCGTTAGTAAATTCTTGTGACAGAACTACGGACCATGTTATCAGCACCGACTCTTCTAGGATAAGTAGAACTTGTTATGGTTATTTATGTAATTTTATAATATTTAGTTTAATATAAATAGTTAAAGGAGCTAACCCTTTAGGTTAAGCTCTCTCATTCTTTTAATATGTCACATTAACATGGTATTGAAGCTAAAATTCCTGAAAAATTAAAAAAAAAAAACAAAAAAAAACAAAAAAACCCACCCCGGTCACTGTCAACCCTAACCCTAACCCTAATCCATCCAGCGCCGCCGCTTTCCTTCTTCATCTTTGCCAACCACATCCACTGCCGTCATCGCCACCCACCTTCGCCACCGTCATCGCCGACGACATCCACCACCCTAATCGCCAACCACAGCGTGACATCTTCGTGCATCCTCATAGTTGTGACATCGCCGCCCCATCGCGAGTCCAAGTCGCCACGTCCTCTTCGCGAATCCCAACCGTGCCACAATCGCTGACGTTCCACTCGCGAATCACTCACAGTCGCGACCAGACCTCAAAGTCTCAACCAGACCTCACAGTCGCCGACAGCGCCATCCACCATAGTCGCCGCCTCTGCCGCCGTCCACCACAGTAGCCGCTGCTGCCACCGTCTTTCACAGTCTTATACAGTCGCCACAGTAAGTTCTAAAGGATGATTCCCTTGTCTGTTGCTTCCTTTGGTATGAACAGTTAATTTTTTGTGCGTTGTGAGTTTATGTTCCCCTTTAGACTTATGATTCGGGTTCCGTGAGTTGTGTGTTTCTGTTCTTTTGTGAAAGCCACTTGTTCTGTGTTTGGTTGGTGGAGTTATGGATTCCAAACCATCTGTTCCTCAGTTCACAATTCCACAACTTGCTACTCGTAAGTTAAATAGAGTTATTATTTGCATTGGTTCAAAGCCGTCAAAGTTGCTTTAACTGGTCAAGGTAACCAAAACCACTTGACTATGTCCGGTCCATCCGATGATAAGCGCAAACTTGAATGGGAACATGAGGATGCTCAGATTGTTACACTGTTATGGAATTCTATGGAATCACATATTGCTGATGTGTACTCATCTGACACTTGCAAGGAAATTTGGGAGTACATTTAAATGTTATATTCCAGTAATCTTACTCGTATGTATGATATTTAGGTTAAATACTTTTAGTTGCAACAAGATAAGTCTGTTACAGATTATTTTGCGGCCCTTAAGAGACTACATGAAGAGTTAACTGCGGTTCTTCCCATCACTAATGATATTAGCAAAATGCAACAGCAACGAGAACAGATGGTTGTGATATGATTTTTGGCGAGATTACAGCCTAACTTTGAGTCAGTTTGCTCTCAGATTTTGGCAAGAGCTAAACTCCCTTCTCTTGTCGAGATATATTCTAGAATCTTGTGCGCTACTTCTCGGGACAGTTCTCAGGGCTCTAGTAGTTCTTCTCGGGACAATTCTGATCGTTCAGCTCTAGTGGCATAACACCGAGGTGATCAATTTAGTGGTTATAGTCATGGCCGAGGTAGTGGTGCTTCTCGAGGTGGTCGCATCGGTAGTTCTCGTGGCGGTCGTAGTGGTCAAGGTACAGGTCCACCTCGTCACTGTTCCAATTGTGGCTTACTTAATCATACACGAGAGACTTGTTGGGATCTTGTTGGAAAACCTTCTCTGTTTGCTAATGTTGTGACGTTAGATACTGTACACCCTTCTGCCTCCTCTCCTCTGGTTGAGGACAAGAATATCACTGTTTCCGAGGAAGAGTACTAGTTTATTCAGTATCAAGCAGTTTGCAGGCATCTCTTCCCGTTGCATCTCTAGCCAAGAAAGGTACCCCTACTGCTTGTCTTTCATCTTCTTCTACATCTCGCCAATGGGTCATTGATTCCGGTGTCACTGATCATATGTTAGGTATATCTCAGATTTTTCTCATCTCAAGTTTTCATCTTCCTTACCCCGTGTTACATTAGCAAATGGTTCCACCAGTTCTGTTGAAGGCCTAGGCACCATTCAACTTGCACCTTCGCTTTCTCTGTCTTCTGTCTTATATATCCATTGCTTTCCATTTAATTTGATGTCTGTGAGTCAACTTACCAAAAATCTTAACTATTCTATTTCTTTCTTTTCTAATTCTATTGTCATTCAGTATTTGGTGACGCAGAAGATGATTGGCGAAGGACGTGAGTCAGGTGGTCTCTATTATTTGGACACTAACGCATCATCTGCAGTTTCTCCTTTTGCCTATCCTACTATTGCTTCTATGCTTCATATTCATTGTCGTCTTGGTCATCCATCTTTGGACAACTTCAAATTTTTAGTTCCTAGTTTAAATTCTGTTTTAGTTTTAGATTATGAGTCGTGTCAATTGGGAAAGCATCATCGTGTTCCTTTTGCTTCCCGGATTAATAAACTAGTGTTGTGTCCTTTCATGTTAGTTCATTTAGATATTTGGGGCCCTTGTCGTGTCACTTCCAAGTTGGGATTTCGGTATTTTGTTACTTTGTGAATGATTGTACTCGAGTTACTTCTTTTTTTAATGAAAGATCGTTCAAAATTGCTTTCTATATTTTGTACCTTTTGTGCTGAAATTCCAATTTAATACTAAAGTTCGCATTTTGCGCAGTGATAATTATAGAAAATATTTTTCTCATTCCTTTAGTAACTTCATGCTTCAATTTGGCATCCTTCATCAATTATCTTGCTCTCACACTCCACAACAAAATGGAGTTGCCGAGCGCAAAAACCGACATTTGATTGAAGTTGCACGGACCCTATTAATTCAAGTGAATATTTCCAAATCTTTTTCGAGTGCTGCTGTCTTGACCGCTTATTACTTAATTAATCGTATGCCCTCATCTGTGTTTAAGGGACAAACTCCTTACTCTATTATCTTTTCACATGATCTACCGTTTGTTTTACCCCCTTGGATCTTTGGTTGTGTTTGTTTTGTCTATCAACTTGCTCTCGGTCGTGACAAGTTTGATCCTCGAGCCCTTAAATATATTTTCTTAGGCTACTTTCGTACTCAGAAAGGTTATCAGTGTTATAGCCACACTCTTCATAAGTTTTGTCTGTCGTGATGTAACTTTCTTTAAGTCTATCCCATATTATTCTGAGCGACTCTCTGCAGATGGTTTGGTCTGTGATCTTCCCATAATGCTATTGAACGTTTAAGTCGTTCTGACCTTCAAGTTTACACTTGTCACACTCATGTGGAGTCGACCCTGCTTGTCTCTCTTACTTCATCAATGGTCTCTCTGCCACCAGATCACCCCCGTTCTCCACCATTTGCGGTTGATCTTCCAATTGCCATTCGCAAGGGTAAGCGATCTTGTACTTACCATCCTATTTCTAATTTTCTTTTTTATAATCGTTTATTCCCTTCCTATCACTCGTTTGTCGCCTCATTGTCGCATGTTCCTCTTCCTAAGTCTTATATAGATGCTCTATCTCATTCTGGTTGGAAACATGCAATGGAATATGAAATACTTGCCTTAAAGCAGAATGATACATGGGATTTAGTGCCTCATCCTTCGGGCAAATCCGTAGTCGCCTGTAGATGGGTATATGCCGTTAAAATTCTTTTTGATGGCACTGTTGACCATGGTTTTTACCGTTACGTAACACTGTTACATAACAATTTCGGTGAGGGCCGATACACATTATAGCCGCTATAGCGGTGAGACCGAAAATCACAGCCGTAATGGCCGTTACGACTTTCGTAACAGTTAAATCGGTAGAGTAACGACGAAATTGGTCTATAATGCCCCGTTACGGATGTTACACTTTGAAAAAACTCCTTCGACAGCGCGAATGGTTTCTAAAGCTTTTTACTTTACCTTTTTTGGATGCTTTTAAATATTGTTGTCTCAAAACAAGCGAGTGAGAGAGAAGCTACTGGTTTCGGCAATATAAGGCTCAGATCTGCCCCATTTCGAATGTTCGGCAAGCTTCTTCCTCGTGTAAAGCTGTGTTTGACTGTTTCGGTGTTTGACTGCTTCGGCGCCTTTTGGGTTCATCTTCTCTTCTTTTAGGTTCTTTCTAGGTTGTTCTCAAATTTTTATTATGTTTTCGAGTTTTTTGTTTTCCAGGTTATTTCCAAGTTCCTTATGAGAAGATGAAGCTTCAATTTTTTCAAAATTTTGAGATTTTCATAAAAAATTTATTATTATTTATTTTTCAGCTTCATCTTCTCTTCTTTTAATTTTTTATTATTTTTTTCAAGATTGCTTAAATGTTTAGGGCATTAGGAATTCAGATGATATAAAATTCATTGTTTTTATTATTTTTTTTAATCTTTATTCTTTGGGAATTAAAATTATAGATCTATTGTTTGATTTTTTTTTAGTTAATGTTGTATTTTTTATTATTTAAAAATATTTGAAGATTATACAAAATTCATTTTTTGAGTTTTGAAGACGAAACATGAAATACTAGAATCTAGATAATTTAGATCTGATTGTAAATTTTGATTTTTTCATTACTTTTTTTATCTTCAATTGTTTATTTGTAGGAAATTAAAATTACAGATCTTCATTGTGCGTATATATTATTATTTTATATTCTTTTTAAAAAATATTTTTTTAAAATCCTTATTAGTTATTATTCCTTACAAAATACAAAGTAAGTTTAAAATATTTAAACAATTAAACTTAAATTTGTATATTTGATGTAATATTCAATATTCAAAATTCACTAATTACTTTAGAAAAATAATTAAAATTGTTGAGACAGTTTAGTAAAACTAGACTTCTAGTATAAAATTTAGAAAATATGTTAAATCATGTGTAATTGGTAATCAAAATTCATTAAAAACATTTTAAATTTTAATAAATATAATTTTAGAAAGAAAAAAAAACATGAATATCACTTCATTTTAGATGAGTTGTGCAAAAACAAAACAAAAAATCACGGCTCCGGTAACCGCTACCATTACGTTACGGCCATTACGCATCGAAACCACGTCACCGCCACCGTTACCATTACGACAACCGCTACCGCTATTTGAAACTATGCTGTTGACAGACTCAAAGCTCGCCTTGTCGCAAAGGAATATACACAGGTGTATGGCATTGATTATTCTGAAACATTCTCACCAGTGGAAAAGATTTCTTCTGTTCGTCTGTTCATATCTCTTGCCGCCACGTTTGACTGGCCTTCACATCAGTTCAATGTGAAGAATGCTTTCTTACATGCTTTCTTACATGCTTTCTTGCCTCCCGTTTTTGTTGCTCAAGGGGAGTCAGGTTTGATTTATCGTTTGAAGAAGTCATTATATGGGCTCAAACAATCTCTTTGTGCATGGTTTGGTAGGTTTATTGATACTGTGACTAGTTTTGGTTTTCAAAAATGCGGCGTCGATCATTCTGTTTTTTATAGACATACTAGAGCGGGCAAAATACTGCTAATTGTGTATGTGGATGATATTGTGATCACTGGTGATGACTATAATGGTATTGATGAATTGAAATCGTTTTTACAACCCAAATTCATATTCGAGATATGGGAAGGTTGAAATATTTTTTGAGTATTGAAGTGGCTAAATCACACCAGGGCATTTTCTTGTCTCAAAGGAAATATATTATTGATTTATTAAGTGAAACAGGAATGTTAAAGTTCAAACCTATTGACGCACCTATGAACCCCAACACAAAATTAGTTGCAAATCAAGGTGAGTTGTTAGTAGATTCAAGACAATACCGACGATTAGTTGAAAAGTTAAATTATTTGACTGTTACCAAACAAAACATTTCTTTTGCAGTTAGTGTTGTCAGTCAGTTTTTAGATGCTCCACAGAATTGTCATTGGGCTGCCATTGTCCGTATTCTAAGGTATCTTAAAAGTGCATCAGGTCGTGGTTTATTATATTAGAATTATGGCCATACTCGAATCGAGGGTCATACGGATGCAGATTGGGTTGGATCTCCATCTTATAGAAGGTCAACTACTGGCTATTGTGTATTTGTTGGAGGTAATTTGGTTTCATGAAAAAGCAAGAAACAGACTATAGTTGCTCGATCTAGTGCTAAGTCGGAATATAAAGCTATGGCACATACCACTTGTGAATTAATTTAGTTGAAACATATGCTAGAGGAACTTGGATTTCAACATTCTTATCCAATGAACTTGTTATGTGATAATCAAGCAACAGTTCACATCGCATCTAATCCAGTATTTCATGAGAGAGCAAAACATATTGAGGTCGATTGTCACTTTATTCACGAAAAGCTGATACAAAATGTAATTCGTACAAACTATGTAAACTCAGTGAATCAATTAGCATATTTATTCACCAAGCCTTTGTGTGGTTCAAAAGTGAAATGTATTTGTACCAAGCTTGATACACATGATATATATGTACCAACTTGAAGGGGAGTGTTAAGGTTATATATGTAATTTTATAATATTTGGTTTAATATAAATAGTTAGAGGAGCTAACCCTTTAAATTAAGCTCTCTCATTCTTTCAATATGTCACATTAGCATAACTCAACTCCGTCGAGTGTGGTACAACGCTGCTCTAGTAGTACTTATGCAAATCTAGCGCTAAATAATGTAACTCATATTTGCTAATCCAAGTTGCATAAAAAAAGGCCTCCCATGCTATTAAACTAGATAACATTGAAGTCGTAAAAAAATATCATCAATTTGGTCATCTAAAATAGCACTAGTTTCTTTCTATGTTCTTAAATATGTTAAACAAAGCGCTTTGGCAGACTCTGAGGCCAGCAAAGGAGGATTCATCGAAGAAGGTCAATAGGCTTTCAGGGCTAATAGTCATTGATAATCTTGAATGGACTCATAATGATAGAGTTATTAACATAACTGTTGCAAGGAAATTGGGTTCCAATTTCCTTACAGTTCTCACTCAATAATGTAAAAAATTGCCTAAATTGCGATTGACAACCTCAATCTGGCCATCCGTTTGGGAATGATAGTTGGTACTAAATTTAAGTTTGGTGTCGACCACTTATCACAGAGTTTTCCAAAAGTAATTTATGAATCAAACATCCAAAACAATGGTTTTACATCAATTTCATCTTGTTGGAAAGCTTGACATACATTGTTTGGCCCATTTCCTAACAGCTTAAACTTTTGGAATGATTTGTGACTTAACATGGTATCAGAGCTCTGGTTCTACAAGGTCTTGAGTTTAAGTCTCGTAATATGTATTTCTCTGTTATATTTGTTATTGTGCAATGTGTGTGTTTTGCACCTGTTCAATTCAGTTTGTTTGCCACTTCACGTGTGAGATAGGGTCGCATATGAGAGGGAGTGTTGGAGAGCTTGATATATATTGTTGAGCCCATTTCCAAACAGTTTAAGCTTTTGAAATAATTGGAGACTTAATACATCTAAATAGAGTTGTCGATACGAGAAACAACAAAAGTATTGGAGTAAGGAATAAAACGAAAAGTGTTAAGAGGAACACTCAATCACCACAAAAAATGAAGTTGTGTTTACAAAGTGGACGACATGGGCGGGCCAAAGTATGAAATCTCTACAAAGGAAAATTGGGGATAGGTAGAGAAGTATACGAACCAATATTTTGTTTGCGATGTTCAACAAACTAACACTAACACATTAGCTAACAAATTTGACATCATCATTCTTCAGGCATGGCCAGTACAATTGACGTTCAATCTCATCAATGGCCTTATCTCATTTGAAAACTCTTGAAAGACTACATGCATGAACTTCATAGACTAAAAAATCAAAGTAAGAGATGCGTGGAATCCATAGTTTAGTGCCTCAAAAGAGATAACCATCCTGAATAAAACCATCTCCAATAGTGTTTTGCTAGTCATAATTGTTTAACAATTTTACCAAAATTAGGACAGGCGATATAGTCCTCGTTGAATCATTCAAAATCCATGATTTTGACATTTACTCATTATGAAAACTAACACTCAGAAATTGACCAACAATTTTGACAACATCATCTTGAGGCATGGCCAATAAAATTGATGTTCAACCTCTTCAATGGCCCATATCTCATTTGAAATTTCTAGAGAGAGATCGTATGTGTGGACTTCATAGATTAAAAGATCGCACTCAGAGATGCGTGGAATACATAGTTTAGTGCCTCAAATTTCATTTGTTCTGACGTGGGGAAATGGGTCCTCTTTTAAATGTTCAAAATCAATGATTTTGACATTTATTCATTACAAAAAGTATTGCAATACAATGGCTAATGGCATTGACGCAAAGCTAGATTTGTGTTTAAGCACATAGGTGTATGCTTGAAGAAACTCAACAACAACTATTTCCAAAATTCATCTTTTTCTAGGAGTAGAGACAACGGAGGGCCTCATGGTTATAATAGATCACAAACTCTTGCGGGAGAAGGTAATGGCGCCAATGACGCAATGCTTAGGCAACAATGTAAAGCTTTTTATCATTGGTGGAATAATGTTTCTAAGCATCATTTATCTTTTTGTTGATGTAGACAAAGGTGAGATGTTCTCAACATAACATCAATACTAACCCTCGATACAAGACATTCCACTTCCTAAGGGTTAAAAAAAATTAGGAAGACACATTACCGGTGCTTCATTCATACTCTGATGTTTCGAATTGCTCCATATAAAGTCACCTTTTATTAAGTAGTCAATGATAGGGGCCATAATTGTGTTAAACCCTTTAATACAATGCCCACGTTCATGAAAACTTCAAGACTTATGAAGAGTTTGGGTTTCAGGTTAGTCGGCAATGGCTTTGACTTTTCTAAATCGGTTGTTAATCCCATAGAACTACATATCCTAAGAAAATAATCTTACTGTTAAGTTGAGGCTATTATTGTACTTTTCGTATTTCTTGGTTCTATTATAAATAACAAGCGATATGGTGTAAACCCTATGTTGTTGCGCTCTCATTCATTGTTATTCTGATTCTCTCTGTTTCTCCTTTCCTCTCCCACTCTCTGCAATAATTCTAACATAGTATCAGAGCTTGATCCTATATAAACTTCTTAGCAATTCTTGATTATTTTTGTTTCTCCTCATTTTTCTGATTTCAAAACTGTAAAAAAAAAAAAAAAAAAAACTTTACTTGATGATTGTCTGGTTCCCTAAACTCGATTTGTGATTTTTTCCAAATTTTTCCATACTTGTTTCATAGTTTTCTCCAAATTTTCAAAAATATCGGCGCCGCTAGGGTTTCTCTGTCATCTCATGATTGCGCTGGTTTCTGCTTCAATCGATGGCCTGGTTCTCCTTCATGGGTGCCGACTTAGTGTGTCAGAGGCTTGAATCAACCCATTTTGATGTTTTGGGTTGATTTCAAGCTCGGGTGAAGTTTTTTTCTTTTCGATTGTTCGCGCCTGGTTTTGTTTCGCTCGGATTTGTTCCTTTTGGCTATATTTAGTCTTCTTCAAAGGGTTTCGGCACATCCCTGGGTGTTTAGTTGCAGATTTCCAGCTGTTTCTTAGTTTTGTTTTTCGTCTTTGCTACAATTGGTATGCAATTCTAGTCTTTACTGGTACAATAGTGGTTTGGATATACTTGGTTTGCCTCTGTTTACAGTCCATTACTCCCATCTGTTTCATTCTGCTTGTTTTTGGTTTCTCATAGCCATGTCTAATACAGGAAAACCTTCTGGTAGTCATGAAGACACTGAATTGACTCATTCATGGACTCCTACTGATAATCCATCCCTTCAGATTAGTCTTGCCAAGCTTGATGGTAGCAATTGTTTAATTTGGTCGCGTTCCTGAAGTTTAGCCATCGCTGCTCGCGGTATGTCTGGGTATATCATTGGTGAAACCAAACAACCCACAGTCATTGGTTCTTCTCGCACACGCTGGATAGAGAAAAATGCCCTTGTTATGTCCTAGTTGTTACACTCTATGCAGCCCTCCATTAGTCGCAGTTTCTTACTTCTGAATACTGCACATCAGATCTTGTTTGCTGTTGCTCAGACTTATTCACAGACTGGCAATGATGCCCAGTTGTATGAGTTGAGGAAGAAATTCCGTGGGTTAGAACAGAGAGATCACTCATTGGCTCAGTATTACGCTAAGTTGACTAGCCTGTGGGGTGAAATTAATTATCGTAAGGACTTCCATGCTGTTTGTACTACTGATGCTGCTGCTTTTCAGAAGATGGTGGAGAAGAAGCGGGTATATGACTTTCTTGCCGGTCTCCATGTTGACTATGATCCGATCCGTGCTCAGATTTTAGGTCGCGATCCATTTCCTACCTTGCGACAAGTATACGCCTATGTTCAGCAAGAAGAGAGCCGTCGTCATGTTATGGTTCCTATCTCCAGTCAAGAATGTTCTTTATTAACTGTCACATCTCTTTATCGCACTGGCCAGCCTAGTCATATTAAGTCTAGAGAGAAGCATGGCTCTGTCGCCCGTGATCAGCTGCATTGTGAGCATTGTGGTAAAACTCGTCTTACTATTGATCATTGTTGGAAGTTACATGGTCGTCCTACTCCAGGACGGCGGTGGACGCTGTGGTGGACGTAGTGGACCTGTCCGTTCCCACGCTCATCTCACTGAGCTCCCTACTAGCACATCTGGTGAGATTGGCCCTCTTTCTGAGGCAGAGTTGACTACTCTCAGGCGCCTGATGACTCAGGTTGATATTACCTCTTCCACTGCCTCTCCTTCCTCCTCCAACTTTGCTCATTCAGGTATTTCTCCTATTTCCCTTAGTGCAATTGCTTCTCCTACTCCTTGGATCATTTACTCCGGTGCCACTGATCATATGATTGGCTCTTCTGCCTTATTTTCGTCTTATTCCACTTGTTCTAGTAAGGATAAGGTTAGAATAGCCGACGGTTCTTTATCATCTATTTTTGGCAAAGGTTTTATTCCTTGCTCTTCTCTACTTTCACTATCCTATGTCCTTCAAGTTCCCAATTTTTCTACTAATCTTTTATCTGTTAGTCGTCTTACCAGTTCCTTAAACTGTTCTGTAACTTTTTTTTTCACTCATTGTGTATTTCAGGAACGGGCGACGGGGAGAATGATTGGCAGTGGTAGTGCACATGGTGGCCTGTACTTACTGGATGTTCTGGCCTCTGCTTCCGTTCCACCTTCACCATCTGATCAGGTTCTCTATACTGATGCTGGCCTCCTCCATCTCCAATTACTTCAGTGGCATCGCCGTTTGAGACATCCTTCTTTTAACATTTTAGAGAGACTTTTTTCCTCTTTAGTTAAACATTGTTCTAGAAATGATTTTTTCTATGAGACTTGTGAACTTGCAAAACATAAACGTTATGTTTATTCTTTAGTTAATAAATGCAGTGTTTTCCCTTTCACTATTATTCATTCTAATTTGTGGGGTCCCTCACCTATTACTTCTATTTCTAGTTATCAGTGGTTTGTGACGTTTATTGATTGTCATTCTCGTGTTACTTAGGTTTATTTGCTTCACACTAAAAATGAAGTTTTTTCCTATTTTTAGAATTTTCACCGCATAGTCTGTAACCAGTTTGATGCCAACATCAAGATTCTCCCGACTGATAATGGGACTGAGTTTCTTGCTGGTGATTTTCGTGCCTATCTAGAGGCTCATGGTATTATTTTCCAGACCAGTTATGTACGCACTCTTAAACAAAATGGCGTTGATGAATGCAAAAATCGTCATCTTCTTGAGGTTGGTCGCTCCCTTCTTATTTCTATGCATGTTCCCAAGTCTTTTTGGAGTGAGATAGTTCTTACTGCGGCATATCTTATCAATCATTTGCATTCTAGTTTTCTTCAGTTCAAAACACCTTTGGAGTTTCTTCCCGGGTCTTCTCCTGTCTCCTCTCTTCCACCCTGGATTTTTGGTTGCACTTGCTTTGTTCATGCACCAAAACACCCCAGTGGAAAATTGGACTCTAAGGCTATCAAATATGTCTTCATTGGCTATTCTGCTACCCAAAAGGATTATAAATGCTATGATCCGGTCACCCGCAAAAGCTTTGTCAGTATGGATGTTACTTTTTGGGAGTTCACGCCTTTTTTTCACCCTCCTCAGACATCTCTTCAGAGGGAGGCCTCTAGTTTAGAAGAGATGTTACCATTAGATACACCGACTCAAGAGTTTCGAGGTTTGGTTTTTCCGAATCTTACTTCGCCTGTTCTGGCTTCTGGTGAAGGGGAGACGGAACCCAGTAAGGATGGAACTAAACAGGATGTTGGTGGACGTTTAGACAAATAGGATCTGCGTACCTATACTCGATGTTCGAAAGATCAAATGGCTCGTGTGACACTATCATCTTGCCGGTTGTTACCTCCATCCTCCAGTTCAAATTCTCACGCTGAACCACCTGGTAATGAATCATCTGTTGTTGATCTTAATACTTCTAATTTACCTATCGCTCTTCGCAAAGCGTTAAGACATGTACTCAACACCCAATTTCTCATTTTGTCACATATAATTCTTTATCGACCACATATCGTGCTTTTGTCTCCTCCTTGTCCTCTATATTGATTCCACAGGGTTGGAAGGAAGCCATTGAGGATCCTAAGTGGAAGAAGGCTATGATTGAGGAGATGACAGCCTTGAAAAAGAACGGTACTTGGGAGTTAGTCTCTCTTCCAAAAGAGAAGAAGGCAGTTGGGTGCAAATGGGTTTTTACAGTAAAGCACAAGGCAGATGGATCAATTGAGAGATTCAAAGCACGGCTAGTTGCTAAAGGCTTTACTCAAACTTATGGCATTGACTATCATGAGACTTTTGCTCAAGTGGTCAAGATGAACTCTGTTCAAGTACTCTTATCTTGTGCCGCTAATATGGGTTGGCTTATCCAACAGTTGGATGTGAAGAATGCATTTCTTCATGTAGATCTAGAAGAAGAAGTATATATAGATGTACCACCTGGATTCTCATCTTATGAAACTGAAGGGAAGGTGTGCAAATTAAAAAAGGTCCTATATGGACTAAAACAGTCTCCTCGACAAGATGGTTTGTATGAATGGCTAGCAATATTAATCGTTGCTTCAAGGCTATGCTCAGATTTGGGTACCGACAAAGTCAAGCAGACTATACTATGTTTATCAAGCAAGGCAATAATAAGATCACTGTTCTTATTGTCTATGTTGATGATATAGTTGTGACAAGTAATGATTCTGAGGCATCACGTCTTAAGGCAAATCTAACAAAAGAACTTGAGAAGAAAGATGTGGGGGCACTACGATATTTTCTTAGAATTGAGGTGGATAGATTGAATAATGTGATCTTCATTTCCCAAAGAAAGTAAATTTTTGACCTTCTAGATGAAGATGGTATGATGGGATGTCGACCTGCAGATTCACCTATCGAGACTAATCATCGACTCCATAGTGGTGATGAAGAACTTGTCGACAAGGGCCAATTTCAACGGCTTGTGGGAAGATTAATATATTTGTCTTACACAAGACCTGACATTGCATATGCTGTGGGGGTTGTCGATCAATTCATGTATGATCCTCGTAGTGCACACCTTAACGCTGTTTATTGTATTCTGTGATATCTTAAGTCTGCTCCTCGTAAAGGGCTCTTATTCTCTCGTCACGACCATTTGACATTAGAAGCTTTTACAGAAGCAGATTGAGCTAGTTCAGTTGATGACAAACGATCTACATCTAGATATTGCACATTTGTAGGGGGTAATCTGGTTACTTGACGCAGTAAAAAGCAAACAGTGGTAGCTCGATCAAGTGCAGAAGCTGAGTATAGGGATATGGCACATGGCATCTGCGAACTCATTTGACTCAAAGTCCTATTAAAGGATTTGGGAAATGGGTGCGACAAACTTATGAAATTGTACTGTGACAACAAGGTTACCATTAATATTGCTCATAACCCTATCCAGCATGACAGAACGAAACATATAGAGATTGATCAACACTTTATCAAGGAGAAATTGTGTCAGGGATCAAAATGTATGCCCTTTGTGAAATTTGCTGATCAATTAGTAAATATTTTTACTAAAGGACTTAGTAGTAAAATGTTTCAACCCATTGTATGCAAGTTGGGCATAAAAAATATCTATGCCTCAACTTGAGGGGGAGTGTTAAGTTGAGGGTATTATTGCACTTTTCGTATTTCTTGGTCTATTATAAATAACAAGCGATAGAGTGTAAACCCTATGTTATTGCGCTCTCATTGATTGTTATTCTGATTCTCTCTCTTTCTCTTTTTCTCTCCCATTCTCTGCAATAATTCTAACACTTACCTACGAAAAATGAGTATTTCCTGAGGTTAACATATAAGTTGGCTTCTTTCAAGGCCATGCACACGTGGCAACGATGGTACAAATGTTAGTCATTGGACAAACCGTAGATGAGAATGTCGTCGAAGCAGACAACATGAAATTTCCCCATAAATGGTCAACGCACTTGTGCTATAACCCTGATAAAGGTGGTGGGTGCATTAGACAACCCAAATGGCATTACTAGCCATTCATACAAACCATCTTGTCATGAATGTGATTTTCCATTCATGACTTGGATGATCTTATTAATGGCATGACTGTCGACGCACAATCGCTATGAGCCATACTTCTTTTGGATTAATAGTGCTTGGACAGCAAAAAGGACTTGCCCTTTGTTGAACGAATCCCTTTCAAAAATGTTCATTCACTTCTTGTTGTAGTTCAGCAAGTTCAATAGAGGTAATTTGATAATGGGGTAGATTGGGTAAAGGAGTTCTTGGGACAAAGTCTATTGCATGTTGACTGTCATGTAAAAGTGGTAAATAATTTGGAACGTATCAAGAAGATACGTGATGTTCAGTAAGTACTGATGCGACTTCTGCCAGAGCCTAGAAGGCACTTGTGCACTAGTTGTAGCAATCTCTTTAGACACTATGATGAAGATGATAGACTTGGCAATGGCTTCTTGATCGAATGACTTGGAACTAATGATGTGCAACCCCTGGTTTCATGGGATTTTGACTCTAATCAGGGTACCTTTAAACTCAAAAGTACAAGAGCTTGGAACAACCGTAGAGGGTGACGTCCAAATCACATACCAAGGACGTCCCAAGATAAAATTTCCCAAATCCATGAGAAAGATGTCAGACCAAATATCCTCTTTATATGAAAGGAACTGAATTGGAACAAGGCACTGTTCATTAGTAGGAATAGATGAAATGTTGACTCACAAACATTCTATCATTGATATAACTACTGCTATCAATGATGGCTTTGCAAACCTTTCCGTCACAAGTGTAGAAGACTGTGTTCCTCTGCCAATCACCAGCTGGTTACTCAATGATTGCCAACGTACGAAAAGCATTTAGAGGTAGGGAGCGAATATAGCCAAGATGTTGACCTTCCTCCTCATAGTCCATCTCTAGGTTGTATAAGTTATCAAGGTCAGGATCATAAACCTGTTTAGGGATATCATTCCATCCCTTTCTTAGTTAGCCACACGTACGACACCATCACTTCTTGGACAATCTAATGCAATCAAGATGTTGACCTTCCTCCTCATAGTCCATCTCTAGGTTGTATAAGTTATCAAGGTTAGGACTCAGGATCATATGCCTGTTTAGGGATATCATTTCCATCCCTTTCTTAGTTAGCCGCATGTCCGGCACCATCACTTCTTGGACAATCTACTTCAATAGACACGCAACCACATTTCGTTGATATATCTATAATGCACAAAACAAAATTTATTAATCTTGGATGCATGCTTAACTCTTTTTGAACATCAACCCAACACTTAAGAGAGTCGGGCCCATACCAAAGTACCGATCTTTTTGCCCATGTTTTGTGGTTTGACCCGTCTGGGTCACACCCACGAACATTGAAATTAGGCTCTCAATCACTACTCTGAGAATCACTATCTTAACCGAAACAACAAGTTTCAACAACAACGCTTATGGTTACTTTTTTGGGGTTGTTTGGTACTTACATTCCAACCTCATAGAAAAAGTTGCTAAACGATCGGATTAGATAAGCATATAGATAGTTTGACTGCCTCAACCGTCATTGAAACACAAGCTGAAGATGTATTGCCCTATATTCCCACCAATGTCTTCTCCCCATCACTGGAGGACAAATCTGTTTGAAACAGAGCTCTTTTATTGTGAATTTAGACCTGCTATTAATGTTGGCTAAATTGTGAGTTGCGTTGAGTCCATCTGTCGCTCAGTTGAAAGCTATGAAACATGTATGCATGGTAGTCCAAAACTGGATTTGGCACAACATCTAGAAGTGGCCGCCCTTCCTCAATTTGGGTTAGACCTTGATGCTCCAACTCAAGCATTACTCAAGTAGATGTTTCCAAGACTTACAAAAGTATCAAAATAACTTTAATATGCACTGCTTCCAATTGAAAAATTCATCCTAGTACACTATTGTTTTTGTAATAATTTTATTTTTAGTACTACGCAAATGTTAAACAAAATACATATATGTAATAAAAGTCAAGTCGCAGGCATAGTATAAATATTTTGACATTTTATTTTCAGCTTCCTCTTACAATAATTAACAAAAAAGCTTACAAATTAACAAGAGTATATTTCATAAAATATGTGTAACAAATCCGGGGAAAAAAGATGTGCACACATCAAAAAGTAGATATTTATAGAGTAGTACAACCTAGATTTGTTTGCCCTACTTTATAGATTATTGTGATGCCAATATTTTCCTGCCATGTGTCTAGTCCTTCGTAAATATTTGTTCAACTTCGACAACCATCTATATGATAACATAGCTCATACTTTTCAAAAAGTGATCTCTCTCCTTTGAACACATCTTGAAAAGAGCGGCCGAGATTAATTCAAACTTAGATCCTGAGCAAAATCTCAACTTCTTAAAAATATATTCTCCGTTTACACATCTTGAAAATATCGGTTGAGAATAATTTAAGTTTAGATCCTACTATTAAAACCTCACATTTAAAAAAAAAAAAGTGTTTTAACGGTGAGGATTTACTCACAATAAAAGTTTTAGGACTGAAATTGATTTTACTACTCTCTCTCTCTCTCTCTCTCTTGACAAGCACATTTCTAATTCACCCACCTCTCATTGAAACAAATCCATTTCAAGTTTCTTTCGCTAAGATAAAGTCATTCACCATCTCTCTCTCCCCCATTCTCTCCCTATGCACCACCATGTTGTTGCGCCACTATCGTCAGATTATGTTCAATAGTGCCTATAGAAAGGGACAATTCGCTCAAATACCTATATCACAAGACAAATCCAAGACCCAAGAAAGTCGAGGTTTGTCCGATGCTAAACTCCATTAGGTTTTTTTTAGGATTGTTTTTTGGGGGAAGGGGGG
>JAOTRH010000025.1:10959905-10982710 GCA_034768845.1 Heliamphora exappendiculata | reverse complement strand
GTCATAAATCAATCTCAAAATAATCTTGCAAGCCATATGATGTTATTTGCCTTTCATATTTCCAATATACAGTCTTCATGCGTGTTAAAGCAATTGTTCCATGCAATATAATAAGTCAAATAAGATTTTCAAAGCTTAGTTTCTAGGATTTGCATTTCTAAGGCTGGCCAAAAATTAATTAGAATCAAGGTGGCCCACTATCAATGCCGACAAAGATGCACGACAACCTGCTAAAAGTGCCACGAAGGAGAGAGCACAACAACAAATTAACTGGTTCTGTATAATACACAGTACATAATACCCACACAAATGTTTTTATACATACAGACCCAAATCGTACCTTCCAAACTCCAGAAATCAAAACTGTCATTTACCTATTGATAAGAGGCTGTTCTGGGCACTTTGCAGTTATACAGAGATAATATGTTAAAACTGGCATATACCTGAAGACTTACAGTTATATTTTATGAAATTTTACAACACACAAAACTGAGGCATTTATGAAATATTTCCATGTGTACTCCATCTTCATTTCCAACTTAACCACAACATGACGGAACCAATTATCTGAGTGTCATCATGCCTAAGCAGACTTGTTTTGGTTTTGTACACCGCTTACTGCAACATTTATGTACATGCTACAAATAGACACTGCAACCTAAAAAAAGGGTTTTATGAACTATGCTGAAAATACGGAAACTTGTACTACAAAGCTTTCATTGTTTTCTATGTAATTAATACTTGACAACAAGACTACGGTGCCATAATCAATAGCATTTGAATCAGTTTTGATGGCTTCCATGATTTCTTTGGAATTAACATGCCACAACAGAAGGAAAAATAAACTATGAACTGAAGAGTAGCTTCGCTCCTAACAAAGTTGCGTCAAAACTGTAATTCTAATGCCTGGTAGTGGTAGGCTTAAGTATCTATAAATAATTTTGGGAAGTAAAACATCTCTAAAGTAAAGAAACTATATAAAAAGATACCTCCAGTAATCATGTTACAATCCATGTTCTCATCACTGGAGCTATCATCCGCAAGAAAGTTCTCAACAGCATCTTCACGTTTCCCATAGTCTTTGCCTTCTTTCATCAATTGCAAAATGCCAGGATGGTTCCATATCTATCATGAACAAAATCATAATATCAAATTATATATATTTATACATAGAAAACAACACCAATTTAAGGAATAATAGAAATGAAAAGTGAAAATCCAAACATCAATCACACGCATATGCATATGTACAAGCAGTTAAATTTCCATAAATACACGGACTAAGGACTTTCCAATATGCATTTGTGTCTAGTTTCATTTGTTAGTTTATATAGAATTTTACACTTAAAAAATTACAGATTTTAACAAAGCAAGGGGAAGAATTACAGATTTTACAAGTCAGGGAAAAATTACAAATTCAAAAATCACAGGTCAAAATTACATATTTTACAAATCACAAATTCAAAAATCTTATTTCATCAAGTCACATTTAAAGATCACAAAAATCCCAGAAATCTAACTGAGCATTCAGAGCTTGCGAACGAAAGAACAGAAGGGTCGTGGGCCTGTTGTGTTTATATATTGGCGCAAAATGAAATGGGACCTGGCCATTCCTGTTTTATATCAACAGAAAGAAGGGGTGAATTTATAAAAAAACTTTTGAGGGGGGAACTTGTAATTTAGTCAAATTTAAATATAATGAAAATATTTAAGTTATTAATAGAGTTTCATAAAATTCCAGTGGGGAAATAGGCCCCCCTGGAATGGTTTTTGATGAATTTTGTCAATGTTCTAGACACAATCCAATATATATTCTAATTTTTTATACTAGTTTTATCTCGATAGGAAATAGTTTTAAATATTTTTAACTTGGATTTTTACAAAATAATAAGAAACATTAATACAACATCAAATTAATACAAAACCTAAAGATTTCAAACTCTTATTTGTATGTACCATAAAGAAATTATTTTGTGAAAAAAAATCATTTTCAGAAATCATTTGGGCCGAAATTAACAAAAGTTTATCCAAATCAGCAAATATTGCAAATCAATGTTTACTCATACAAAAAGAATATTTAAATAATTTTTTTTTTTAATAAAAAAAAACCAATTTTTTCATTTTTGGAATCCATGTAATCTGAAATCTCAAAACCAAGTACACAAATCGAAAATTATTCATGTAAATCTTCCAAATCAATGTCTACACGTACAAATCCAGAATTTTTAACTATTAGCAAACATAGATCTTGAAGAAATAAAAAAAAATAGAAGAATTATTCTCTGGGTTTGACGGAAATAAAAAAGGAAACGCGTCGCCTAATCTATTCAACAAATCCAAGAAAACATGAGCCAAATCTAACAAATAAAAAATCAACCTGGTAAGGAACAGTGTTTCGACTCCACTGGATTGTTTGAGTGGTGAAAATGGTGAAAGAAGTGCGATCTACGTTGGCAAAAATCGATATACGGCCCAAAATTTCATTACAGTAGTCAGAACGGCTGTTACATGAGCAACTTTCAGTCACACGGATAAATTGAACACTATCGAAACGTTACGTAGCGCTGCTACGTAACGATAACGGACGATTTTTAAAACTATGTTTGAGATTGTGTCATTTGGTAATAAATAAGATATTTTCAAGGTTTTTGGACTCCCAAGCTAAAAGATACATTCTAAAGCTTAAAACTAGGGATTGAGGCCTTTTGAGGTGTTTGAGAAAGATCAAAAGTACATAACGCACAACAACAAGAAGGGGTGCTCTCCGTTGGATTTTGTCAGAACGACCACGACTCCTGCATGAACAATAAACTAAAATAAAGATGGCCCTCCGTGTTGAGCTCCGTTCGGGCAGAGCACGTGTGGCATCTGAATGGAGAAAACCTGAGACATACAATTTTAAATCTTTAAGTGCACGTGTTTTAGGAAAGTATAAATACATAACCCCAATGATGAATTAGGATTGTTCAACAATTTTTTAGAGAGTTCCCATAGGATTAAAGAAGGTTGAAGGTTCATCAATGGCTTACATACCACAACTCTTGTCATTGAAACATGAGATAGGTTATATTTAGATAAGACCGATCATGCCGAGCTTGTTGAGGACAATTCGGGAAATTCAAAAATAGTCTACGCCATGTGCGAATCACAGAAATCATATTGACAATTCTGTTAGGGGTTGTAGCCATAGAGAGTTACTACCAAATCTACTGTTTGGATCCTTAATCAATGCATACCCATTGTTGCGAGATTATAGTACATTCGAAACCTTGGGGCTTTCTTCATTGTTGAAAACCCAATAGATTACTTCTAGTTTCATTCACTTTGATCTTGTTAGCAAATCTCATCACTCTCGCATTCTAATTGATTTAGAATTTAGTTTTGAATTAATGTAACTTAGCCTTTTTGTCCTTGTGATGCGATACCAAACTTGCCACTATTATATACAAATAGAGATTTAGTTTGGTTTAATTTGTTGTGTATCACAATACATAAAAGCATAATGGCACATACATGTCTATATAAGCATGCAAATATGAATATTTATACGCCCACAATAAAGACATTTATAGAAGCATACAAGCATGTCAATAAGTATATATAGATGTCTTTTGTCTAGGCATATGTAGGGACATATATAGGCACATGTATGCTAACATAGGTACATAAACATTGTATTCACACAATAAATATAAAAAACTATAAACGTACACGCATAATAGTGTATATGGAGGTACACACATGGACAGATAAGCAATATAAAGACATGGAAAAGCAATTATGTGAATATCACGAAATATGTCCAATAAGGTAGGCATCCATGTTAAGACACTTCTCAACACGTGTTGGACACTTGTCCAAGGTGTTCTTGAAAATGGCCCACCATCTGCTAGCCTAGCAATATGTCAAAGTAGACCCCAAGTCCCTAACCAACTTGACCCAAAAGTGTGAGCTCGCTATTTTGGCAACAATTGATGTTTTATTATAAAATATCCTAATTGTTTTTCATCTCACATCAACGTGTGGTGTATTATGTATATTACATTCATATCCACTTTAATATCCTAATTGTTTTTCATTAAACATAATGTTCTTGTTGCGCCCCATAACCTTGTAACTTTCCTTGCTTAGTTGATGTGGATAGCAAGTCATAAACAAACACATAACAATATATATATGTCGAAAACATAAGTAAACATTTGCAAACATCGGCTATAATATATTTGTACGCATTCTAAGCCTAGCAAATCAACAACTTAACCTATTTAAGGGCCAGATATTCATTTTTTAGTATTAGACTATAAGAAACTACGATTGAATTAAAATAGTGCTAATATATCAAGTTCTTATAAAGTAAAATTGTCAATTATATGATTGCTACATTAAAGAATATAAGGATTTAAAAGCAACAAACATAAGAATGAAAAAAGTAGAGAAGTCCTAGCATATATTATAAGGAAACAAAAATTATCGATGGCGATCTTTATAAAAGAGCAATTTGCAGTAACAAAGAAAAATAATTAGTAATCTAGCCAAACTTATTTTATATTTGTCTTACTATCTCTCTTTGTATTCCTATTCCATCCTAACATCTTAGATTCTTTAATAAGTTCAATTTTTTTCGTTCTCAAATCTCTCTCACTCTCCAAAAAGAGAAATAGAAATTAACCGTGTTGGATATTCCTAATTAGTGTCAAAACAAGTCATTACTTTGGTTCATTTCGCTATATTTCGATCTGTTTCGATGATTCCTGTCAATTTCGATGGAAACATCGTAACTACGATATCTCACAAGTGTTTTGTTTCATACTTTTAGAAAACAAAAACACTTTGGCCATTTTGATGAAAATGAAACAAAATTTTGTATCGTAGCCACTACTATTCTCTAAATCCTCTTCTCCACCACACCACCATAGAGCCTATTGCGGGAAATGGGTTGACCCTGAAAGCACTTGCAACAACCCATCCTTTGCTGGCTTGATAACATGTGAAAGTGGGGCTAGCAACTTGACCTAAAAGCTTAAATACATGTTATTTTAGTAGTAATTGTGCGAGAGAATGGTCGACTGTGATACCACTTGCAACGACCCACCCTCTGCTGGCCGAATAACATTGAAAGTGGGGTTACCAACTTGGCATAAAAACTTAGACACGTGCTATTTTAGCAGTAGATGGTGCCCGGTGGTTCATTATATAATATCCTAATGTGTCCATCCTACATCAATGTGCAATGGATATTACAATTCTATTACTTTTTAATTTGTTAAGAGTGTTTTTGTTGTGTTTTTATATTATATTACCGCAAGGGTATTCTTGCAATCTTGTTACATGTAGAGGTGTTTTGACTAATTACTTTCCAAGACCCACTTTTCTAATATAACTTTCTTCTCTTCTCATCAAAACCCTGATTATACTCTTCGTAACATATCTTGGTATCTAACTCTAGAACGCATGAAAATTGCCGCGAGGTGACTAAAAATGTGTTGAGGTCATCATTCATAGGATGCCATTAACATTTAGATAGGCATCGAGCTTTGATGACTATGTCATTCCACTTATCCGACCCTCTTAAAAATTTTGGTGCCTTATCAAAATTTTCGCAAGCCATCAAATTTTAGTTTGGGACCTTTGAATAATGTTATGGTATTTCCCTTGATGTTGGATCTGCGATCTTGGACAAAGCCCATTTGTTTTGTGGTGCCAAAAATCTTGTTGGAAGATTTCACTCAGATTGGTTTGCTTCCTTCCTGTGTTTTCGAAGTTATTTTGTGACATTAGGGCTTCGGCTTCGACTCTCGTTTTTCAACATTTTTATAGTTTTGCCTTTGAACATTGTCACATTATTTCGCAACCATCTGGTTCATGCGTTATGCTCTAGCCCCAATTCAGTTGATTTGGAAGCCATATAATTAGGATTTGGTTTGATTCACCCACTATCGTTGATTCATAGCCTTCGATGATCCAAATTATCTAGCGTGGGCACACACTTAAAATCTTTCATAGGTGTAGCCTTATATGCAAGAATGAAAATATATAACAAATCCCCCTCCATCACAAGGAAGATCCTACTCTTTTTAATTTGAAAATTGAAGATGCAATTGTTATGGGGGATGGTTGTGGCATAGTTTGAAGCCTTATGTTGCTAGTACAACGGAATTTCATAACGCTTCCAAGAACATTTACGATTTTGAGAATCGTTCTCGTATTTGAGTAATATTTCATGGGTTTATAAGTTTCGGAAGAAGATTTTCCCAGCCACGCAGTATAGTAAGGCCATGTATTGGCCGATCTCGAACAGTATTAGCAGATATAGTATCGAAAGTCTAAAATCCCATTACATATCGGCTGATACTATACGTAACAACCTATATTTAAAACCCTGACGAAGACCTTTATTAGGGCCCTAGCTTTTTGGCCAAGTTAAGCCAATTTACTAAAAGACCTATTTTCAATCAAACAAGCTTTTTGGAGCAAGCTTTTAAGCTAGTTATCAATTAGAGCCCAAGTCTTTTTTTGAATACCATAGTACTCTTACGAATTTGTGGAAACAATTGTTCCAACTTGACCCTTTCCAACCCATTTATTAGCAACAGAAGCGTCATTGTGATAATTTTATGATTGCAACTTTATATTCTTTCGATTATATTCAGATTTTCATGGGTAAAAAATCATATTCTTGCTAGTGAGAACCTACCCATTGCAACCGATGTCTACTATCGATTGTTTCGTTCATCCTTAGGACTATTGTATAGTATACCTAGATCTCATCCCACTATAGACACTTTTACTTTGGTTTCTATCATTAGTGGTCATGATAATTTTCATAACTACGCATGTTGTGGTCGTGGAGACTGTTTTTCGGGGTAGCGGCCTTACGAGTGTACGTATTAATAGAAAATGTAACTATTGTGTTGGTACTTATCATATTAAGTTTGAATCTTATTATTAGGTCATTAAGTCAATAATGGCACTCCTCACACCAATCTTAGACATCTTCTACTCCTAATCATGTTTCTTCCACTTTGGGATCTCATGGTGGATTCATAACTTTAGCAGACTCCCAAACTCAAATAATATTGCATGTGCGGCTCTTTCACCACCTATTCCGGGTTATATATTTCAGCACTAGTTTTCACACATTTTGTAATTCCAACTTTTTTTTTTCAAATTGAATCATATTAAGCATTGCCATGTCTAAGTTGATCATTATCTCAACTTGTACATGAGCAAGGTGTTTTTTATCCAACTCAATTACGAGCTTTATCTTCTAGTCTACATGTACCTAATTTCCCCCTTAATTTTCTTTCTGTCAAGCTTTTGACTAAAATTCTGACACTTTATTATAACATTTTATCTACTCTTATTCACAACCTCAAAACTAAAAAAATGATTGGTTCAAGGCATTATAAGCATGATTTTAATCATCTAGATTCTAATTATACTTCTAAAATCTCTTCATCTACTTTGAGTGCTACAATTTCACCTCATCAAAAGCATTTACAGCAAGGCCACCCGTCTTTGGCTAAGTTCCAATTGGTTATTATTGCATCGAGTCCCATTATCTTCTTTAGAATATCAATCTTGCAAGTTAAGAAAGCGTCACCCGAGTTGAAGTTATAGTCATCAATCAAAGTCACTCATGTAGTCCATATGGACATCTGTGTTCTCAAATTAATAACCATTCCCACATGAATTGGTTAGTTTTTTTATGAATGCTACCTTATTTTGTTTCCAAATCCTACAATAAAATCTGTATCTACCTTAAGCATGCATTGATCGAATGATGCATGAGAATATATGTAAAATGTTATTGAAACCTTTTTGTATTAATTGTCATATCATCGCACTAGATGTACTTCTCAATAGAATAGAGTTGTCAAATGCAAGAATCACGATTCGTTAGATGTTGTTTGTACCTAATTATTCCAAATAGACGTACTAAAACCCTATCAAAATGATGTTATAACTGCTTGTGAGCTCATTAATCAAATGTCTTCTATTTTGAAGCATAAGTCCTTGTTTTCATGTTATATGCTCACTCATTGTTTTTTCTCACTCATCGGGTTTTTGGTCTTGCTACCAAAGTTCATGTTCTCGGTTTTGGCCACGATAAGTTACCTCTTGAGTCGTAGGTTATGGTACATGTGTTAAGATTGTTTTTATATTTTGTTATATATTTCTAAGGATATTCTTGTAACTGTTTTTGACCTAATAATATTATAAGTTATTGTGGGTGAAAGAGGCTGAACATACTCGTAAACTCTTTTTCCTTTCCTCTATTTCTCTTCTCTATCTCTCTTCTTCTTCCTCTTTCAAATCATAAATCGATATTTTACGATTCAACTTGATATTAGGGCATCTGATCCAATTCTAGAATCAGTCGTAAAATTTTGGATCTTTCCGCGAGGTAAAAACGACATGCTGACATCATCTTCCGTATGATGCTGTTAGCGTGACATTAGTAGCTATACAAACTCCAATCATCAACAATCACATGATTCGATTCACCTCAGACTTCTGCTTATTATGATGATTGTTGCATAATTTTTGGAAGTAGTAAGGTGCTCATTTTTATTTTTTGAACGTTTCACGATTTTCAAAACCCGAGATCACGATCTGAAAATCGTTCCATTTTTTGCTGATTTCCATGGACGAATCCCATCCTATAGGTACCGACACTCAAATTTTGGGTCAGATTTGTGCTTGGTTAGGTGATTATGGAAGGTTTCAAGTCCATTTTATCTTCACCCATTGTAAGCAATCATTGTGTGAAGTTCCAAATTCGTTTCTGGTTGGTTCGCGACCTCTATGTTGTTTTCTAGTTCGTTCATGCTCGAATCATTGTTCGTTTTCTGGTTCAAATCATTGTTCGCGAACTCTGTACGTTTTTTGGTTCGCGGCAACCTTTGTTGGCTAGTGAGGTACTATGCTTGCTTCGGTCTGGGCTGAATTGGTTCATGTTAAGTTTATTTTAAGGAAGCCAATACCACATTCTACCTTCCATCGATTGATTATTAAGATAGGCATGCTTGACCTCGATGCTCCAACTTGAAAGGGAGTGTTACGAATGTTTTTATACTGTCTTATATTTCTAAAGGTATTCTTGTAATTGCCTTTGACCTAATAATATTATAAGTTCATATAGGAGGAGGCTAATTATACTCATGAACTCATTTTTGTTTCTTCTCCTTTTCTCTTCTCTATCTCTCTTTTTCTTCTTCCTCTTTTAGATCCTAAATCGATATTTTACAATTCAAATACAAAAAGTCTTCTGAATGTATAAAGCACCCGTGTGGAGCACTCGCCACAGATAAAAGTATGGTACCCATGTGGAGCACTCACAACTTAGATAAAAGTAGGGGCTGTCTATCCAACATTTTTTTTGGACATTCACTTAGAAAGCATATTTAATAATTCGAGTTTCCAATAGAACTATGCATAACTCATGGAGTATACATATAATACTCTATAGAACTTCATAAACACTATTTACCCTAGAAAAAATATATATTAGGAAATATAAATATTTGGTCGTGTCCCAGTATCTTTGACATGAAAATTAAATATATCTGATACTTACCATGCATATCCGCACCTAACACCCAACACCCAATAGCCGTACTCGAATCCATATAACATTAGGTCGTGTATTTTTCTTAGGTACTCTAACACTCATAATTGAAAAGAAAAAATGCTCCTTGCTTTTTCCATCTTCTTACATTCTCTAATTTTCCACTTTCTTTTCCTTTATCTACTAGCTTGCATTTGCTCCCACCAAGCGGAAACTCATCCCCGGAGACATATAGACACCAAATTTACCTTATTTTCTTCGAAAACAACACAACATGCAAACAGTCCTTCAATGGTATTTAACTAATCAACAAAGTCATCCAGTTAAGGCTTCAATAGAACTAGGGTAGCTCAACCTTGACTTTGTTCTCCCATGTGTATTCAAGTACGTTCAGATTTGGTCTCCACCAATTTGAAGCTCCAAAAAATTATTCTCAAATTGAGTTTCAGCACCCTCGGAACGATCACTACCCTCGGTTGCAGCTTGCAAATGTTGCCCGTCTCTGTAAAGAATCTAAAGATAGAAAATTGGCATCTCAACTGTTCTATCTCATTATGATTCTGATTTAGATTGCCTGAATTCCGTCCAATTGGTGGATTCAACTAAGTATCATCACCTAGATTCACAGCACTTGCTCTGCCCCTGCAGCCCCGCCTCCTTTTCTACCTCAGCTTCTTTAAGCCATAACAAATAAAACACAACAATTTCCAGCAGAAGCCCATGCCAAAAATATGCCAAAAAAGTTTAAAAAAGAAAAACAGGCTCAGCAAACTCAAGAATTCGATCATAAAATTCAGAAGAACAAGAGAATTCCATAGCAAAATGCAAGCCTCAACAACCAGGAAGTTAAACTCGTTGAAAATAATTAACGTCAAAAATAATTTACATCCAATCAATGATGCTTCAAATCTGTACAAACTGAGTTGTGATTCAAATTTTTAATATTCAAATTGAGTTTGAAAGCAGTTAAAAGCAGAGAATCAATGGACGAAATGTACTTAAGTGCTTTGCAATCCCGATTCAACCAACTGACCCTTCAGATCCCACCAAAGGAATTTTTGGCAAAGTCAACTCAAATTAAGATGCAAACTGCACAGAAACAGCTGGAATGAATTTTGAATTGAAATTTTCCAACTTCGAACAAATCTGATTCGGTCAATGACAAAGGAGAATTATTTAAAAGCCTGATAGTCTGATACGAAAATGATCCAATCAAACTCTGAACTTTTATTGAGATTATAGAGAGAGAAAATTCTGTAGAGACAAAACACTACAATCTTCAAATATCAAAAACTGAAAAATAAGAGACATAGCACTTATTTATAGGTACCACACTCCCAACATAACTCTACAACAGCTTATATAAGTCAGAACATAGTTTATACCACAATAAGTCACTAAGCCAGATTCCTGGAATTGTTACACTAAGGGTGATATAATTAGCTTTCCAAAAAATATAAATAAAAGTAGATAATTTTATATACCATCCACAAAAGAAAGGTATATCAATAAAGAGGAAAACCGCCTTAAAAAAAAAAAATATTATACAAGCTTATCTAAGAGAACTCGAACTTTCTTAAAAATATTTCCCCTGCAATTTATTTATTTATTTATTTGGTCCGCAACAAAGAAAACTATTTCCCCAGTCTCTATCCCTTAAAAGAAGTAAACCCATCTGAACGATTCATGGATAACAATCTCTTTCAATCTCTATTTCAATTTCGAAAGATGCAAAGAAAACATAAACAAAAAACTACATTGCACCAAGAATTACATTTCACAAGCACACCATGCATATTGCAAGTACAACATATGTTAGAATCCCAATAAGCATGTTATCAAGAATTATACCTGGGCTAAGGCCTGGTAACCAGCAAAAAAACATCTTTTTCCTATCTTTTCACTAGAAACTTTCTCGTTCGTGAACCCATGCACATCAAGGAATCTCTTGTACAACTTCCTCTGTAACGAAGAAAGCTTTACAGCTATTACAAAGACAGTTTTAGGGGGCAGGTCCTTCTTTACCACATTCATGTCCATTCTCTGGACAAATCCTTTCAACTGTTCATAGAGGATATGAGATCTTTGGTTCATAATTTTCACATCCACGGATGTAGAGTTAGTGTGTTGCCCATTCTCAATGGGATTTTGGAAGCTGCACATCAATGCAACTATGATTAAGAAACAGTTAAAAATCAAAAAAGAAAATAGCAACCGAACAAAGATAGCAAAGAAGTCTTGCCGGTTTCTAAACTCATGGCTGCTGCCAAGAAACCCTTCTCTTACAAAATCAACCATCTGTTCAGATAAAACATCAAGAAAATCATGATAGCCAAGGGGGGCATGTCATATTAGTTCCCAAAAATAATAGCTTATGTAGAGTCTTACACAATAATATTCCATGAGGTTGTTCTGAAGAGGTGAACCAGTTAACGCAATCCTCCTTTGACATTTTACTTGTTTCAAGGCCTGGGTTACATCAGCCCTGGTGTTCTTGATCATATGGGCCTCATCGCAAACCAGTATATCAGGTCCATACTGACATAGGAAATTGAGATTTCACAAAATAAAATCAACAGTGAAAGATAAATTCATGAAATCAATATTTTCCTGGAATGATGAAAACAAGAGCACAAACTGAACTGTAGTTTACCAAGAGAAATAAAACAGAAATGAAGAAGATTATTACAATTAGTTTACATTGTGATTGAACTAAAAGTTAAACCCCCCTGAAACTGAAATAGTGATTATATTAATAAAATTATTAGTATTAGTATTATTATTATTATTAAGTCGCCAATTATCCCAAAAAGTTAATGTGTTAGGAAATTGACTCAACAATGTATATCAAGCTATCCAACTTTTTCCCTCACGTGCGACCCTATCTCACACGTGGAAAGGCGAACAAATTGAACAAATGCACCAACACACAGAGTACACAATAACAAATATAACAGGAAAACACATCACGAGACTTGAATCCAATACCTCGTGAAACCAAAACTCTGATACTAAGTAACCAATGATCCCACAAACTTAAGCAGTTAGAAAATGGGCCTAACAACGTATTTCAATTTCAAGCTATCCAACAATTATAAATATTAATATTTATATTAATAAGACAAAATAAGAATTTTGAAAAATAGAAAGCCACTCTGGTAAGTGATAACTCTCATTATTGAGTCAAAAAAAAAATGATCCTAAATGACTAGTAGACCCAACTTGGTAACAGAAACAAAAAAATCTTTGGAATCAAAAATTTTTATTTCTTTTCATTAAAATGCAAGAACAAACATATTTCTGGATGCAAATTTACGAATTCATTTAGCATAATAATTTATTCCACAAAAGTGGGATATACTTGTGAAGCGAAGTCAAACATAGCGCGAGTATAAATGTAATGTGCAATATATAAGCATTGAAGGCACCCTCACCTCAATAGCTAGTTTTCGGAATTGAATTCTACGCAAGACCGTGTAACAATATCACCCTTAATGAGCAGCAGTTTTGCATATGTGAAAACGACGCATAACATTAAAGCATAAACAAACAAAAAAATGATAATAAGAAGGATAGTACATTTATAAATGACGTTAAATGTGTAGGCACTACCTTCCAATGACCACCACGTCACACGATTGCCAACCAAACACCGCGCAGGAAACACCGTCAATGATCCGCATGTAGTCACCATTTGCCCAACAACCTGTAGTGCCACGAGCAACAACTCTGTAACACCTAGGTTGGGAGTAGGACCCACAATCAACCGAGATCACTAAAAGGGTAAGCAATTTGGAGGCTAAAGTCAAGAATCACCAAGGGTTGATCGGTAGTACCATCCCCAAATGAGAAAGCCTCCCTTAACCGTTCCTAAGGAAAATGGAACGTTGACCATTGACACCTTCAAGACTCCTATCATATAGTAGATTTTTTTACCACATCTAACGCGTGCCACACCTAGTGATACGGACTTCGAGAGCCTTACCTCAGGCAAGTCAAACCAAGAGGCTTGCACCATGTGTCTTGGACAATTGTGGCCCCTCCTTGGTTTGCCCTATACAAACATTAACGAGGCACAAAATCTTTGATCCTTTGGTCCATCTTCACCCCCGAATACTGCCACTGTTCCCATCTTAGCAGGACTTTCACCCTCTTTGCCTCCTACAAACCTCTAGTCATACTAACTGCCTATTTATTCTCAAATCTTATGCTTCATCCCGACTTTTTAACATTCAACTACACTGGAAAGTGAAGTACTGCTCACTTACGATGGCTAGAGAATGCGGAGCCAATCCGACAATGTCTGAAGGAGGTCAAGATGGTACAAAGCCATCTGAACAACAACGCTCTAACGCATCGGAAGAAAATGTCCAAGCAATCAATTTGGATCAACTTCGTTCGGTCACATGAACCACTTTGTTTGGTGTTCAAACAAGGCATAAACGTCAATCCTCAAGGAGGGGAGATGTAGTTGCCTCCAAAGGCAGCCTATATTGCAACAGCTTGGATGGGTGTACTCCATTCTCCATCACTTCTCTTGAGATGACATAAGAACTAACTCCCTACAAATATAGGATAGTCAAGGCATTCATGTTACAGATCATAGAAACAGGCCTAAGAAACACCTAATAGTTTATATATAACCAGATTCCACTTTCATCTTTGCTACAGAATGTTGGTCGTACTAGGTTTGCTTCATGTAATAACTAATTTGGTTTAATATTGCTGATATTGTCCTTTCTATCATTCTATGATGAATGATATAGAGGATATCATGATATATCATACCTTGAATTTGATAACCCAAAATTTAACGAAGAAAAAGCATCCAGTCCTATAACATGTCGAATTTAGAGAAGTCGAATAAATATGTCATATGGCTTCATGGCTATTCGTATGACCACATCCATTTTTATTTTATATGTTTAGTCCATATAAAATATAGTGTACGGTCAGGTAATTCATATTTTCTCCATCTGCTTAACAATTGGGTTTACGGCAACTATTGCCATTTCTAACGATGGCCTCTTGCAATTTGCGCTTACCGCTTACATGGTTGGTCTTCTTTCCGTTGTGATGGAGTGGTTCACTTGCTACAATCGACTTTCGATTATGGTCAATTTGCTGCTATAGATTTTGTGTATCTTCATCAGTACAACCTCATTCTGCTGCTGCTCCTGATCATCTTCAACGATTGGACAGCCACGATGAGGTATGTTTTGTTGTTTTGAAATTTGAATTGTTGGTAGTTCAAGATTATCGGGATTATGTTTCAGTTTGGAGCACCTGAATGTTTAGTGCTATGATTTAGTGCTACAATCGAGCAATCCTTTCATCCTGTCAGCACTCCCTAATCGTGCTTCTCTCCCGATCAGGTTTCTGACCGTGACTTGCATGCATGATCTGATGTCACAACTTTCGTTCGAGATCGGGTGCAACTTATATTTTTACGATTGACCATTACAATTTGATGCACAATCCATCTTCACGATCTGGCTCACCCAGGGTCAGATTATAGAATAAGACATCTAACTATTCCTTCAGCTGTGATTTCTAATCTTCCGATTTTTTTCCCTTCACATGCCTTAGAGTTATGTATGGCTTGTTCATATATTTATTGAACCATCATTTGGCTTTTGAAAAAAGAAAAGCTAGAAATGTTTTGAAGGGTTATCCCGACTTGTCAACATTCGAAATCGGGCGTGATACATAAGATCTGGGAGTAAATGGGCATTTAATATGACCGGAGATTCACAAGAAGCGGAAAGCCTGAGAGTCAAGCTCTGCCAAGACGAGAATGGTGGCAATACTCATGGGTAAAGATGGACCAGAGAACTAAAGATTTTATTCTTTGGTAATGAATTTCCCATTGTATAAGGCGAACAAAGAGGAAGCCACAGCTGTACAAGAAACGTGGTGCGGTCGTCTTGGTTCAAGGTTAAGCTCTCAGAGACGCATCACAAGGCGTCAGCATTCGGTTATAACATATAAGTCTCTATCTCCATATGAGCTTTAAAAGTGACAATGGTCAACCTTCCATTTCCCTTAGCAACGGTCAAGGGAGAGTTTCCCATCTGCAGATGGTGCCATCGAGCGACGCTCCACCTCCTAGATATTCCAATTGACTGTGGGGCCTGCTCCCAACCCAAATTCTGCAGAGTTTTGTCGCTCATGACACCGCGGATGGCTGGCCAAAGGTCGACTATGCACAGCTCATTGGTGGTGCTCCACATGCGGTGCATGGCCAGCAATCCTACCACATATCAGTCACTAGAAGGTAATGCATACAGAATGCACCCTACATTATCATTTATTAGCCCAAGGAGCATTAGAGATTTTTCTAGAAAAATATCAAATTGTATACAATAAATAAGAAACATATTGAAGCCTTTTATGGCTGACTGAGCAGGGATGAGTTTCAAACAAATTGGGAATCACAATTCAACTACTTAGCTACTACACTCCAATAAACTGAAGCCCCAAGCCAAGACTCCATACCTCATATAGAAAGCTATAAGTAACCCACTGATCTCAACAACACGAAAAGACAGGGGCACAACTCTAAAGAAACCAAACAATGCAATAAAAAATTACTTTCTCTGCATTACTCTCGGTGCAGATGAAATGGGGAAACATCGTATATACTTTCAAGGTTGCCAATTGTTAAGATAACTATAAAATACTTGATCTTATAAGAGAAAGCAAGAAGAAAAAAAGAGGCTATATAGAAATAAATAATACGTAAGACTTGTCGCAAAAAAAAATATAGAGGGGACTTTTCGCTGGGGGGAGGGGGGATAACAAGTGGCATAGATAAAATTAAAAAAAATATTGTACCTTGCTCAACTAGAAGAAATTATATTTTCTAGGGTTTTAAAAAGAGTTCGCGTTCGCCATAATAGTAACAATGGCAATGATGCCACTTCGACGCGTAATGCCCATAACAAAACGATAACTATGAATTATTTTTTATCCTTGGCACAACTTTGTAAAAATTGGCCGATAAGCGGGTTTTTACTTCAAATTCATATTTGTTAGTGTTTTAAAATGGTTTTAGATGGGTCTTGTTTACTTCCTAGACATATCCAATATATTCCTAATTTTTATACTAGTTTGAACTCGGAAGAAAACAATCTTGCACAACCAATTCAGTATGAACATTGATCAACGAAAATAAATTATCAAGCATACATCATTTATTTATATCATAAATCATAACCAATTCGCATGCTAAATTGCAAATAGCTTATTGCCAAAAAACAAAATGATAAAAAAATTATTATTTTTGGATTCTAAAAGAATAATAACAATTTAACTATTACAACATGCAGTATATAAATTTAACCTAAAACAACCAATATCTAAAAAAATTTGAGCCAAATGGTGGAAACCAATCCATACTCATGTAGATTCAGTAATTTCAGCTTCACATGTATAGATTTCACATGAAAGAAGTGGCTTAAAGTTGGAGAAAATTAGGTTTTGAATATGTTACTCAATGGAAGACCACTACGGTTTACGACTGTAATGGACACCCACCAAAACTGTGTAGAGTATTGCAACGCACCGAAACATAACAACCTTTACCATTACATAATGCCAATATTTTAAACATTGTTTTCTCCACTGATTATCTTGTTTGGTTGACAACCACCAACAATTAGATAGGCAAAAGATGACTTGCAGGCTAGGGAAAGGGCCACCAACTCCTTCTACCTTATTCTTAGTGGTTTATTTCTCTCTCACCTCTCCCCGTAACTTCAGAGGTCTTACTTCAGTAGGAGCACATTCTCTAACAATAATTGTGTCATATTTGGTATCAAGAAGAATGGAAGATCAAATTGTGCCATCCTTCTTGACCAGTTCAGTTTTTTCTTCCTTTCCAATTTACTTTGGCTCCATTCTATCCATTTACTCCTCTTTCTCTTGTATTATTGCAGCAATCCACTCCATTGATCATCCAATTCCTTATTGTGAAACTGGTTATTACATGCCATTATGTGACATTCTTGATTTGCGACATTCTTGATTTTTGGCCTTTTTCCATCTCCAATTATTAATTTGGAAACAGCATGTATTCATTACTCTGTTATTTTTGCATGCCTATTATTCAGGAGTGATAAATTGGGTGCATGTGTACTGCAATCTAAGTTCTAAATATGGCTCCCAAACCTATGCATCATGCAGTGGGGCCTTTAGAAAAACAAAAGAGCCTAGCATGATTCCCTTCCTTTGAAGAGAAATGTGAACAGAACACAAGCTCTGTTAGAAAATGAGTTATGCAAAAGCACAAACCAACTTCTATATGATAGACAACAGTCCACATTGCTCTTTATTGAATGGTAGGTTGCCAAGTGATGCTAGCATTACCTGACTGAAACAAACCATGGGAAAAACCAGTAAATTTTATAAGGTTTTTCCTGTAAGCATAATCTAACACTTACCAAACAATGCTTCAATAGGATGGATTGCATTTCACCGCCGATTCATCAGTATCACAGCAATGTGCATGTAAAAGGAGAACTTTAAGTCTGACAGTATCAGAAGGATAGCGCCCACTGAAAAATTATAATAATAAGGTTTTCACTTCAGTATCCAAAAGGCATTGCCTGCTCAAGGCACAACTTTTGTGTTTCCTTTGTAATATAAAGATGCGGAGGAATTGCAGAGGGGAGGAAGGGCGTGGGGTGAGAGGATTGGAATCTGTTATGTTACCAGAAAACGTTCACCCATTCACAAATTACATTTTCAAATGTGTGTTTCGAACCATGGTGCACCTTCGTTCCAAAATGGTGGATTTAGCAATCCAAAGTAAATATTATTCATTACAAAAAAATTGAACGCAATAATCTAAAATCTAGACAAAGTGGAGTTTTAGCAAGGCAAAACAAAAGAAATTAGTTATAATAGTTCTAAGATGTGTACTTCACTTGAGAATTGAGAGATGTATTTCACATGAACAAATTGGAAAATTATTATGCTTGATGGTTTGCTTCTTGCTTAAAATAAGTACATTCTATATTGTAAGCTATAGAAGCTTCCTCATATCGTACCACAATTTAGGACATGACGTACCACGCTTCCATTTTTGTTCCTCGTTTCCAAATGATCTGTGTTGTAGGTATCATAGGATTGGGTGTTTACAAAATAAGGCTTCCGAACAATCTGGATTGGGGTGGCAGCAGGTAGGGAGGACGTCCTCCACTACGGGACAAACAGAAGAAGGTTGGACTTGGGCAGATTGGGCAGGTAGATGGGGAAATGGTTTCATGGGCTGTGGATGGTGGGCTGGCTAGAAGAAGGCCTAACTGGGCAGAAATCACTCAAAGGCTCAAGATTGTTAAGGGAGCCGAGGTGGGCCTGAAAAGGGCTTTATAATAGTCCTAGCCCACTGTTTTCGGGCCTAGCCTGTTATAGGAAAAACCATTTTAGGAGAAGGGTGGTCCAGTTGGTTATGGTTGGGTCGAAGGTGTTTTGGATGCTGAACTAGATCTTACTCAATCTCCTTTGTTCCAGTCGACATATTTGACGCTGTCAGTTTGTCAGTTGACCATTCGGGGAGTGATGAAGCTACATGTCACCAAACCAACGGCGGGATTTTGAGGCTCTCCAAGGGCATCAGATTCTGGTCTCGTGCAGAGTTTCCTCACTGTTTGTGGTGATAGATCATTTATGCAGGGGCATTACTGAAAATTGTGTTGGAGATGACTGTCGAAGTCATGTCGAGAGCGGCCGGAACACTTCTACTCTACTTCGGGTAGTGGTCAGGTGAGCCCTCCTCTTATTGTGTTTCCCAATCCTTCTGATTGTTCGGAGTGTATTGGTGAATGGTGATCTTGTGGGAGTTTTTGCAAAGAATAAAGGAGTAAGGGACTAGGGAGCCTATGGACTCCGGTGACGTGAACAGTGAGGATGTGTTGTGGTTGATGGCAGGAATCTGTGATGGGGTGATGTCCTTGCCCCATCAGTGGGATGGCTATATGGCGTTGGACTGTGCAGCATTGGAGATGATTGACCCCAGTGGAGAGGATTTTCCAGGGTTGAGGGAGGAGATTCAATCGATATTAGTTTCAAACTGGGTCTTCAAGAACATTAAGGAAGTTAGCGAACTAAAGGAGGTTCCTTTCAGGGGTTGAAAGAGGAGGCAATATCCTTATCTGGAGCACTCATGGGCCTGGCGAGGAATGCTAGAGGGGTGTACTGTAAAAGCACAACTAGAAGCCCCTGTATTCAGAGGAGATCGGATAGAAACTCATAAATCTCCACAGCTCGTTGAACATATAAAAGAGGTGAGGGGCAAGCTGTTTTGGCTGGGGAGAGGAGGAAGAATGATTCTTCGCTTCTTTGTCAATTAGAACCATGATGGTGTGCTTGAATGTAAAAAGCATGAATTTAGAGGCAAAGAACATTAAGTGACTTTCGCGGTCGCCCTCACTGTACCAACTTGAATTTGAACTAAGATTCAGATCAAGTCTTTACCGAAATCCGATTTCCTTTTCGTGACATATGTGATTAGACTTTACTTTTTCCCCCTTTTCTTCTTGGTCCAAGATTTGTTTTAACCTCATGTTTTCTTTTGTGCGTAAAAGCACTCTCTCCAAATTTATGACCAACCTTTCTTTCAATTTTCCCATAAAAAAAAGGCGTGGGAGGACATTGCAGATGTCCGGGACGGACACGACTTCTTATAAGACTAGAAGACCACTGGAAGACACCCGAGACCAGAGCATGTCGTGAAATAAACACAATGGGAAGGCATGCTTCGACTGTGTCTCCAAGGCACATAGGGAGTGGTTTCCAGGAATTCTTCGTCTGGTATTCAGCACCTCGCGTTCATGATATCTACATTCAACTCCGGTCCCTCTTCCTGAAGGACGTGAGCGACAGCTTGTACGATGTACGTCGTGGCCGCTTGTAACCGCTCGTTTGAACTGGCAGAATGGGGACACTTCATATGATCACGTGCAGCATGCGTGAATGTGGTAGCTCGAAAAGGTGATTGCATATGAGTTTGGGTGCGTTCTGCTTGCCATCTCCCTAATGGAATAGATCGCTCTTGTAAGGCTCGCTTCACTCCCACCATTGAAAGGAGGCAGACTCATGTCAGTCTGTGTTAAGGAGGTGGAAAGTTAATGTAGTTTACTTGTTTGAAACAAATATGAAAGCTATTACGGATAGGGTGGTTCGAAGTATCTGGAGTGGTAGGTCGATGGATTGGCGCTTTTTTCCGTTAGTGGGGACAGTAGGTGGTAGGGTTGTGCATGATAGCAAAGCTAAAAGTATTATTCCTATATTATAAAGACTTAAATAACAATAAAGGGATACATCATATATATAGGTAATAGAAAAGCCTAATAATGATAATAAGACTAACTAGAAAACAAAATCCTAATAATGGGTAAATATTCCAATAATAATAATTATATATTCTCAAAATTCTAATAATGAAAAAGATCCTAATAATGGGTAAATATCCCAATAATAATAATAGTATATTCTCACAATCCTAATGATAGAAAAAATATCCCAATAATAATAATAATATATTCTCAGACCCCCTCTCAAACTCATAATGCGAGCCCGGAGAGTAACGAGAGCTTGTACAACAAAAAACAAAAACGAGCAACAATGTGAGTCTTCATGAAGAAATCAATAAGTTGCAAAGAAGAGGAGACGAATGGGAGGCTAATGGTGCCCAGTTGAAGGTGTTGACACAGATAAAGTGACAATCAATTTCAATATGCTTGATACGCTCATGAAACAGAAAATTATGGGCAATCTGGATAGCGCTCGTATTGTCACAATAAAGTGAGGTAGGAGAATCAGAAGAGACACCCATATCAGACAGAAGCCACTGGAGCTAGACAATTTCAGCAGTAGCATGAGTCACGGCACGATATTCAGCTTCAGTAGTAAAATGGGCAATTACAGATTATTTTTTATTTTTCAAGAATTGAGAGTCTCTAAAAAATATACAAAAACAAATAGTAGACTTGTGATCAGAAACATCACCAGCTCAATCAGCATCAGCATAAGCCCAAAGAGTCGATGATGAAGACGAAGACAAAAACAGGCTCTAAGAAATAGTACCACGAACATAACGCAGAATGCGGAGCAGAGCTAGCCAATGAGTGGAGCGAAAAGCAGAGATAAATTGACTTACCACATGAACGGCATACGCAATATCAGGACGAGTCACAGTAAGATAGACCAGATACCTAACCAGCTCTCGATAGACAATGGGATTCTTAAAAAGAAATGCCATCAGAAGAACAAAACTTAGCATGTAATCAATGGGAGTGCCCACAACTTTATCAACAGTGAGATAGGCACAGTGAATCACCTCATTTGCATATTTTGATTGAGATAAGTGATAACTTGTGGGGGAAGAAGCAACCTCTATGCCAAGAAAGTATCGCAAAGGACCCAAATCTTTCATTTCAAATACATGAAACAAATGTTTCACTTCAGATATAACAGTAGAGTCAAAAACCAGTGATGATCATGTCATCCACATAAAATAACAAAACAACCTTCCCAGTAAGAGTGCTACGAAGAAAAAGTGTAAAATCATTAAAACTATGAGTGAAACCAATCTGAGTAACAGTAGACTGGAAACGCTTATACAAGCACGAAAAGACTGTTTCAAACCATAAAGGGCACACTAAAGACGACAAATAGTACCAGAAGGATGAGGGAGGCCCGGAGGAGAGCACATATAAACCTGCTCGTTAAGATGCCCATTAAGAAATGCATTCTTGAGATTTAGCTAGAAAATAGGCCATTGACGAATGGCAGCAATAGAAATCAAAATACGAATAGTAGTCATTTTAGCCACAGGTGCAAAAGTTTCTTTTTGAATGGCATTGACCCAGTTTGGATTAGTACAGGTTTCTTTACACGACTGAGGCTCAAAGTAAACATGAATAAAAGATAAAAAAGCTCGATAAGAAGGCGGAAAGCAAGTATTAGAAAAACCAAGTCTTACAGGCGAAATATGAGCACGCAAAGGATAGCTCTGTTCAGGGAGATCAGGATCCATAGAGACAGGGGGAACTGTATCGGAACTAGTAGATATGTGTTGAGTAGGGGGAGGCAGCCTATGAAAATAGACTACTAGGAGAGACAAAACAAGAGAAGGACGAGACTGAAAAGTAAGGGTGTAAAAATGGCCCAAGGCCCAACGGGGGCTCGAAGCCCATCACTATGCGGGCCCGGCCCAGGCCGTACTGTT
>JAOTRH010000025.1:10934205-10953109 GCA_034768845.1 Heliamphora exappendiculata | reverse complement strand
AAATAACGAAAAATTGGTGAACAGTCTAATTTACAAACTGTTTACTGTTTTTCATCCAGCATAAGATTTTTTAACGAATAAAATTCACCCTCATAAAAATTTTAACACACAAGATCCTTTTTGGGACAAAAATATCCCAAAAAAAATAAATTTATCTGTGCCTTTTCAAAACAGATATAAAAAATACAGATAAATTTATCTGTCTTTTGTTGAAAGCACGTGTAAAAAACACATAAATTCATCTGTCTTATTAAAAGTACATATAAAGAACACAGATAAATTTATCTGTGACTTTTCAAAATATGTATAAATAACACAAATAAATTTATATGTTTTCATTATCTGTGTTGATATGTAAATAGATAAATTTATCTGTTATGCATAAATAAGCAGACAAATAAATTTATTTGTTTGCATTATCTGTGTTTATATGCCAATAGATAAATTTATCTGTTTGCATATTAAACAAATGAATATCAAGAAGATAAACTTATCTGTTTGCAGGGAAAACAGATAAGTTTATCTGTTTACAGGGTATTTTCTGAAAAAATCATGCAATTGGATCTTGTGCGTTAAAATTTTTATTGATAGATCTTGCACGTTAAAACTTATTTTTTTGAACTCTTGGCTAAAATCCCCATAAAATAATGATCCAACCCACCCAACTTCCTAAACTTTAGGCCCACTAAACTTGTTTATTTAAACCCAGCTCATTAACCATTTCTTTTTCTTTTTTTTATAAAACAGCCCAAATAACTATATATAAAAAAAACAGAAAAAAAAACAAAACAAAACGAAACAGCCCACACATGAAACCCAAGCCCATTGATTATTTAAGTTTTCAAAACTCAACCCCATACTCTTTTGTTTTAAACCCAACCCTTAAATTAAACAAGCCAGCCCACCCGAAACCAGCCCACATTTTTAATAACCCCAACTCAGAAACTCAATCCTTTTTACCACTTAAGCCTAGTCGTACCCATGGTTACCAACGCTGAATTAAATACCAGAGTCGAGGTTTTGGGTCAAGAATTTCAAAAAATGCAGAACACTCAGAAGAAGATGGCTGAAGATATGGCACAGATGCAAGCCATATTAAAAAAATTGATTAGAGATCGAGGGAAGAGAGAGGCTACCATTAGTGGTACTTCCGGTGATCGTCTTTCACAACCTTTTGCAATCCAACATATGTCAAAGGATCCACGACTGCCTGAAGTAGGCAGGGGTGCCAAGTTGGAGGTTCCTGATTTTAATGGAGATCACAATCCAAATGTATTCTTTGATTGGTTGCATAGCATAGAAAGTTTCTTTCATTGGTATCACATGACTGACAAAATATTACTTTTTACCTAAGCAAAATTAAAAAGTACAGACTTTGGTGGACAAAATATCAGCGTGAGTACTATACAGCTATTCGTACCTGGGCTGATATGAAGGTTGCCATGACCCGCTATTTTGTACCTCCAAGTTACAAGCAGCGAACTCATTTTCAATTTACTCAAGTGACACAGGGTAGTAAGTCGGTTGAAGAGTACATCAGACTGTTCTACAGCTTAGCGACTAGATCTGAGTTCCCGTGGAATGAAAATGTCATGATCTTTACGTATCGCCAAGGCTTGAATCCCTAAATCCCTTGTGGGTTAGCTACTAGCAGACACCTCATGGAAGATGCCGTCCAAGTAGCCCTTCAGATGGAAGACGAAGTCGAGAAAAAAGCTGCAATGCGTGCACCAACTGAACCCCTTACACTGAGTGAGAGGAGTTTTGCGGAGCCCATTCGTACCAAGTTCTCTGAGCGTCCTCCCCATGTTGCTTCCACTTCCTCCCCGCCTACATTTAGAGGTAATACCGTGCCTAAATGCTTTAACTGTCAAGGATTTGGACATCATGCTAGAGAATGCCCTCCTCATAGACTTAATAGGGCTGCTAAGCCTGTTGCTATACTGTAGACTGAAGACCTTGTGGCAGCAAAGGAGCTTGTGAATGCGAAGCTCAATCATCAGATTGTTGAGCCCCTTGATCCTGTCGATTCCTTCTCTGATGAGGAAATACAAGCTGATACTTTAGGTATTATTCATCCTCTCCTTGCGACTCAGAAGGACAAAAAACACACTAAAGCTTTGCAGCGTGGTCATATTTTCACTACTAGAGTAAAGTACAATAATCGTATTTGTTCTCTGCTAATAGACACTGAGAGTTGCACTAATGATGTATCTGATGAAGCTGTGAAGAAATTGGGTTTAAAGGTCGAGCCTCATTCTGCACCTTATCATGTGGACTGGATCACCAACACCAAACTCAAAGTTGACAAACAGTATCCTGTGACATTTACTCTTAGAAAGCTTAAAGAGACGGTGCTGTGTGATGTACTTCCTCTTAAACTTTACCACATTTTTTTAGGTCGTACATGAATATAAGACTGTGATGTCGAGCATGCTGGGTGTGCTAACACCTATTTTTTCGTTGATTGCAAGACAAAATACACGCTTACTTGTGCCACTGATTCATGTCCTGCCAAGTTGAGAAAGAACTCTTTGTTGGTTCGTTGCATTTCTCCTTCTGCTGGCATCCTTGGTTGCCTTACTAACTCGACAGCGTCGAGTTCTTTTCAGCGGAGGAGAAATGATGGAGTAGCCGTTGATTGGCTTGAGAGCCGTTATCTTATTTGGAAACCTCGAGCTAAGCTCAATGGCCCGATGCAAGCTAATAAGCCCTTTTGTTCTTAATAATTGTCGTTGGTAGTTATCTAATTTATTTAAATTATTTTCTGTCATTAGGATTTTATTTAATTTAAGATTTTAGATATTTTTTAAAATAAGGTTTTAGTTTATTTCCTTTTCATTAGGATTCTAAATTATATTATTGAGATTTTTATTTTAATTCCTTAAGATCTTAATTTCCTTTTTAGATTTGGGTTTTAAAACTATAAATAAAAAGTTCCTCTTATGTATTGGCAGAGTTGAATTAATAAAAGAGTTGAATATTAAGGTGAAAGCCTTGAGTGACGGTTTCGACCCTTGAGCGCTACCTATCCACCATCCTTATCCCCACCGCGTGCTGCATCAATGCCACAATATAATATTCAGCTTGTAAGACTGAAAACCACTAGCATCATAATACACAACCCAATTCATTCTAGAAGAATTCAAAAATAATTCACTGACTTCAAATCTTCAAAAAAAAGCTACCCTTTCAAGAAAGTTAAGATACAAAACTCCGGAAATGTGGTTTGATTCAATATGTGAACAAAAGCAATATTAAGCCTGTGTGTGTATAGGAGAACCCACTTTCGTGGGAGCAGCAGCAAACGTAAAGGATTAGGAAAAACACTAAGCGTCTAAACCTTTAGAGAAATGTGACAGCAATTCTTTTATGGAAAAAGATTAGTGAGGCAAAGAATTTCACTGGCTATTCGAATGGTCAACAACTTCTCAAGACCACTTTTAGCCATTTTATCTTTTTGAAGTACGTGACAGCTCGTTTATCACACAACTTCTACTTTCCGATTATTGGCCAAAATAATTTTCGATAACTAATTTTTGCCAAGCACTATTTTGGTGTTTTTGACTTTTGCTTTTCAGTAATCAACTTTTGCCATAATTTCAACAGTAACAAACACCATAAGTATATTACTGTATTAAGTCGGGTAGTTTTATGTAGTTAATGCATAGCACATGCTGATAGCCACTTGTAATTTTCCATACCCTCTAAAAAACTGGTGCTTCCTTCCCACTTGCCAAACTTGTCTCTGTCAGTTTAATGTTAAGACACTTAATTCTATAGTACATACTATCATTAGAGAAAAAAATTTACACCTCAACAAACAAGGATTGGCAGAATTCAAAGAACATTCTCTAACAAGAAATGGGCATTTATAGTCTCTGTGAGTTGCTCAAATTGTCAAAACGTTTGCCCCTGTTTTTGTGTCTCTCTCTAAAAAGAAGGTTTAACCAAAATACAAATCTAACCCCAAACAAAAACCCAAATTACAAAATAACAAATAAAAAAGACACTCTCACCGCTTTGTCGTGTGAAAAGTCAAGGAACCTATATTTCCTCTAAACAGAAAGCTATTGGCCATATCCCCCAAAAAAAAAATTATACAGAGAGATGTAGGACACTTCATACACGTTAGACCAGGATTTTAACAGTATTATTGAATTAACAGAACTACAAGCAATGAAACCACAGAAATGGCACCTAAACTAGAAGATATGTAAGCCTCTCCAAACCATAAAAGAGGGACAAGGGAGATGATTTTCGCATTCCACTTCTAGCTTCTCACACTTTCTTTTTTTCTTAGCATCTCACAAGGGAGTGGGAGAGGCTAAAAGTGCAGTGGGAATATCATTTTTTAGAAAGATGTCAAAATCAAACCTTGAAACATCTGCCAGCATGAAGACACGAAGAGGCTTCAACTCTGAAGGACTCCACTTCATGAATTCTTGCCTCCAGTTGTGCAGGACACTAACTGGTGTAACAATTAATGCAGTTCTCAGCCCTAGATCCACAGTTCTCATAGCGCTATACAAGAAAGCTATGACCTGCAAATACAATTTGACAGCTCAGGTAACATCATTCATAAGCTGACTGAAGCTATAGCAAGCTCTCCATAATGCCAAAAAAAAAACTCTCCCAAAGCAAACCAAGATCCCACAATTTAAATAATTTGGAAACAAAAGAAGAATAGAGAAGAGCAAGGCAAAAATGTATCTTTGGCTGTCCCATTGAGTCCTGGCCTTCTAAATATCTTGGTCAACCTTTTGAGGGTGAACCCCCTAAGTCAAGAAGTTTTTGGGAACCTGTGGTTTGGAAAATACATAAGTGATTTGATGGGTGGAAGACAGCACCAATTTCTAGGGGATGTAGATTTGGTTCACTATGTTTCTAGTGTTCCTATATTCTTTTTATTTGTTTAGGATTCTAGTTGGAGTAACTAATAAAATAAGAAATTGATGAGGAATTTTTTTATGGTCTTCCGAAGAGTAACAGGTCCTGCTTAGGAAACATCTTAACTGAGAATTTGGCATTAATTGGTAAGTGCTTATGGAGTTTCCCTAACAAGTACATTCGTTATAGCATTCAATTATTACGAGTGAATATGGAATTAAGTCCAATGGTCAAATTTTCAAATGGTCACTGGGGTGAACTCTAGACCTTCATGAATTTGTACTATTGATAATCCAGTTGTACCATACTTTCATTATCATAAGATTATTCAAAAAGTGTGTGTGCCCTTATGGACTAAGGGCTCGTTCTGCAACTGTCTTAAGGCTGACTTTTAGCCTTTTTGCTTAAAGATTTTAAAACATCAACGGTCAAAAAGTAAACTTTTCTCTCTGTATGGTAGCTTAAAGCCACTTTTTAACCAAACAGATTTTTGTTATTTGTCTTAAAGCCAAAAAAAAGAGCAAAAACCTAACTTTAAGCCAAGTTACTAAACGAGGCCTAAGAGTTCTTTTAACAACAGAAACTCAAAATGAAGGAAAATGTGAGAAAATTTGACATAATGTGTGGCTTCAAGTACCGGACGATATGTACCGGTATAGTACCAATACGCCATATGTCTTGGCTATATTAGCTGATACATCTGGGAATTTTTCTATCAGCAATATTTTGATGCGTAACTGAATCGGTACCTTCAAAAGTCGTTGCGTATTGGGCGATACAATATATAACGGAAACCCTAAGAAGCACTTGTTGAGATCCTCTATATTACACAGAACATTAGATTATTTGTTTTCCTCAAAAGCACTACATGATGCATAAAGGAAGTAGTTTATAACTTCATAGACAATACAGATTCATTCAAATATTTCTCCCTCATATTTCTTCCTTTTTTTCTTTTTTTAACTTATCTCACAACCCACAACTTCTTAAACAACACGCAGGAATGGGTGCACAAGTCATGCCTCACTATTCACCGATTGAAAATAAACTCATTGGCACTAAAGAACAATAAGAAAGATAACATAATTAGTAAAATAGAAGATAACAAATCCCATTATTTTCATTTTTAGTTTCTAATGAGAAGACAATTTCTTGCCAACTAACAAAATCCAGAAAGGTTGCCATACTAGGGGGCAATAATTGCACTGAAACAGGGAGTAATGATGGCAAAGAAAGATACCTGAAAAGTTTTACCAAGGCCCATGGTATGAGCTAGAATACAACCAAGACCTTTATCCCCAGACTTCACTTTTGTGATTGACTGGATTATATTCTGCCACATAAAACGTATCCCCGCAATCTGCAGTAGCAACTATGATAAGATTCCAAATATAATTCAAGGGGATATAAATGGATGACTAAAACAAATAAAATAAAATAAAATAGAGCGGGGAAAGAGCGCATAATATTATGCTTGCAAAAAAAGTTGCATGCACTCGCGTATAAGTATCGGGTGCCTGTCTGTGTCCAAGCATTAAAGCTCCTTAAACCCAAAAATTTAAAAAATTTAAAACATAAGGATATTCATTCAAATGATTGGTATGGATTCATGGACATGTGTGTTTAAATACATTACATATTCAATAATACCCTGACATAAAATGATGTAAATTAGTTAGAAATGTAAACAAAGCTAAATGGGAACTATGTAGGGAAATGGATTTCTTTTCGTCATCCATGAGAGGCCACAAATTTTTCTTTATTATCCAATGCAAGCTTCTTATTCCAAATATCCCAAAATATTAACATATCCTAGCGTCAAACTTGGGAAAGGAAGTTGGACACATTCCATATCCTTAACCGTGTCGCATGTAGAAAAGTCATGTAACACTACTTCCAAAAAAACAAAGGCCTTCACACAATCCCACTAGTCTTTACAAGAATGCTACAAGAACACAAACATATAAAGCTAATATTTGTTGCCAAAACAGCACTGCAAGATGTTATTGAGCAATCCAAGATATCATTTTGAATTTTACACACATTATATTGACATTTTAGAATTATGCACAAGTAAACCAGTTCCTTATAAGTTAAAAGACTATTAAGACATTTATGTGGCATATCTAATCCTAGCTGGACTTAGCTAAGGCTCAAGTCAATTTTTTTAGTCTTTAGAAAAATGTATGATCCTCGTATGAAATGGTTGCATGCTAAGTGATTGAACGTGTTTTACTATATTTCTAACTACAAATTGTTTACAAGGAATTAGGAGTCCTAAGTGTATGAAATATGAATAGAGATGTTCCCGTGCTTCACTATGTGGCTTATGATAGTGTGCTTTGAAAGCACCTAAATGACTCTAATCAAGAGATGAGGTCTTTCTTCCTAACTTTCTGCAAAAGGGGTTGTTTGCCTAAGGGAAATCTAAGGCCTTTTATTCCTAACTACAAATGAGGCAAGATTTGTTATTCCTAGTCTCTCTCTTAAACTTTATTATGAGAATAATGAGATTAAAATGGATCATAAATGCTCCGTGAAGATCATTTAATAAAAGCATAATTTTAAAAACCACTTTGATGGATGTCATAACCATTTCATGGAATTCTCATGTGAAATTTAAGTATGTTGTAACTTTATGTATCCACATTAGGACCCAAAAAACTAAACTGAATTTTGAGTTGCCAAGGATGAACTATGGCTAAAACACAAAACGTGTGTCAGTGCTGTCTAGTGTCTACAAGTAGAAACAAGGCTTAATCCGAATCTTTTTGTGAGGACTTGACCAATGAGCCCTAGGCAATGAAGTACCTATTGTCAAAAGTTTCGGTTGCTATGAATGGGGTTCCTAAAGGCTTTTTTTTAGCTCAAGCGGTCTAAGACAAGGGGACCCTCCGTCTCCCTTTTTGTTCATTTCTGTGATGGAATTAAACAGAATGATTTATAGAGCAATGAGGAATGAGCTTATTAGTGGTTTCCGAGCAGGCATGAGAGAAGGATCTTTGCTTTTGTTGTCACACTTGTTATTTATAGATGACACGGTTTTTTGTGGTGCGGATTTGGTCGAGCTGAGATTCCATAGCTGTATTCTTCTTTGTTTCGCAGGGGCTTCTAGCCTTCGAGTGAATCTAGCCAAGAGTTAGATAATTCAGGTGGGAAGCATGGTGAATGTCGATGATTTGGCTGTAAACCTTGGACGCAGGGTTGGAGCTCTTCCCTTGACCGATTTAGGTTTGCGCTTGGGATCCTCTTACAAACAAAGGCATCTTGGGATCCGGTGGTGGAGAGATTTGAGAAGAGGCTTGCATCTTGGAAGGGTCAATATCTCTCCAAAGGACGTAATTTGACCCTTATCAAGAGTACTTTGTCGATCCACCCAACTTCCTTTTTGTCTTTGTTCATGATTCCTTTATTCGTGGCCCGTTGGTCTGAGAAGTCGATGAAGAACTTTCTTTGGAGGGTAGTGAGCGAGGTGTTTAAATATCAACTTGCCAGTTGGAAGGTGGCTCTTCTACACAAGGCTGAGAGTGGTCTGGGCATAAAAAAGCTTTCCTACTTTCAACCAGGCTTTATTGGGTAAGCAGTTGTGGAGATTTACATCCTAGGGGGCAGCTTACAGAGGAGAGTGGTGGTGGATAACTTCAGATACTTAAGGAATGGGTGGTCTGTGAGATCCATTAGTGGTGCCTATGGGCCGAGGGTGTGGAGAAGCTTCCTCTAGTGGGTTGCCTTTAAAGTTGGTAACAGGAGAATGGTGAGGTTATGGGACAACACTTGGTGTAGACACTTGCCCCTGCGGGAAGACTTCCAAGATATGTTTAGTATTACGGGGAATAAAGGAGCTATGGTGGCAGATTATTGACCTTTAGATCATGGTGTAGGGGTTTGGACCCATTTATTCAAAGGCTTTTATAGGACTAGGAAGTCGACTCAATAGTGGAATTACTTAGACTTCTATCTAGCTTATAGAGGATACAATGAGGTGGCTCGTAGTTTTAATAAATCTTTTTTAGTGGCTTCCTTCTACAAGAATCTCATTGCCTAGAGGTATCCACCTTTCCCTTAGCAACATGACTACCATAAAAAAAAGTGAATAGATATAATCAAAATCAAAATAAACAAATAAATTATACAAGAAAGTCAAAACAATGAACTAACAAAATAAGGAATATAAAAATAATAGAATTGATTCGGAACATAAAAACGAATAGATCAGCTAAAAATACAAGAAATTGTCAAATATAAGAAAAATCTAGATAAATATCAATTTTGGTAGACCACAAAAAAATCTAATCTCAAAATGAATCCACCGAATCCTCCAATTACGAAAAGTAAAGAACCAATCAAACCTATGTAATTTAAATAGATATACTTAGTTACGATGAATTATATTTGTTCTATACACTGTTGTCAATATAATATGAATTTTCGAAAAGAAGACAACGGTCAAAACAAAAGAAATTCAAATGAAATGACTATATTTTTTAAAACTAGAAAAATAAGGACTTGTGTTGGATTGGAAAAGGGGTGTGGTATGCCAAGGTTCCTCTTAAGGTGGCGTTTCTTACTTGGACCATCGCTAAGGAGGTTACCCTAACAAACGACAACTTGATTTGAGAAGGGGATAGGTTTTAATAGAATGATGATGCATGTGCAAGACACAGGAGTCCATGAAACCCTTATTGCTTCATTGCTCTATAGCGAGACAACTCTAGCACTTATTTCAATCTTCGTTTGGAGGGACTTTGGTGCAAGGTTTAAAATTGCGGTATCGGTCGGAATAACGGTCACGCTCGGGTGTAACGAGTCTGTAACGGGAATTGATAACCGTGATCATGATTTTTTTTCAAGCGTTAGTAAATAACAACTAATTGATAAGCATATTCTAAAATTATTTACTACAAATTAAACGTTTATAATTGATTTTAATTAACATTTTTACACCTAAGACATGTTTCTAATTAATATTACTTAACATATAATTACTTACAGTAACTTTTATAATGTTACATAATCAATAATTTTTCCTAAATAATAAAAATTAATTATAAACATTAAGTAATTATAACTAATAACAATTTCTAAACTTAAAACTACTTATTATTATTCCTATAAAGTTAAAAAATTAATATTCTTTAACTAAAATTAAATGTACAGTTTGAAATGTGCTCTTACGGTGCTTGGGACTGTGCTCTCTGGTGATTCATATTTTCAGGAAACCTCTAAATACATAAACATTTACATTAAGTACACCTATTGAATGCATTAAAAAACTCGTGTATCATACATAAATATTTGTACAAGTGGGTGGCGTCATCAATAATTCATCTCTATTAAGAAGCTCCCATGTTTTGAATCAAAATAAATAAATAAAAAGCTTCAGCACTATACAGGATCGCACAAGAAGTAGCATTGCCAAAATTGAAGATCAAAATAGCATGAATATCGATTTTAAATCGAAGATAATCGCAAACGAAATCAATTTCGCATGCCAAAAATGATTTCCAAATTGATTTCTCAACATCGATTTCAACTACAAAATCAATACTCAGGATTGAATACCCATATCGACCCAAATAGAAGATCCAAATCCGCAATAATCAAAGCTGTTTTAACCAAATTGAAGGTCCAACAAACCAAATCGAAGCCCCTTAACATCAGATCGACACTTCTTCTACCAAATCGAAGTTCCTTGATGCCATTTCAAACTACCACACATAAGCTTCGAAGAAGAAGATAGAATTCTAGAGAGAAAAGTGAAGCCAAATTGTTGGGCTGTCTCGGATCACTATCGAGAGTATCAGCCGATATAGTCCAATAGGCCACTAATACATGATATGTATCAGCCGTATTAGTCGATACTCTATAGATTTTCTACAGCTCCGATATGATAGTACGTATCCGAATCGTATGCCTAAGATACGGTTACGTAATAGCCGATACATAATGGTATCAACGATATTTAAAACCATGCTCGGGTGATGCCTAGATCCCTAAAATAGCTTTTGGATTATTGGAGATGGAGGATTGGCATAGGGGATGCCCCAAGGAAAGGAAGAGAAGGGTATGAAAGATGGTGCCCCTCTGTATTTTTCGGTATCTATCGAAAGGGAAGAATTGTAGATCATTTGAGGGTGTACAGTGCCCCACACCTTTTTTGAAGAGTGTGGTGTTATTCAGACTCTATTTTTGATTCCATGGAGTTTACCCTTTTAGCTTAGACTCCTCCATAGTTTTTTGTGGAATTTGCACATCCCTCCTGTATAGGGCCTTTTTTATGGGTTGGGGGGTCTTATTTTGCATTTATATACTGTGTGTGTACATGCTGCCGGTTTTGGTGTTTCAATGATATATTATTTATTTATTAGAAAGAAAAAAAAAGGAAAAGAATCTAAAGCAGGAATGTTTAACCCTGGGACATGGACCAGAACAGAATGCTGGAGCCACTAATTGAGCTAAACCATGCAATCAGCACAAGAATATGCTGTGCTGATTGGGAGGCAGCTTTGCACAAACCATCCATTCATTACATTGAAAGATAGGCAAGGCAACAACTGAGTTAGTATTTGTCCAACACCCAACGACTCAAAAAAGTGGCCCTCCAACAGAAAGAACTTGGCATACTTCACATGTTATAATAAATGAAAATAGCTAGGCCAAAATGAGAAAAAACTACGAAGCAGAAACCCTAATTCAAAGCATCAATGTATAAATGACCCATTGAACACAGTATCTTTCAATGTAACAGGTTCCCAGAGAAATCATACATCAATACAAGAGCTAATAAATGTGCAAGTATAGAAGAAAAACCTGATGGGCTTTTAATGTTCCTGAGATGCTCGGAGGAATCCGCACAGCCTCTTCACCTTTCTCCCTCACAACATTCACTATATACCCCGTTAGAGCATCACCCATCACTTCAACGCTACAACCTTCAGATAAGTTGCCGGAAAGGCTCACAGAACTCGTAAATACAGACTTGCTAGAAAACTGCGCTTCCAAAGACCTGAGGCGTTCTTGGCGTTCCTAAGAAAAGGTAAACTAATCCATTATTTTGGTGCGAGGAAAAAAGAATGTTTAAAATAAATGATGTAATTAGATAGCAAATACCTTTTCAATAGCAATTTTCTTCTTAGTCTCTTCTCCTAGTTCAGCATCGTCAAGGATTCTCCTGATTTTCTTTTTTCGTTTTCTTTTGGAGCTGATGCAAAAGAAATGTTGTAAGAGATATATTCCAGATAAAATCAAATTAGCATATTTTGGAACAATTTTGTGCTCAAGATTGGAACTTGTACCCAAATCTCTTAAACTGAATAATAAAGTATACTGTATGCAGCAAATTGCATGAACCATAATGGACTCGAATCTAAAAAAATGTAAAGTGAGGTCTTATAAATTCACTCCATAAGGTAAATACTTACGAAACAAAGAAAAAGTGACAGAGTTAAACGGGCCCCGTATACTGTTCAACGACTTACAACATTTGAAAACCACATATCAAAATAAACTAGGGAAATTTTGGGTTAGGTCCTCTTTTTGGTAGTAAAATTAGTTTTAGTCCCGTCCTACCTTTTCTATTCGGATTAGTCTTGTTCATTTTTGCTTACCTAAAATAGCCTTAAACTACATCTTCTGAAGATTTCATTGACCAAATCACTTCCTAAACGGGCATAAAAAATCCCACCCCAAAAATATCGCCCAAAATATCTCACAAACTCTCGCGCCGCACCCACCACAACTCTAAGTCTGTCGCCGTCATCGCTATTGTTGCAGTTATCAACCTCGACGTCCCCGTCGTCCTCCCTTGCCATTGCTGTCATCATCCCTCACCAATTGAGACATCTATCAGTCGTACTCTACAATGTATTTTCAATGATCTTGCACCTCATATGTAACTGATACATGTATTAGTTAAGATATATTTATGGCTCTACCTTGTATTTTCAGTGATGTCGCAGCTCAAACACAATTGATACATGTATCAGTTGGACTCTGCCTTATATTTTTAGTGATCTCACAGCTCAAACACAACTGATACATGTACCAGTTGGACTCTGTCTTGTATTTACAGTGATCCCGCAGCTTAAACACAACTGATACATGTATCGGCGATATCGGGGTTGATGATGGCAAGAGATGCTGATGGCAACGGCGATAGATGATGACCGCAACGGCAAGGGGGAACGATGGCGACGTTGGGGTTGACGACGGGGACACCGAGGATGACTGCGACAGAGGATGAAGACACCACGGTATGGATGATTTCTCGATGTGGATGATTCCTCCATCTCCGTCATGGCTTTAGTTCTGCACACCGGCGAGGAGGAGGAGGTCGAGGTAAGCGGTGGCGGTGAGGAGGATGAGAAGGCACGGCGGCGATAGTGCAAAGGTGGTGCTGGTCCAAAGACAACGGCTAGGGTTTGAAAAAGGGAAGGAAAGGGAAAGGCATTGGCAACTAGGGTTATGCTAATTTAATATTATGGTAATTTGAATTCTTAAATGAAAGTGGATCAGTTATACACAAAATCCAGAATATGGTGGATGCTAAAATTGTAGAAATATGGTTTTAAAATTCTAAATTCAAGGGATGTTTCCAACTCATTTAGAAAATCTCCAGAAATAGCGCCATCCATGTGACAACCATATATATATATATATATATAATAATGTCACCCATATTAAAACTATATATAGATACACCCAGGATTAGTAGGGGTATTTTAGTCCTCCCATTTTGTTAATTTAAAAAATAGGACTAAATGAAACAGAAAAAAAAAAGATGACGGGATTAAAACTCTTATAATGTCTACAAACAGGACTAATCCTCAAACAACTCAATAAAATATGCCACATTAGTCATTTAAAGGAAAAAGATATCACTTGGCTAAATCATACCACGGAAAAAGTCGAGTGAGTAGAATCAATTTTCTAGGTTTATATTTCATGCATGTATAATGTATTCCACGTCGGGGGCATATGGTAGACATCAAAGGTGAGGCATGGACCTGGTATGCATCTCTTACTTTGAGAACACGGATTCTTATGAAGTCATAGATATTTTCGCCAATACCTAATAACATATAATTGGCATAAAAAAGCAACCCTTCATCACCTTGTAAAATTATGCCCAGACAAGAGGAGCCAAAAAATGAATGATCAAAATGTCTAAATACTAAAGAGCAACGGACCAACAAAACGTTAAAATTTCCTTAGAAAATCACAATCTTACGCAAAATTGAGACAAATTGCACCACCATCAATAAAAAGTATCCAAGAATGATGCACCTGATAGCAACAGTGATATCTTCATCAGAAGTATCCGAATCACTGTCAGAACTAGAACTAGAAATTATGTAGGCCATAGATCCAATGGCTTTCTCCAACTGCAGAGTCAACTGCTGCAGGATACTTGGTGAGCAGTAACAACATTGCCAACCAGACACCTGGACTTGTAACAAGCATTCTTCACCTAAATTCCTCTTCGTGCAGGAACTACAGAATAACATTTTACATGACCTGCAACTCAACAAGTCCTTGCTTCCTCCGCACCATCCACAATAGCCCTCCGAACAATCAGGATCCTATCATAGCAAATTATGTCAATGCAAGGTACAACATGAAACACTAAAAGGAATAATCAATCAAATTGGATGATACATGAATAATGTGACAATAAGCCATGCACCATTGCAAATTAGAAACATTAACACAAACCATATAATTCTAGCAAATTCAACCAAATCCAGACTGCCAATTATTGTTCTTGTGAAATATAAGTAAAATGGTTCATTTTCCACAAATACAATCAATAGATAAAGAAGCGTTACTCATTTTATGAAATTTAACTACATTGCATAAAACCAATGTACTAGAATTCGATCAACTATATTTTATCAACATTTTAGTAAGTATGATCATTAATCAAACATTTAGGCTCCGTTCTTTTCAATGTAAATTATTTTTTTCGTAAAATATTTTTCAAGTAGAATATTTTTTCATTTTTATTTTCCAGCGTATGGTTGACACTTGAAAAAAAATTTCAAAATAAAGTTTTTTATTGTTATATTGAAACAAGATATTTTGCACAACAAAGTTATGAAAAATATTTGGATCTGGTTCAATGTCTCCTAGAGCTTCGTTACTATTTGGGACATCTTTTCTTGTGGCTCTTTTGTGACTTTTTCGTTTTTTCTTTATTTTTTTATTTTTTTTGTTTAGATTTTTTACTTTATTGATTCGTCATGTAAACCAAATTAAAAGTATAGCCGTTTTGTCTATAGTTAAAAAGGAGTTCACTAAAGACAAAAAAAAAGCCTTTAAAAAGCCTTGAATTGGCTTTTAAAGGCTTTTTTCATCTTATACAAGCTTGTTTTTAATTTTTTGGTCATTTATTTTTACTTTTCTGGTTTCTCGTAACGAGAGAAATTTTAAAAGTATCATTATTTGAACAATGTAAAAAAAGTTCACTAAAGACAAAGAAAATCTTAAAAAAAACCTTGAAGTGGCTTTTTAGGCCTTTTTGTCTTATATGAACTTTTTTTATTTTTTGGTAATTTTTTTTACTGTTTTGGTTTCTCATAACGAGATAAATCCAAAAAGTATAATTATGTGAACTAACATAAAAAAATTTACTAAAAATGAAAAAAGCCTTAAAAAATCTATCCCAAATAGTAGTTACCTCCAACGTTGGCATATGTGTCTTCGTTTTAGAAATCGACAAAAAAATCTAAAAATCTGAAAAGGGTCAGACTCAAGACACGTCTCTTAAAAAAACAAAAAACAACTTACCAATTTATTTAAAGAAAAACAATTTCATCTTATGATGTAAAATATTTTACTTAAAAAAATCATTTTACTTACTTTTTGTTAACCGAACAATAAAAAATAGGTAAAATATTTTACGTTGAAACAAACGGAGCCTTCGTGCTCTATTAGCCAGGTACTCATTTAACAGCTATAATCAGATCAGTGGTATGTACAAGGGTTACTACAGTTAATACCTTTACATGCATCTTTTCTTCAATAAAACGTTTGCAATCCCTGCAGACAATTACTCTTAGAAGTGGATGTGGGTGTACTTCAGCAGCTACTTTATCACAAGCAGTGCAGCGAAAATTCTCATTCAGACTCTTTGAGGGAGTAGAACCTGCACAAACAGAGTCATCACCATATCGTTCTTGCAAAATAGATCGGTCATCCGTATTAGTCACATTGCAAATAGAAGTAATTTCATCTCTCGCTGTATGAGCTTCATCATCACTATCAATAATAACTGGGCGAGTTTTCTTATTATCAATGCATAGTTCCTCAGTGTCATGTGAACGCTTGGACCCTCTGGGTTCAGTTAGATCAGACAAAGCAGACTCGGAAAATACTGAAGAACTACCATTACTCCTTGGTTTGTTCTTGTCAACATCATCAGAAAGATCATTATTTTCATGCACATCTGTCTTCAAATCCTGACATGTCACATCATTCTTATTATTTCCAATTACATCTTCAATATCCACATAAGTTTCCCCACCCAAAACGGGGTAAGAATAACCATTTGAAGGTTTCAAGCCATCTGAATTGCCTTCCATCAGCTTATCTACATGAGAAACCTCTTTCTGAATAGCCTCCTACAATTGAAAAAAAAAATCAATAATGAGAAACATATATAGGTCTATTCAACTGTGACCAATGTTACATTCAAAGGTTAATGAAGGACATCTCCAAGTTAAATAGATGAGAGAATATGATGTCAACATACTCCGGTGTGACACCATTAGGAACATTTTTTATAAAATTTAAGTCTCTAGATAGCCAAGACTCTCAAACACACTAAAAGGTACATATCCAATTCCATAATTCAAAGGATAGGCCAATTATAACTAAATGAGCTTGCTAATAAATTAAACAACTTCAAACAAGGATATTATCATCAAAACTTTACCACACTTCCATAGAATTTTTGTATAGTAAATCTATATACTAAATTGAATTTTATATTAAGCAACAATACTTTCTCAGATTTTGGAAGATAATTAATATTTTCTTCCTGAATCAACTTGCAAAATGAAATTTATGTCATGTGAAAGAGGAATAGAGAGATTTCTGTAGCTGAGGAGAGCAAGAAAGTACACCTCAAGTATGCTGGGATTTCTTGCTCTATGATATGGAAAGGATGTGATTTGGTTGTGAGATGAAGGAAGTGGATCAGGTGGAGCATTTCAACTGGACGATTTTCCATTCTGGTTACTGCCATCACATCAGGCTATTTCCCCAACTCCAAAGGATTGAGGCAAGGTGATCAATTGTTCCCTTTTCTTTTTATTATTGTCATGGAAGTTCTTAGTAGAATGATGAGATGAACAGTGCAAGGAGGGCTCATTAGAGGCTCTGAGGATACAAGAAAAGGAGGGCAGTAGAAGTTTCACATTTTCTGTTCGCAGATGAAACAGCTGCTGGTTGTGGAGCAGAAGGTGAGCGGCTGCAGAATTTAAAGGATGTCTTAATTTCTTTCAGGTAGGGGTGTAAAAATGGCCCGGGCCCGTGGGTGGCTTGAGACCCGGTACTGTGCGGGCCCGGCCCGGCCCGAAAAAGCCCGGCTCGAGCCTGAAAGCATGTTTTTCAGGCATGGTCCTACCCCTGAGAGCCCGTGGGGCAGCCCAGTCTGAGGCCCGCACCCGAGAGTATTATCCGGTGCTCCCAAAATAAAATGTTGTAATTTTATGTATTGCTCTTATTTAATAAATAAATTTTATGATATGAACACAATGGCTTACTTTTATTGAGTTGTTAGGAGGCAAAAGTAACCTACATGATGTGAATTGCATATATTTATTAGTCAGAAATACTACCTAACATCTCTTACATAATGCTCTAGACATGCTTAATAATTTGCCAAAGCTCTAATATTTAATAGTGGCGTTTGGTATTACTAAAACTAATTATTTATATATTATTATTAAAAATAATAGTTATAACTTGTAGCATAAGTTGTAAATGTTTTAAAAAAATTAGCTTGTAGTTGAAACTATTTGTTTATAAAAAAATAGTTATAGTTTGCAGCAAAAAATGAATGTTTAAAAAATAATAATTTATTACTAAAAATAGTAGCAAAAAACTTACAATCAAAAAGAATGCTAGACACCACCAATATTGTAGCGCACCATTTTTTTTACGTGAAATATTGGTAATTCATCTTTATTAGATAAGTGAAAAATAAAACAATTAACCACCTATCAACTACCAAATTTATATCTCAATAATTTTTATTAATACTGTAGCAGATAGCATTTAAGGTAAAACAACGATAATCCATTTTTATTAGACAAATAAAAGACAAACACAAACAATTAACCACAAACCAATCACAAAATACATCTCAAATTTTAAATATGATCAACAACTAACAAAATTAAATTTACACGCTATAATTCAAATTTTGAGTGCTTTATAAGACAATTTTTCATTTTTAGAGTTTTTGTATATGAAAAAGTCTTCTACGCCCCGTTTGGCAACCAATGCCTTTTGATTTTTTGGCAAAAAACACAAATAAAGTTAACATGGCCTATTTGGCAAAAAATTTAAAAACTAAAATGTTAAAAAATCAAATCAAAACACAAATTTCTAAAATATTCTATTCAAACTCTTACCACTTTTCAAATACAATAATATCCTTCATTTATAACTTATTTACTACTACCACCAACTATATATACTGGTTATTTTCAATTATATAGAAAAATAAAATTTTCTAATTTGAACAAAAATTTAAAAAAAGGTAAATTACACTGACCTCCCTTGAGGTTAATGAAAACATCAATCACTTCCCCTGTGGTTTCTGAAATGTCACTAACCTCCCATCTGATTTAGTTTTTGCATCAAATTAGTCCAACCGTCAACTTTCCGTTACCTTTTAACGGAAACACTGTTTAAAAATTAAAAAAATAAAAAAAAATTGTTTTCTAATTATTTTTTGTGTTTAAAATATTTTGTTATTATAATTAGAAAATATTTTTTATTTTAT